>CM031879.1:64066240-64118138 GCA_018697195.1 Certhia americana | reverse complement strand
TTTTTTTTTTTTTTTTTTTTTTTTTTTGTCAGCAAATTGCTTTTGAAAGCCTCCAGTTTGGAGGGCAGTATGGAAAAGTGTATGACTTGAGCAATGAGGCTTTGATCATCACACACGTTTTATTTCTTAAAGCTATTGTACCAAGAATGGTCTGGATTACAAAATGTTAACTGAAAAGAAAATGTTTACCTAATGGAACAATGCATGGGGTCTGTGTGGGAAAGAGGCTTTAATTCTCAAAGGGAGGGTGGGACTGGGGGGCAGGAGATGGGAAGGAACCCACAGCAGAAAACTCAAGCCCAACAATGCAGTTTGGAGCTAGGCAGGCATGAACATGACTCTGATGATACTCTGAAAAACTTAGCACTTTGGTCACATAAGTGCCCACGTGTACAAAGTCTGTGCGTGTGCATGAACACATGCAAACACAAACTTATGTGGGGAGTCTGTTGTACAGACTCCAGCAAAGATATTTATTCAAAATTGCTTTATGGCACATGGCAGTGTGTGTATGTGTGTATAGTATGTACACAAGTACATACATACGTGCTTTACAAAAGCTTGGAGTGATTCAGGACAAAGAAACTTCATGTGAATGAAAAATCTTCACCAATAAAGACCATTTCCAATGGTATTCTGTTGTTTTACAAAAGCACGGTTTAGGATTTGTTTTTCCTCTTGTTTATATTAATCTCTGAATGTTTCCATTCTGTTTTTATTCAGTCAAAACCTTAATCTTTATACAAATGGGAGAACTGGGATTTTTTTGTAACTTGAAATGAGATAACCATTTTTATTAGCTGGAGGCTACTATACTGGACAAACTCTTTGATTTGAAACAAATAGATAAAATAGACATTTATAATTTACTTTGTAGCAGTTAACAAGGATGTTGCTAGAGCTCAGGAAGGTACTGTAGACCTTAATCTTCTGTACTTTCTCCCTGTGGACCTTATTGACATTTGATGAATAATACCCTGCTGTCTTGTATTTCCTTTAAGTTCAGCAAGATGTCCTTAGAACTAAGACTGCTGAAGATTTTTGAACTCTTTGTTGCTATTTTCTTCCAAGCAGTGGCTTTATTTCTGACAGTGTTGCTTTGTATTGATGAAACATTTTGAAAGAAGGCTGTGAAGTTCATTTTGTCTTGGGAAATCCAACACTGGACAGGTCCTAAGTTTCCCAGTGGCTGGCAAAACACATTCCCTTTTCAGGTACCAGTACTACTTTGGTTTGGAGTTACTGTAATTTTTGTCAGGAGTATTTTTGTTTGTATAGCTCAAGTAGCAATAACTGCAAGAGTGGAAGTTTGCTTCCACAGAACCAAAGCTTTTCCTGAGTGCAGCTCTGTCTCATCCTTGTGGAGTGAATCCTGTAAAAGCACTTTGAAGCAGGTAGCAAATAGCCCAAGCTTTTCCTGAGCCACGTTGAAGGAGCACAAGGACTGTCTCAGGTTACAGTGGTTGACTTTGCAGTACTGGTCAGGGCTTTAAGTTTTACATTGGAATTCACTTCAGACACTTCAACACTGCTCTGCATCAGCTTTCTCTCAAGAGAAGTGCAGGTTAAATCCATTTGTGATCAGCTCTAAGGAAATACTGTAAAACATCTCCCAAAATGAAATGCCAGTTACCTTGAGCCTTGTTCCACATCCATTTGAGCCAGTAGCACTCGGATATCCTTGTTTCCTGAGGAATATCTACAGATGCATTAGGTTGGAAGTAGTAATTTGCATTGCAGATGATAAGGTAGCTTCAACCTGTGAATACAGGGCATTCTGAATGTAAGTTAGGTACTAGAGAGCATGTTTCACTTAATTTATCTCAGTCTCTGTAATAGCAACATGAAGATATTTGAAATAGGACAAAGAAAATGACTGAGCTCTAGAAACATCCTGTAGTAGTTTTGACTGTGACTTGCCAAGAAGATACTCTGTTGCCTTTGTTAAGGGCATGAATGCCAAAATTAATAATTCTTGCTGTAGTTAAAGCTATATTGTAAATATAAAGAGGATTATTAATCTGGGCATCCTTGCAGAAATAGTATCAAGTCAATAGACTCTAGTGGCCTGGTTGCTTTTGTAAAGCAGAATAGTGTGATTTTTTTTCCTTCTTGTTTCTGCAGTCAGATCTGGCTAATCCAGGCCTAATTTCTTAGGTCACCCAAGCACGAAAGATTTCTGAATGGTCACTAGTCTCCTGTCACATAATTTTAAATACCTTCATTGACTCTTGTTGATTTGCTTTTTAAAAGGATACGTGAAATTTGTATTAACCAGGTCTGGCTGTACATGTATATACAACAGTGTAAATAACCATTTGTAAATTAGTGTGAATTGTACTCTATCTTGCATTTATGGACTTGTGTATTGCATTGTATTCTCTCCTATTTTGTAGAAATCTTGATGTAAAGAAATCTAACTCTGCGTGTGGACTTTTGTTAAATTGATTTATAATGGAGCATTACTTTCATGTTAAGACATCCATTTATAGCCTTGGACACCCAATGTCTTTTTTTTTTCCCCTATTAGCATTTTTAAAATCTTGCTCTTGGGAATGATTCTGGGAATAAGGAGATTTATGCAGTACTTAGTTTAAGAGAAAATATGTTCTAATAATAGTGCAAATCATGTGTCAGAGGTATATGCAGAACTAGTGGGATAGAGAAAGCTGTTAAAATTGTTTATTCCAACTTCCAAAAGTTTCCTATACATCTTGAATGCTGTTGACTCCTAAATTAAGGATGTTGGATTGAAGCACTCCTGAAGTGTGTGCTCCCATGGGGACACACTGATTGAGGTAGCTGTGATAGGAGTCCCTCAAATGCTTTTGGTGGATATAGCCTTCTAATAGGATGAGTTACTAACTTGTAAATGCTTATACTGAATGTCCAAATCACTCATCTAGTTCTATAATTAATTTGCCTCAACACTAGAGGTATTGGTACCCCTTTAGAGTTTTAAATACTCAAGCTGAGATATTTTCCCTGTGTGTGATTCCCTCTCCCTCCTCCTTGTGCCCACAACCCTACTTATTTTAGCATAAACCTGAATCTAAATCTTTTCTTTCCAAACTTGGCTCATCACTATTTCCTTTTGGACTAAAGTTACATTCTGCTTTGTCAGTATGTGATTTCTCATCAGAATTTTTTTTTTTTTTTTGTGTAAAAAGTCCCTTTCTGATGAGGCCTTTAACCTTAGAAACACAGACATAATGAAGGTTAGTTTTTTTCCCTACTGTATTTCATCACAGTTGCCTTTAATTTTCTGTTATGAACGCCATAGTGTCCTTCAGGCAGTTTATTCTTCTCATTGGTGTGTTTATACCTCAGCTGGGAAATTCTGGTTTGCAAATTGTGTTCTCCATCTGGCAAATTGATCTTGTTGCAGTTTGTACAACCTTGCAGCCTTACCTGTGGTGACACTTAAGGTTACAAAGGTCCTGGGAAGTGAGTTTATCCAAGAAGTACTAGTCAAGAGGAGGGATTGGCTTGGTAAATGTAAGTAAAAGGAAATCACTCACTTGGAAGCTCAAGTTTTTGCTGTAGCAAGGTATTGAATATGCTTGTTTACTCTCATGGTTTAAAGACTAGAGCAAATTTTAAGGGGTAAAGTTTGTTTCAAAGAATAAAGTTCAGATTTTTTTAAAGTCTTTAATAGGTAACAGAAGCTTACAAATACTCTTGTTACTCATACCAAAAGAAGTCTTAAAATTGGGTAAGTTTTTTGGTTAAATAAAACTTTGTTCTAAACCGCAGTGACAATATAATCTCTTGTTTGGAGCAGTCTTTTCTGTAGTTAGGCAGAGCAGGTTGACCATGTCTCACATGTCTGTGTTTAGGTGGTTGTGTGTTCCTTGTTTTCATGTTTTTTGTTATTTGTTGTGTTCTAAAATTGCTCAACTGCTGCTCTTGGCAACTGTCTACTGTCATCTTCCACACCAAGCAAATTGTAATCATGGTAGTGGAGCAGGAAGCACTATTTCAGGCCTTAAGGGAAGTACAAGGCTGATGTGGAGCTATCTTGCAGAAGATTTTTCCTTCCTCTTTATGACTGTGAGTGGCAAACTGATTGTTTTCAATAGCTATGAAAGATAGGAAAAACCAAGCCCTTTGAGTTTTTGCAAGGGAGATGTCCTGTTAGCCAAACACAGGATCTTTAGGAAAGGGGTTCTCAACAGTGAGAAATCACACCATTCCAGATGGAATGTGTTGGATTAAACCAGATTTTGTGGCTTAGAGACCTTCAGTGGGAAGGAAAATGTGTGAAGTGTTTGCACAGGCTGGTAAGGAGGTGCTCCATCCAAGTAAAGTGCTGAGACATTGGAAAAGGCATTGTTTGTTTGTTTGTTTGGGTTTTTTTAAGTGACTTTTACAGTTGGTCTGATCTGTAGAGATTGTGTATTTAGGAAACCAGTGATCCTGGGGAGAGAGGGAAGAGAGCATTTAAAATATCATTTATAAAAGCACCTTTGGAGCCGATTAGTTTGCAATGCGTTGTGTTTTGGGCTTTTCTGTGTATTTAATAGTGTGGATGGTGCTCTGCACCCAATTCTTTCATTAGGGGTTTTATTATTATTGGGAAATATCAGAAAATTGACTTGGATGGCCCTTAAGACCACTGGGATCTTAGATGGCCAGACTTTACCAGATGACCAAATTTTTGCTTTGAGGTTACACACTCTGTTTCTGCAGCCTTCTAAAGTTGTCAAGCTGCTATCACAGTTCCCCTGTGGTGTGGAATTTAGTTCATGGACTTCCCAAATATTTTTGATTTGATGTTTAAAGAGAGATGAGACAGAGGGAAACTTCACAGAAACAAAAAAGGAAAGGAAAACAAGTTACTTGAAATCTAGCAAGCAAACTTTGACACTAAATGTTGAAATAACTTCAGGTCCTGCACCAGCCTATTTTTGCAACTCTGTTTCTCCTCTATTAACTGGTTTGGGTTTTGTCTCACATAGAGATCCATGTAAAAACGTGAGATGAAAGAGACCTTGGAAGAGAAAAGTGAAAAATATCATATAAAATGGGTAAAATACAGTGTGAAGTGGAGAAAAAGTGTGTTTCTAAATTTATGGTAGTAGTAATTCTTAAGTGTTTTAAAAAAAAATAAGTGTCCAGTTTTCAGTGTGTGAAAGATTTTTTTTTGTAGCAAGTTTCCATTTACCATTTTGTATCACAGTGTGGTAGTTAGTGCTGCTGCTTTGTACACAGGTGCTTTGAATAGTCTCAGCACAGAGAATGTATCCAATCTTTCTAAGGTGTGACTTCAAGTTAGAGCCATTGTTTCTGAGCCTCTTCACTAAACCCCTTTCAATACTTGCAGACACAGGGCCACAGCATATTAGGAATATATTCCATTTTGTGTAATTTTCTTTGTTACTGCGGATTTTTCAGTGTTCTTTTAAATACAAGTCTACTTGCGTCCTGTGAGTAAATTAAGCTCAATTTATAAAAGAGCTTTTTTCATCTTCTAGCACTGTCATCCCCCAAAAGAGTCCCCATGCCTCTTGTATGTTGTGGTGTTTAGGTGCATCATTTATTCATTGGAGTGAATTGTATTTCTTTTGAGCTAAATGTGATTGAAACTATTCTAAGGCCTTCTACCACTGATTAAATGAAGTAATGTACCTTTCAAAGAGATTTATATTGTGTAAATAATTTCAAACTGCAACAATAAAGTTGGTTTCTAATGGCACTGTTAGTATATATTGTGATGACTTTGCTTTCCCCAGGTTTGAAAACTCTTGATACAGAATAGTCAAGAGTTCTTAAAGGGTTTTTGACTTGCATCCAAATGCACACCTCTCCATGGGATTGACAATGCAGTTAAAAATAAATATTTTGAGCCAGAATTCAGCTTGCACAAAGTTAACTGTTAACAGTTTTGCGTATTAAATAGGCTTGGTCACTGTCTGCTGAAATTTAATGTGGGAGACAGGAATTAGATGGAACATGGCTGTCAGGAGGGATCACTGCCATTGAGGAAAAGGAGGAAAGTATGCAAAGTTAGGGCTGCACTGAAGTTTAATTTGTGCCTCATAAGTGCTGTTTTAACTGTGAGGGACCATTTAATAGGCTGATCCATGATGCTGAAAATAAGCTCTACATCCACTGCCAGTGGCACAGGGCTGAATACTTGCTTGTGGATCAGCTGGAATGTGTTCAAGGCCAGATTGGATTGGGCTCTGAGTGGCCAGGGATAGTAAAAGGTGTCCCTGCCCATGGCAGGGAGTTGGAACTGGATGATCTTTTAGGATTCCTTCAAACCATTCTATAATTTCAATTTGATAGAAAATACTCAGACTTTGGGTTTCTGGGGTTACTGTGCCTAAGGAATTGCTGCTTAGAGCCAAGAGATGATGTTTCTCTGGCATCCACTGCTCAAAAGTTCCACAGGGAGGGCTAAGATGTGGCTAATCATTGTAAGGAGATCTGTGCTGATGAATTAATCCAAAGTAACCTGGAATCTCTTTTCTTCCTTAGGTAAAAATCCTTCATTCACAGTTTGGCCAGAAAATTCAGAGTAAGCTCTGACTGAGATAGAAGTTATCTCATCTTATCTTCCCTCATCACTACTAGGGAAGTAGTGATGAGGTTTTTTAGGCAACCCTAGAAAATATGGTCCTGAATAAGTTATTAATTCTTTAGACAAAGGGCAAAGTACAGACATAAAAATAGAAGGGAAAACAATGGCATGTGTGAACTCCAATGCCTAGCATATTTAAATGTTAGCCATATAAAGTTGTGTACTCCCAGGGGTCTTCCTGAGTGAATTCAAAAGAGCACATTTAACCTTAATAATAAGGTTAATAAGCCGATTTGGGTTATTGAGGATGTATATAGGATTATAGGTTAATATATTTAACATATATATGTTAATAGATACAATAACTATATCTATTTATGTTACCTTCCCATTCCTTGTTAATATTCCCTACAACCAATCAGCAGTTTACCCTCATCCTGGTCTCTTGCTGTGCTGTTTAGAATAAAGTTGCTTATCTGGTTTTTAGATTTTTCGGAGTGTGAAAGGATCAATATATAAAATCGTTGAAGTAATAGTACTTGCCTGAGAGGCCAAAGGTGATGTCTGCCTGAAACTATATTCTGGCTGACCAGGTGTTCTGCCAATTGATGGGGGTGATTTAAAGGACACAGCAGTAGAAAGAATAGTCTTATTTTACTATGAATGTAAAGACAACACAAAAGTAAAATGATACATCCAATAAAACTACACACTTGGCTTTAGCAACAAGCAAAAATAAGCAAGGCAATCCACCTAATCATTACTATACAAGAGAAAGGGTTGTGATTGAGGAAGATAGATACATCCCCAATTGCCTAAATACCTTAACATTATCCAGAGTCTGCAGTCACTGGGGACAGTGACGACCTGGAGAACCCTTCCCAGCAACTGGGGGAATCCTAAACAGTGAGTCCACCCATAGGTGAGGTCTCCAAATTCACCCCAAAATTGGGTCCAGCCTTTATAGGCCCAAATCAGCAAATCAAAGTGGCTTAATTCTATTTTTAACACAGAAACTGCTGGATCTGATGGTACACTTCCTGACCAGCAGTGACCAGGGCTTGGCCAGAGCCCAGGCCTTGGCTGAGAGGGTTTCCCCTAAAATATCCTACAAACAGGTCTCTATTCATGCCAGTTGGGAAAGCTTCTTAAAATGCTACATTTCTTCCAGATAACTACACAAGGTTATACAGAACTAGCATAAGTGTCTTGTAATCTACTTTTGGCTAAATAATACTGATGGTGTCAGTCACACCGTACCCAGAATTCATCTTGTAAATCAACTCTGACTGTGGTCTGCTGCTCAGGCCTCAGCAGATCCCCAGGGCAAGTTAGAAGCATGGATTTTACTTTTTGTCCTTCTTTTCTGTGGTTACCTTTTTTCCCCCCTGTGCTCTGGGAAATTAAGCAGGATGCCAGACTCCAGCTCTTACCCGCAGGTGGCAATGGAGCTACAGGCTGTGTCTCATTGTTGGAGTCGCTTTTTCAAGACAGCTCTTTTCTGTAGTGCAGCATGTCATACATTGAGTTAAACAGGAAAAAGGGTATTCTTTTATCTCTCAATGAGTTGCAGCCAAGATCTGTAATTGCCTTGCTCTTAGTGTTGCATAACTGTTAGCAAGACTCAAGCCAAGCATTAATGAATTTCATCAGAACTTCATTTTTTAATGAGCATCATTAATCATTAGTCATGCATGCTACAACCTACACTTTTCTAAAGTGGGGCTTTGCCAGTCCTGTTGCACTACCAAAACAGCAGCATGTCCTCCCCAGATTTTATCAGTGAAATAACAAGAAAAGACTGGAGAGAGTGAGGCACGAAAAAGTTTTATTTGACCTTTTAATTACTTAAGATACTCTCTGAAAGTTGGGCTGAAGCTTCAGCTTGTGAGCAGCTGCTGCTCTACTTTTCTCTGGGCTGTGGTGACAATGTGAGAACTCTGAAGTTGCTCTAAGCTGCAGTGTTGATCCAGCCTCTGCACGTGGATTCACTGGGCTCCCTTGGCTTGTTACAAAGTTCAGTGAAGCTTTGAAGGCAAAACTTATTTTTAAGTTTGGAAAAATGATGTCTAGAGATCTACTGGCTGGTCTTTACTCTTTTGGATTGTGCAACAGGATGTGTTTAAAAGCTGCAGGAGGAGCAGCGGGTTGCTGGCTGTCCCAGCACACTTGTCCAGATATAGCAATTGTGGTAATGAGCAAGTGGCAGTGTTTTATCTGCACCAAAATATCTTGCAGCTCCTTTGTGGTTCTTCTGCATAAAACAGAGCTAACTTAATTCACCCACCTCTGCAAGTAAAGTCATCATGCAGGTGCCAGACTGGTAGAGCTATACAGGAAACAGCTTTTCCTTGGTGTGTGTCCTACTTGCAACTCCTCCCAGGCAGCCAGCAGCAGAACAAGAGCAGACGGCCTCAAGCTGCACCAGGACAGGTTCAGGTTGGACATCAGGAAGAATTACTTCTCCAAAAGGGTTGTCAAGCACTGGCATTGGCTGCCAAGTCATCATCCATGGAAGTGCTCAAGAAATGTCCCTATGTGGTTTAGTTAAGAAGGTGGGGCTCAGTCAGAAGTTGGACTCCATGGTCTTGGAGGTCTTTTCCCACCTTCATGGTTCTGTGATTCTGAGTCTGACCCAAAAGATGCAGTCTCTCACTGCAGTTGCTGACTAGAAGCAAGATTTCTGAAACATTAAACCAAAGAAAACTAATGAAATTGAGTTTAATAATTCTGCACAAGGAAAACTATTTTCTGTATTTTATGCACTAGACCAAAAAAATGTTTTAATCTGACCTCTGTGAATACTAGTGTTTGTGGTTAAAAGAGAGGAGTTGTCTAAGGTAGAGTTGTATAGGGGGAAGACTAAAATCATGGAATCACAGAATCATTGAAGTTGGAAAAGACCTCCAAGATCATTGATTCCAAACTTTGATCAAACACCACCATGTCAACTAAACTAGAGCACTGTGTGCCGAGTAATTTTTCAATATATCACAGTTAATAATAATAGTATCAGGGGATATTCATATATTGAAATACGGGATCTTCATTTGCAGGAATCAGAAAGAAGAATGTGTTTCCCTGTTGGGAAGAGGAGATAGTACCGTGGAGGAGGAAGACAAGGAAAGAATTATGGGATGGGTAATGGAAAAAAGGGATTAATGAAAAGGTGCACTGACACAGGAGACAGTGGAGGGTTTAAAAACAGGGACATGAAATAAAAGGGAGCACCCAAGATGAGGGGAAGTAGATATTGAATAGAGTGGCAAGATTAAATCAGAGGTTTGCTGCAAATAATCAATTTGCCTTTGAGAAAAAAATGTGAGATACAATTCTGTTTAACAACTGTAACCCAAAAAATAAATACAATGTAAACCTATCTATAAATATAGGATGAAAATATCAGAAGATTATAGAAAATTTTCTATCACTGTATCAGTTATTGAACTTAGTTGTTGGCAATGTTCTAGTGAAAACATCAGTCCTAACTCGTAGTAATGGGGAACAAAGACACACAGACCTCCTTGCTTGCTTCCAAGAAGATTGTTTATGGTTACAAACCAAACTCTTTTATGTTCTGCACTTAACCCAAACAAGCACACAGTGGCTGCCTGCCATTGCAATGTCCCTGCTCATGCATCCCTTCACCCAGCCAGCTCTGATCATGTGAGGTCTGTGTGTCTCCCCAACACATCACTGCCTCACACACGAGGCAAGCCAGGGCAGCAGCCTGGCCTCTGCTTACAGGACCTGGTTTGTACCTCACTGTTAGCTGAACCTTTCCCAGAGTGCTTTCTGCTGTGCAAGAGTGAACCCGATTTCTTGTCTCCCACACTAACCAGTATCCTGTACATTAAATGGAGTAAAAGAAACCAGCTGGCTGGCAAATATAATTTCCTTGCCATGGGAAACGTTCTGAAATTGCAAAATGTTATCCCGCTGTCACATTGTTCTGCAGATAAACACATGGTGTAAAATAAATTAATTTCTTCAAAGAATTCAATATTTTACTTAAATATATAATGTTCAAGTAATGGATGGCAGATGAAATCTCTGACTTGCACTTCCTAACTCTTGGCTGTATTTTAAAATAGAGCAGTAGTAGGAGAAGCATCATTTATGTTACAAATGAGCTGATATGCTTCTTATTTTGTAGGTGTATACACACACAGGGAGAGAGAAAGTCTTCCACCCAAAGACCTTTCAATGGATATAAAGGTAGAAGAAGATCAGATTCCCATTTTACATGTAGAGAAGAACATAATATAAATTGCAAATCTAGTTCTGCACAATAAGTTTTGTAGCATGAGCAGGAATTAAACACTGATATTATATTGATCAAGCTTTAAATTTCTTTCCTGATGAAATGGTGCTTGCTGAGAGTGAAATATTTCTATAGAAATGTTCTGTTTGCTGAAAATACCCTGAGGTCTCGGGCAAAGGAGGAGGCAGCAGGGAAGCTTTGATCAGCTTCTTTTTCTATTCCTAAAGTGAAGGTTAAAAGCTCAGTCTCATTAGATTTAGTACCAAAATTTTGAATTACAAATAATTTTGTGCAACCATGTCCAGGACAGTGTTTTTAATCCAAACATCCAGTTTCAACATCTGTTGACAGTGTTGATGACAAATTCCTGATTTTTGGCATAATTTGATTCAGTTAAAAAATCTCGGCTGTCTTCGGATTATTCACCATGTGCAAATAATTGATATGTAGACTCCCACAGATTATAAATATAGTGGATATTTAAAGGACACTTACTCTGTTATTTTCTGTAACACAGGTTAGATAATTTTCCTCCTACTTCTCCTGGGCTGAACCAAAATAACTTGTGCCTTCAGTAGTTTTGATTTAAGGACATCCTGAAATGATGAGTTCACCGTGTTTCTATGGTCAGTCAGACTCACCAGTAAAAGAAGTTGCTTCGTTTTTCCTCTGAACTTGTCTGCTTTAAACTCCTTTTTTAAACTCTGTCCTTAAAAAAAACCCAGTAAACTTTTATTCCCAGTCTCCCTCATCACTTTTCAGTCTTTGATGGACAAAATAACAAAGGGCACTAACTTGACTTGTCCTTTCCTCAGTGCTTTTTTCCACTCTCAGTTTTATGTTGTTGGTATCAGAGCAGGACACCACCTTCCTCCATTGGTCTCCTCTCAGTATCTTGCTTGTTTCTCCCCTGCTTTCATTTACTACTCAGTTATTTATCCATTAAAACTCCTTGATCCTGTACTGTCAAGACAGAGTTTTTTGTAGGGCAATCTCTGGATTTTCCTGACATGAAACAGCTGTTATTTGAGTCACAGATCTCCCAAAGTGGTGTCCACTCCACAGCGATAGCCCTGGTCACTCTGCTAAACTCCTTAGCAGCTAGAAATTTTTCAGAAGTGTTCTTATGTTTATTTCAGGATCGCAGATCAGAATATTAAATAGCACTGGCTGATGAACTAATCCCTTTCATTATATAGTTGACTCACAGTAATAATTCACCACTCACAACTATTTTTTTGAGGTCTGTGAGTTAGCCAGTTTTTAATTAGAGCTCAGAGAAACAATTCTTCTGTAAAAAAGAATTCTATTTGTTGAAATGCAAATGTTTTGCAAGAATGTGTCAATTTTGACAAATATTTTTAACAAGGAAAAGTCAAAACATTTCATTTTTACTTTCTTGATTTATTTTAATAATATCAAGATTTTCTTGATATAAGATAAAATTGTTTTGACTTTATCATGTTTTCATTTCATTTACTTTCCATATTAAAGTGTCTTTAACATGTTTCATATTAAATACACCAGCTAACACATCATGTTTAACATAAGAGAAGATCAAATGAGATGGATAAACATTATCCAAATGAATTATTTGAAATATGTTCACTGTTCTAAATTAAACTGAAAGCAAATTTTAATCCATTACTGATTTTTGAAGTCACAAGATTTTTGTCTGATTTGGAAACCTTTTCAGCTCCTCTCCACATCCCCGGATTTTCTGCAAGGTAAGTTTGAATTCTTGATCTATTTAACACCCACTCTGTGAATGATGAGTAATAACAGTGGATTAGTTACAATAATAACATTGCTCCACCTACTAAAACAAGCTCATTCTGTCACTTAATAATTGGAATAATATGCATTTTAAAGTTTTGGTTGTTCTTTTTTTTTTTTGAGGTTTAGCAATTCAGGTAGTGTTCTTACAGTTCTCCATCTGGAAGGGTCATGGTTTAAGAGTTTGAAGCTCTAGCCTCACACATTACAGACTACACAGCCTACTACACACCACATATTGCAAAATTAGGGCCATTACAATGAAACACAACACTAAAACTCTGGAGTTCTCTCTCAAATTTCTTGGCAAACACATGAATAATGTGTAGCAAAGGCTCGAGCTGTGCCACTCACCACTTCCCATCAATAGGAGTCTATCAACCAAAGTTTGTTTGGAAACTCCCAGTCTTGATGCAGTCCTAGGCAGGAGTAGGCTGACCCCCAAAAGTCAAATTTTGAGCGCATTTCATTTTCAGCCAGACCATTTCTTGACCCAGCTTAGGGTGTGCCATGGGACCCAACAAGCTGGAAGGCATGGTGGGAGGCTGGGATCCAAAATGAAACCAAGGCTGGGCTTTTGGGCAACAGTCTCTGGCTAGGTTGGGCTGTGTTGATGGTGGCTGCTGTGCTGCTTCCTGGCCACCAAAATATGAAACACTGCAATGTGGCAAAGTCAGGTATCCTCTGATGGGTAGCTGGGCAATAAGAGAATGACTTGTCCAGGAATAATTTTTCCGAGTTGTCCATGGCTGGAGTGGAAGAGGAAAAGAAAAAAGAGATAATAAATTGAATGGCTGAGGAATGGAGTTTAAAATAGGCTTGTAAATGGAAGGAATAACAGTAAAGAAATAAAAGGTGGAAGAACCAAGAAAAATAGATGGAAAAAAATCATGAAGTCAAAGATAAAGTTCCAGTACTCTCCTTTGCAGATAATTAATTTGAGACTTAAATTTAAAAGCAAAATCTGCAACGTACCTAATCATCAGGGATGCTTACATGAATATGGATACTTTGACTTCTGGGAAGGTTCTTGTATGAGAAGAACCATGATAAAGTCGTGTGTCATGTTCCCCTTCTGTCCATCTGTCAGATCTTCTATGGTTTATCTCCACTTTAGGCATTACAAAATGGACCTGATCCAAGTAAAACTGGTAGAAATGTTCCAAGGAGTTTGAACATCTTTCATTTTTACAGGCTTCAGCAATAGACTGTGATTTCTGAGTAGGACACGGATAGTGACATTGTGAGCCAAAGGCATCCCTGGCAGAAATTCCTGCTGAGATCCTCCTCAGTTGCTCAGGTCAGGAAGAGTGATCTCATTTTCAATTAAAGCCTCATGGGAAGGAGTGGAGATACTCATTTATCAAAGGTGTCAATATTCCTGGGAGCTACTGAGGCTTATTTTGTAAAATATCAAAATATTACAAGCACAGCCTCTGTTGGCATAATGAACAGCAATAGGCAGTACCAGGCTGATTCTGAGTGCATATTCCCAGGTGTAGCTGTGGCTGCTCCACTGCACACCCATCACATTGAGGACACAGAGATACTGAAGTGCCATTGACACCTCAAAGTCCCTTGGCTCTCTTAATCTGTGTGTGTGTGTGACAAAGGAATGAGCGAAAGACTTTCAAATCAAGATGGATGATTGAACTGGAAGTTAAATAGTGTTTCTCATTTTGCAGTTCATATGTGGGTAAAGAGAGGCACAAAAGGATGGTGATTTGCCAAAGTCCACTCCAGGAAGGATTACGAATTAAAAGACATTGTGGCACAACGGGGAGCCTGTGTTGAAGTTCCTGGTGATGTTATGCATCATGTTATGTTGACTCGCTTGACGTCCCCTCTGAGCCCTCTCTCTACTTTGGATGTCTTCCCTCCCCTTATTGCTAACAGGGGATAGTAATTTTTATAATGAAGGGTTGGGTCTTCAGCTTGTGTTCAACCGCCAAAAAAAGTTCAGACCAGCTGAAGCTTCAATACCTGACACTTCAGGCCCAGTGCAGCAGCTGGAGACCAGTGTTGCTGTTTGGGAGTCTGAACAGAAGAGATAAGCAGAAGCAAAAACTAGGGATTTGCACTGTTCTCCCCTCCCACGACTTGCTCCGCTTATAATCCGGCACAGTATCCCTACCCAAACAACACATTGGATTCTTGTCAGCCAATTTAAAAATAGATTGCTAGGCACAATCTTTTACTGCAGTTTCTGGCTATCATATAGATTCTTCATTTCAGCTTCTGTGTTCCGCTGTCTTTTCTCTTTTGCTCCTCTCCTCCTGTCCCTGCTGCAGCCTGGCTGAGCTTCTGCCCATGACGAAGGAAGAATCCCATTGTTGAGTCCCCTCATAGGACTGAGAAATCCCAGTCTGAGCCATAGTTCAGTGACCTGTCACCTCTTCGACTGCTACACAACACTGCAAGGGATGGCTGGAAAAAATCAGATTAAGCCCCTCATGGTATAGCTCTCTTTCTACATAAGAACCTGTTGCTGTAGAAAAGCATAGTGAGGGGATGAGAGGAAATCTAGAAACTGCCTCTCTGGAGTAAGTGGCATTTTAAATGACCAAATGGAGTTAAGAGCTGACTGACTGAAGATTTTACTCTTGCAGAGGAGCTGAAGGCATCTGCTCGCTAATAAATATGTGAATGAAACACTTACTTGTATCAAGCTGTGGTGGAAGAGAGCCTTCTTTCAAACTAGTAAGTTATAAATAAGCTCCAAGTGAAGCCTTTTCATAATTAATTCAGGCTGGAGAACGAGCAGATGGAGCAGCCCTGGGAGAAGAACCTGAGTGTGCTGGAGGATGAGAGGTGGCCATGCCCTGGCCAATGTGCACAGGAACCCTGAACCTCCCTGTGCTGGGCTGAGCCCCCAGTGTGGGCAGCAGGGGAGGGGGGATTCTGCCCCTATGCCCCCTCAGGTGAACCCACACCTGCAGAGCTGCTCCCAGCCCTGGGATCCCAGCACAGGAAGGACAGGGAGCTGTTGGAGTGAGTCCAGAGGAGGGACACCAAGAGGATCAGAGGGATGGAACAGCTCAGCTGTGAGGAAAGGCTGAGAGAATTGGGATTGTTCAGCCTGGAGAAGGAAAGGCTTTGGAGTGACCTCATTGTGGCCTTCCAGTACCTGAGGGGAGCTGACAAGAAAGGTGAAGAGAAACTAGTTACAAGGGCCTGGAGTGACAGGATAGGAGGGAATGGCCTCAAACTGAGAGAGAGTAGGTTTGGATTGGATATTAAGAAAAAATTCTTCCCAGGGAGACTCTGGCATAAGTTGCCCAGAGAAGCTGTGGCTGCTCCACCCCTGTAAATGTTCAAGGTCAGTTTGGAAGGGGCTCTGAGCAACCTGGGATAGTGGAAGGTGTCCCTGCCCATGGCAGAGGGTTGGAACAAGACAATCTTTAATGTCCTTTCCAACACAAACTATTCTGTGATTCCCAGCAACAGACAGTTGCCTAAACCTGATAGGGTGGGGGCAGCCAGCAGCTCTGTAACCAAACTCAAAGGTGGGCATAATATGAAAAGTAAGAAATTATAGTAGAGGTAATAGAAAAATGGTCATGAACCTCCTCCCCCACCTTGTGTGTAGGAAAACAATAGCTTGGTCAAAGTGGAAAATTTAATGAAATGGACATTTCTAGAGAAAATATCTGGCTTTTATTCTGTATCATGCACCAAGACTTACATCTGTTATTGTTTCGGATTCCTCAACAAAAAATATTTTCTTTAGCAAGTGTTTGGTTTGCTTTTTCTTTAAAAAGAAAAAAAATTATTTCCAAAGTACAGTTAAACTTTAAAACTCCCTAATAATGGCCACTAAGTATCCAGCCCGGTGAAATATTTGGCTAAAAAATTGCATATGCTATTTTCAGCTTCAGTGTTTCAACTTGTACATGTGGAAAATTTTATGGTTTGAAATTTTGAACAAAAGAATATTTAAGAAAAAAAAATTGATTGCTTACCCTGTCAACATCTTTCACTAAAAGTAACAAACTTTTACCTCAGCTATTGAACTGCTCTCCCTGTGTAGCAGTAATGTTTTACCAAAAATATACTTCATTGTACAGTGGTGATGTTACTGGCTGTGACTAATCTCTGTAGAACTCAAAGTCCTCTCTCCATTTGCAAAGCTGAGGTGTCACCTCTTAAGGATAAATAATCTTAACCCAACCTGCTTTTGAGATACAAAAGTTTATTGTGTTCCTAAAATCTTTGTAGGCTTAGATACTTAGATCTAAAGAACCATTTTAATTCATTAAGTGACTCCTTAATTAAATTAACAACTCCCCCCTTTCCTAATCAGTAGCTCGTCTGTCTCTTATTCTGAGTCATATGTCAAGTGACAAAAAATTATTGCATTTTTTCTCATTAACACTGCAGAGCAACAGTAGCAATGACTGACCTAGATGCTCTTTTGCTTCAGGAAGAGAATGTTACTAAACTTTATTTATATCCCCCACGCAAATTCAATAAATCACATTTTTAATGGAGAACCTAACTTTTTCTTGAAGGACCTTGAATGCCAGTGGTGCATAAGGAAGATGGTTTGCTTACAGCACTCAGACAGTAAAGAACACTGATAGAACAGGAAAAGTGATTAGATTTGGAGTCAGATGCCTACAGATTTTGAGACAGGAGCCTGAATTTTTGTGTTTAACATAGCATATTCAGTGCTGGTAGCAGAATACATGAGCTTAGTGACAAACTGTGCAGTTTATAAATGCACATACCATTTCTCTGGCTCTTCTATCTAAAGAGGACACGAGCTCTGCTTTTCAAACTACATTTTACAGAAATAGATAAAAAGATTTCCTGCTTACTTTGTGTCCTGGAACAATACCTAACAAATTTAAAGAAAGCAAAGAGTGAAAGAAAATTAGGAAAACATTCAACCTAAACAAAACAAGCTAGTCATGTAACAAGAGATACTGAAGAAATACACGAGGAAAAGTGCAAGCAGGAAGACCACATCACACCTGCAAGCTTTAAACACACAAACCACTTTTATTACTCAGTTTGTGGTTTTCCTTACTGTAACATGACCAGGCATATGCAATTTTCTTCTTTTATTCAGGAGAAGCTTAACATGAGAATGCTGTTGTACAGCAAGATTTTTACAACACCATTCTGTTCATTACTATGTCAGAGAAGACCCAACAGGCAGTCTGTGGAGACCACAGTTATCTATCTGTTGTATTTTTAGAAAGTGCTTCTGCTCCCTTTAAGCTTGTTGAATCTGTCTAAGGAGAGAGAGAAAAAAAAAAAGGTGAAACAGTAATATAGAATTAATTCTAAATAGAAAGTCTGCCAGGTGCTCCCTAAGGTCTCTGGGCAGTGTAAGCACAGAACTGATATTTTCAGATGGACGCAGAAGAGAGGAGTTACAAATCATAGTATCACAGGAACAGAGTAACAGAATGGTTTGGGTTGGCTGAAACCTTTAAGGTCATCTCATTCCAACCTCATCTCATTCCTGCCATGGGCAGACACCTTCTAGCCCAGGTTGCTCAGAGCCCCATCCAGCCTGTCCCTGAACACTTCCAGGGATGAGGCATCCACAACTTTTCTGGGTAAACTCTTTACCCTAGACTCTGAATAAAGAATTTCTTCCTAACATCTAATCTAAATCTCTCCTATTTTTGTTTAAAAAAATTCCCCATGTCCTATCACTACCTGCCCTTGTGAAAAGTTGTTCAGAGGACATTTTCAGTTTAATCCATCTGAAATGTTGACTACACCTGTATATAAGACCCTGCAATTGTGAAATGTGATGAAGAGCAGGGTGGACACAGCAGTTTGTGTCAGACAGGGTGCACTTGCATACCCTGGGTGCTGTGCACAAGAACAGGGGTTTTTCATCTTGGGTGCACTGTGCTGTCTTCTCAGTAAATGGATTTCAGTGAGAAGATTGATTGTATCTGCCTGAGGTAGTTGAAAACCTGGTTCCATCTATAGCTTCCTTGTTTCATGTTTCTAACTTTCTCAAACTTTCCCCATTTGGACTGGAATTTTCCACGCCAACTTTGCATCCAAAGATGATTATATGAAGATCAGTATGATCAAAGAAAAGAGGAGAGTTTTATATTTCCCTGTTTGTTTTTGAGAAAGACTAGATTACTTCTACTTTTTTTCATGGGTAGCTCTGGTCTCTGGAGAAGAACATTGCATTTTGCCTCCTATCCATGCAGGCTTCTCTGGATTTAGCTTATTCACAGTTGCTCACTGCTAAAGCTTGTTCAATGCGATGATAGTTCAGTGTGCTGTAGGAGAAAATAGGACTAAAACCTGAGGCAGAGTGGCTGCCACCCCCAGCTCTCTGCAGGATTTGGACAGAAATCTTCCTTTTTACTTAATTTAGGATGTAACCCTGATCAAGATCTTCAAACTAATATTTTATTCCACTCAATAATATAATCAATATAATCTATATAATCTACCTCATGGAGTAGAAAAATATTTGTGTAAAAGATATAAAATGCAAACTCATCTCCCTACACACAGGGAGAGTAGTTGCAGATAGGAGAAAGTTTTCCCAACCAACCCTACAGGGTACAGCCAGCCATACAGCTGGTTCTTAGGACACTCTAGTGACAGCAGGTTGGGCAGCTAATTTGGGAACACCGGGATAGCAGTAGTGTGTCAGACCAGACAACATTTTCTGCTTCCTATGAAAATTAAAAAAAGGAGTGCAGAAAGAGGTCTAATGTGTCATAAAACATTCCCCTCCCTGTTACTCAGGGATTTTCTGAGCTGGAGATTTGTGGCCTTGTGTTCCACAGCCCACAATAGATTTTCCTCCATGAATTTGTCAAATTGCATTTTCAACCATGTTATACTTTTGTCTTCCAGAATTATCTGTATTTGAGCTTAATTATGTGTCACATGGAAAAGTGCTTCCTCCCCTCATTCCCCAGTTCTGTTGCAAGATAATTAATTTAATGTCCTTAGGTCTTAGATATTGAGAAGCAGCAACAAATCTCCCCCTCCTGCCACCAGCACATGGAGGATCAAGTTCTCTCTTCTCCAGGCTGGAGAGCCACAAGGTGCTTCTGTTCCCCACAAAAATGTTGCTCTGAACTGTGATCCAGCTGTTGCTGTATTATTTCTAGATAAACCATGCCATTTTCGAGGGTAACAACAGGGCCTTGAAGTAGGCACAAACATAGTGATTCTCCTTTCTATTCTCTCTGCCCTTCTTTCCCTCATGGTTCTCCATGTCTTATTTGCCTTTTCAACCTTCCTGAAGCGTGGGCTCAGTGTTCCAGTGGCACTATGCACAGTGACACTGAACTTTTTCCTGAATAACTAGTGACTCCATGCCCAAGTGCAGTTCTTTGCATTTCTTGGTGTTCACGTGCTTTTTCTGGCTACCTTATCACCTTGCCACCCAATAATTTTCTCCGACAGATGGACCTTTGGATTTCTGAGATGCTGCCTGTACCAACTAGTTGTGCTTCTGGCTTGTGTCACAGTCCCAGCGTGGGAGCTGCACTTGAGATGTTTGGGAGCTCGACTTGGCTACTGCTGCCCTATGAGAGGTTTCTGCTCTGTTTTCACTCTCAATTTTGAAATATGTCTCAAATGTTTCATAAAGCCCCTGAGTACCAAATGAGTTCTTCCCGGTGCTTCCTCCCTCACAGCTCTCCTCCTGCTCTGCTGAGAAAATTTTCACAGCTTTGTGTATTGTCCCCTTTGAAAAGCATGACTGTTTATTTAGTATGTGGTTAGGTTGGAGCTGTTTCCTCTTCAAAGACACAAATCAGCAAGCTGACTTCCTTGATTGGCTGGCTAAGCTTAGCCAAGATTCAAAACTCAGTCTTGAACTGAACTGAAAGTGACATTTTCTTTTCCAGCTGCTTCCCGGAATTTAAAATGCCACGCGCTTGTGAAGGAGAGTCCCAAAATAGAGCTGCTTATTCTAACCCTGGACTAGACACTTCACCAACACAGGAAGAAAATGCATAATTTATAAAATTCCCCTTTCCATCCCTCAGGGTAAAACAGGGCGTGTGCCCTCAGGGCTCCTTGGGCAGAGGGAACAAAAGCCCTTGTGCCATGTGTGAAATATTGTGTCTGAACTCTCCATTTCGGTTAGTCTGCCCAAATTTAAAAAGTCACTGGCACTGTAAATTCACAGAGCATATACTCCAGGTATCTTAGCCCATGGCACGATGGCTCAAAGGAAGGCATTGGGGAACTGCTGGGGCAGGACTCAGTGGTGAAGAGGTCTCTTCCAGGATGTTTGTTTTTACTACATCTCAGATAGGAAAATGACTATTTTGTGCTGTGGTCTCCTTTCAAAGCAAGAAAAAAACAGCACGCATAGAGTTTTTTTTATTTTGGCCAGCAAAAACTTAGACATAATGGTATTTTTGCTGAAGAAACATTGTACAAGTTACTGAGCATCTTACAGTTTTTTAACCCATGTGCAAAACTGTACTCCCTGAAAAAATGAAATATTGGTAACAATTAATTCACTGCAGTTGGCAATGTTAAAAATCCTACTCTATGTGTTAAGTTTGTGGTGTGCCACTGCTATTGCTGGTTTCCCACATTCCAAAACAATATAACAGTCTGTCTACATGTTAAGCACAATAGCAGTGTGAGGTTGCCATGACTAGGAGTGATTGTTAAACAGATCTCCTTATTATATATAATTACCTCACTGTCTAAGCAAGCAGCCACACAGAGCAGCTTAATTTTTGTTGTATTTAATTCAAATCTGACAGTTTTACAAACTCTCAGAACACTGCAACAAAAGGACTTGTTATGCATAAAGTAATTTGTTGCTAATTTTGTCCAGTACCTTAGAAGTTTGCTGGAATTAGAGGACCACAAAAGAATATACTGTTCTAACCTGGGATTTTTATCACTTTCTAAATGACGCAGTGAATGTCAGGGAAAAGCTGTGTGCTAGTGGCTGAATGGGTATTGATGGTTGCTGTAGTGCTAAATGATGCATTGGCACCAAAATAGAGCCAAAGAACAAATCATCAGTGACTTTCTATTTTACTCTTTCAGGGAGAAAAACCTCACATCAAGACTTGCAAAACCTGAATTAGCTAAAGGAAACCTGATGCAAGCAAGCTCAGTTGTGTGCCCATGTTCTCTCACCCATCACTACAGCAGCACAATAAGCACGGGGCTCTAAAAGGCCACAAGAAGAATTTTGTTCAGATCCCAGCTGTTCTTTTTACAAACCTGATAAGCTCTGAAGGCTGGAAAACTGCTGGAGGGAACAGAAAAAAAACCCCCACAACCAATAACCCAACACCCCCCTTCCCCCAAAACCAGCCATGGGAAGAGAGTGTTTTCTCTTGTGCCCACTTTTTTGCACCCAACCCACTTTTGTACACCTGGGTCTGCTGTCTGTATTAAAAAGCTGATATTCCTCATCTGTGCATGGGGACAAGCTCTTCCAGCTGCTTTTGCAGGTGGGAGAAACAGCTCCCTCTGAAACCTGCTGTCCAAACCTGACTCAGAGCAATGTACAAACTGTATTAAACATTTTGTCTGATGCTTTGGCTGGTAGTAGGGAAGAGAACTGGGAGCCTCCCTCAATGCTGCCTAAGTATTTCTGGTTAATAAACTTTGGGTCTGAGAAATGTGACTGATTTTTTATTTGCCCTGTGACACCTAACCCGTGACATCCAGTTTTTATGGTGCATGCATCTGTGTTTGTGGGACAGTTTCTCAGGCTGTGTGATATGTCAACAGCTCAGAAAGTGCAGAGAGTAGGTGGATTTAGATTTCTCTTTAAGCAGAAAGGGTAAAGGGACTTATAAACAACATCAGCTGCAGGGGGCGGGGTGGACTGGACTGAGGAGCAGTCTGGAAATTCCTGACCCTCTGCGTCTCTTGGCTGGCAGGGCTGAGCTCAGTTCCTGCTATAACAGCAGTAGTTGTGCTCCAAAAATATGGAAAGTGTAGAATTAGAATGGAGATGAGCTCACTGATGGGATGTGGACTCCACCCTCCTTTCTCCATGGTGGGTGACAGCTGCCATGTGCATGACTGCAAGTTCCCTGCCTCCCGACATGAGCTGAACACGAGCAGTGACCTCATGGGCTTATTAATTCTTCTTACTTCATTTGTGTTTTTTTCGCTTGAGTTTTTCATTTAGCCATCCAAAATTTTAATTCTCTCAGTATTTCTTTATCCACCCTTGGGTCTTATTATCAGCAAAAAGTGGGGGAGCTAAGAATAATTTTGCTTACACTGCTAGGGTCGAGATCAGTCTTTGGCAGCAAAGATGTTTGTAGTTTTATTAATAAAAAATTACTTAAAAAAAAAAAAAAAAAGCAAGGAATCAGATCTCCTATAAAATGAGAGTTCATCCTCAACATCCCCTGCCTATCAAGGTTTGTTTCCTGTCAGACCTTCAAGGGGACATCACACCTCACTGTGACAATATTTAGATGGCATATAGGGAAGGGAAGAGACAAAAATTATCCAACAGTCCCTATATACTAGACTGTTTCTCAGGGAAAGAAGTAGCCCAGAGTGATGCATCTGAAGGAGTCCAAGCAAAACCACTGATGCAACACCTGCACTGTGGTAGCAGCAGGCTGGGAGATAGAAATGATTATGCTCAAGCAGCAGTAGAGATGCTGCTCATTCTTTGTGCAAGTTTTAGAGAACCCTGAAATACATCTAGCAGGAATGCATGGAAACAATGTATGGAGAGAAAGGGAAACACTTCCGTGGCACAGCTGTGACCAGGGAAAGGGAATTTAGAAATTGCTTGCCTTTATGCTTCTGTTTTAATTTGAGTCAGTTAACTGATGTTCTCAAAACAGGAGTTAAGGGGATGTGTCAATAAAAGTGAATGAGCACCTACAGCTTGGGCAGGTCAATAAAACTTTCATGAATAAATCACTAGAGTTGCTTCAATAGCATGTAGTAGATCAGAAGTGGCATGCTTCACTTTTAGGGGCTACAGATAATTGATAACCCAGGAGCACAAGAACCAACTGCATTAATAAAAAAATACTTAGCCTTGCTTAGTGAGGTCAGATACAGGTCAGAGCACAGTATCTAAAATCTGTCCTTTCACACCTCTCCCTTGGTTGTGAGGAAACCAGAGCATCTGCATCTCAAATCCTGTCTTTAGTTTTGGGTCCCTCACTGCAAAGAAGACATTGAACTGTTGGAGTGTGTCCAAAGAAGGGCAGCAGAGATGGGAACAGATCTGGAGCACAAGTTTTATGAGGAGAATTTGAGAAAGCTGGTGGTGCTTACTCTGGAAAAAAGGATCCTCAGAGGGGGCCCTTATGGCTCTCTCCAACTCTTTGAAAGGAGGCTATAAAATGAAGGGGGGAGCCGGGGGGAAATCAGTCTCTTCTGCCGAGTAAGAGGTGATAGTTTGAGAGGTAATGACCTCAAATTGCACCAGGGGAGTTTGAGATTGGACATCAGGAAAAAAATCTGCACTGAAATTTTGGTAAATCATTGAAACCAGCTGCCCAGAGAAGTTTTCAAAAGACATTTGGATGTGGTACTTAGGATTGTGATGAATAAGGGTGGTGCTGGACTAAAGGTCAGTGGATGACCTTAGAGGTCTTTCCAATCTAAGTGATTCTACGATTTGTGAGATCAGCATGCCTACCTGAGAAACAAGCTGTGCAGCCATAGGAAGTGTCTTTTACTGGTTTTTCATTTTTAAATAACTTTTTGCACTATATAATTTCTTGTTCAAGCCCTGAAAGGAAGACAGGGTTGTAAGGCAGAAGGTGACCATGCAACATCCTGCCTACAGCCGTGAAGGGGCACTGTGGGGATGGGAAATGGAGCTCCTGGGAATGATGGATGCATCTCCTTTCCTGGTTTCCCAGTGAGTTTGTCATTACAAGAATCTGTAGCCAGCTAGTTGATCCAGTGAGCAAAACAAAAATGAGTTAAAACTGTTGAATGGCACTGCCACCATCTTGGCTCCAACTTGAGGAAGGCTTGACTCTAAAAGAACCCAAAACACTTTCCAGAAGAGTGTTATGAATGGATGTGGGGGTTGGGATAAGTCCCTGCCCTTTGCCCAAGCCTCTGGCAGCAGGCAGGAGCTTTATTGAGGTGGCCAGCACCCCAAAACCCACTCTCATTCACAAGTTTTTTAATAATGGCTGATTTGGCCTATTATGGAATGGATGATTTACTTAATTGTTAAATTAAATTAAATTATTAAAAAAATTTTAAATCAATTAATTAGAAATAATTTAAATAAATTCATTCATAAATTACAAATAAATTTAATATATTAAAATTTTAATATATTTATTTATTTTAAATTAAATTTATTTCTTTAAACAGAAAACTAACAGACATAAGATTTAAAACAAACTAATACTAGACAGGAATAAGGACAAAAAGAAATTACTAGTAGATATATACAGTGCAAGGTTAAAGGTACCTATTAATGTTACAGCTAGCAAAGAAATAAAATAGCTTAGGATTCAGTGGATCTTAGCATCCACTGAAGGTGGGGCACATATCGAGATCCTTCCCTCAATCCCCAGGGAGGTAACCATGGAATCTGTGTCCAAACTCCAGGGAGAAATCTCCCACAGTTTCAGGGTGTGTGTGTAGAAGGCTTCTGCTTCTGTGATAACTCATGTGTCTTTTATAGTTTATAAAACAGCGTGTCTCAGTCAAAAATAATTCTTTTATCTCTTCCCACATCTGCTCTCCAGACTGAGATGTTGATTTTAGCTGAGGCCTGAGCCCTTTTGGTGCCAGAGATGACCCTTGCTGGCCTTTCAATCTGGGTTATCTCTTTATGCACCAACTCTCTGGGGTGTGGTGGTGGTGAGGTTTGACATCCTGCCACAAAGGAAGAACAAAAAAAAAAAAAAAGAAGTAACACAGATGAGAAATTAAATGCCCCCACACCAGGCAGCTGGTCCTGCTGCTTCTATGTCCCTTTTGAGGCTCAGGGACACATAAGCAGCAGGACCAGGGTACTGTATCTCCTAAGGGGGCTTTAGGTACCCATGTAAGAGGGGCTGGAGGTGTAAGTTGCAGCAGGTGAGGGCAGGTAGAGGCCTCAGCAGGGAGCAGTGAGGAAGAAGAGGTTTCAATTAAGTTATAACCCTGTCTCCCAGACACCATCCCCCAAGTCAGCTCTCAGGTTTCTACCTGGACACTCCCTCTAGAAAGCTCCTGTGTATGGATGGCCCCTAGGGGTGGTTGTTGGTACCTGTGAAGGCCAGGCTGTTGCCCTGCTCCCAGAATTAGCCATGTGTGAGATCAGCCCAGCCTGGGCCAGATGAAGGGAAGGAGCAGCAGTGAGAGGCAGACGTGCCTGAATCAGCGGCTGGCATTGCAGTAGCATCAGGGAGAAGAAGTTAAAAATAGGATTTTGCAATCTAGTGAGCAGAAGCATCAACCAGATGGTGGAGGAAGGAGAGAGGCACTATTCCTACTGTCTAGGTAAGGATTTTTGTTTAATTGTTCAGGATCACAGAGGTGGAAAGGAAGAAAGGGCCATGCAGGGTGTGGGGGATGCCCACAAGCCTGGGCTCTCTCAGGGAGCTGCTGTCTGCCTGTCCATTGTGTGGCTAATGGGGGTTTAACCTGGTCCTACCAAGTGTTGTGATGAAGATGTAAGAAGCTGCAAGCAACTTCTACCTGCTGGGGTAGGTGTTGTGTCTGCTGTGTGCAGTGGCTGAGTGAAGCTTCACTGAGGGAGGAAAGCAGCATCCTTTGTGCCTGTGTGTACTGTGCTCAAAAAAGCTTTGCCTTTCACCTGAGGCACGTGAGTTTCTTAGCCAAGTGCTGCTAGGTCTGAGGTTGCTCAGGTCAGGTGCCTCTGGTTGAGTACTGGAATGTCACAAAAAAAGGCTTGACTGGGGAGCCTTGGCACCAAGGCTCATCCCACTGCCTGGGTGAGCCTGTGTCCACTGCACTGTGTGTGACAGAAAGCTCAGGCAGGCCTTTGTGTTGCCACATTTGTAGTGACTTACCATGCGGTAAGGGAGGAAACCTGCCCCAGCTGCCAAGGAACAGGCCAGGTCTCCTGTGCCACCATCCCATCTCCCTCCCTCCGCCCCATTGCTTTCTCCTGAGGCCCCTCTGCTCACCTGCTGTGCTTCTTGCAAACCTCAAATACATCCAGTAAGTTAGTGCAGGGTGAGGGTCACTTTCTTACCCTGTCCCACTTATGCTTTAAGTTAATTAAAATTCCTAGGTAGAAAATTTGGACCTAATATTTAGCTGAAATGAATCCTGGTTACAAGGAAATGCTTTATCTGCTAATAAGAAGTAAAAAAGGAAACTAACTACTAAGTGTTAACTCCATTATAACATGTTGTATCTCTGCATCATTCAGATGTTACTTTCTCAAACCCCCTTCCCAGGGTGAAATTATGTAGTCATGAAGGGAACTGCTGGGATGGTGGGACTTGAGTCTGTCCTGGGTTTTGGCAGCTGTGCAAAATGGACACAGCGCAGTGAATTATCTGATATTTTGAATTTACTTCTTACAGCTTTCTTTCTCTTAACTTATAATGGATTCACTCTGTAAAAGTAAAGCTGCATAGTTGTGTATGAAAAGGTGCTCTGATGAAACGAGGGTTGCCTAATGGAATCAATACAAAACTATCTGATAGTAATTTTCCAGCTACTATGACAGAAAACTGTGGAAGGAGGAGGGATCCTCTTGCAGATGGGAAACCCTATGACTCCCTCAGTTATCCCCACTTAAAAGCTATCAATTTAGAGCTGTCCTGTGTACTGCCCCGTGAATTGAACAAGCCTTTTCAGTCTTTAATTAAGGGTGACAAACTCTTTGAACATCACAGCATTCATCTGTTCATGTGTGGAAAGCCTGGTATAACAAAAGAATTTAATCAAACTACAAGCCTAATAAAGACTACATTGCCTGAACTAAATGATGTTATTGCTGCTGCAGCTCATAGTTTTACATTTAAAAAAGCAGGTCAGAGTGTTCATTCATCTTGATTAGCAATGCCAACCTAATTACTTCTGGAGGAAACAGTAATTAGCTGGAGTCTCACCTCATTAATCATGACATTCTTCTAGCAGACTATTTTTATCTCATAAATGGCTTGGATTGGAACAAGGTGTATATTTGAATTCCAGTTAATTGTACACAGCTTGCTGCATAACATTTTACATTTTTATCATTTAACTGCTTCCTTCCTGTAAACCTCTCAGCTATTTTTGTAGGCTGCTCTTGTTAAATAAGAGGTGAATAGCCCACATAAGATAAGTCAGGTTTAATTATGGATGGAAGGAGATGAAGGTGAGTTCCAGCAGCAGGGAAATGGAGTCCCTGCTTGCACAGGAAAATAAAGGGATCTTTTCTCAGGCAGAAATCAGGGCACAACTTCTATTGCACTGACACTTAAGAGTAGTCTGGGCCAAGATTTTCAATGGGGAAAAGTGATTAAATACATCCTCATTAAAACCAAGTTCCTGGGGATTTCTCCATAGAGGCACCTTGAAGTCAGTGCACCTCAGTTGCCAATCACTTCTGACAGTATTGATTATTACATGGTTTTAAAACGTGTGTTGTTAAAACTTGATTTTGCTTTTTTTTTTTTTTTTTTTTTTTTTTTAAATTTTTTTTTTATTTTTTTTTCTTTTTGTGTGTGTGTGTGAGTTTGTTTTTGAAAAGTTGCTTTAAACAACTTCTTAATTTTACAAATCATGACTATTTTTCTGAACTTTAAGCACTGGGAAAGAGAGAGAGAGCCTGGAAGCCACAGTTCCAGATTCAGTTTACCAATAAAACTATTAAAGCCTAATTTTCTAGGGAGGATGATCATGGGTGTGTTGGTCTGGGAACCTCAGATTTTCTAGAGGTAGTAAAATAAATGGGTCTTTGTATATATGGTTATGAAACATATGCCAAGTGTGTCCCTATTACTGGTCTACTGTGAAGAAAGTTCTGCATGAGACCATGTGTTATATATATATATATGTATGTATATATTTTAAGGTTGAAATGAAGAGGTTTTTTCCCTTACCTACAATTTCTCTTTTTAAACAAGCAGTATGTTAACCTGCAGTATGTTAACCTGAAACAATGAGAGAAAATTCACAAAGAAACATAGGAAAAATAAAAGTTATTCTTTCATTTTTAACTGACAAATATTGTCAGGATTATACTTGACATTAGTTGTATGCAATGTTTTACATTTCCAAAGGACACAAATACTAGCATAAACTTTTTATTTGTTTTTAGCAAGTAATTAGCTGTATTTTAGAAGCTGACCAATGTTCTATAAGTAGCTTTCCTCTTCCATATTCAAGTAAGTTTACATTACTACAAATAGAAACTAGTAGCTATTTTTGAGTGTTTCCTGCAAGAATATTTAGTTATAACTGCCCCACAGATTATTGGCCACTGGGACACTTTTGGAACTTGTAAATAAGACAGCAAATATTCTTGTCAGTTTTTGAGAAATTATTCTCATTTTAATAATTGAAGTACTCTTCATTTTTATGCCATGTATTTTAAAAAAATTTTCTTGAAGTCCTTTTTCATCTTCTTTCAATTACAAAAAGAAAATGGCAAACACATGAGGAGAAAATCAAGTGTCTCTAAAATTGAACAAACACCTCTCCTTCCATCCCCTGACCTTAAAAAAACCCACATTTTTTCACAGGAAAGAATTTTATATAAGAGATAATTTTCATTCCAAAAAGATGTCAAATTACAATCGGGTTCACACAGTGATAAAGCAAAAATCTTCAAGACTCTTAACTTCTCTGGCAGAAGCAGCCTTGCTTTTTTGTAGATGTGAAGTAGCTGCAGAAAAAGGGCATATTTGACTCATGCATATGCGACATGCAAGTGACTTTTTGATATTCAAGTGATTAATTTAAAAGTCTGTTTCAATAACTGGTATTGTTTCTAATCGTTAACTTTATTATTAGGATCCAATATGTTTAAGGCAGATATCTTTGATCATAGGTCCCAGTTACAGTGTTATGCTAGAGGCAGTGCTTGTCAAATGTTAGAAATGTAGGAGTTTTCCTAATGAGTATGTTCTTATAAATTAATAAAACCTTAATAAATATTTAATGAAAATTGTAGGCTTGGTTGCCTGCTTATTACTTGTGTAGATATCACTGATGTCTCATAATTTCAGTCATGGATCACTTCTACAGGATTCCTCAAATCTAGAGAAAATTACTTTTCCACGTCTAATAGTCTAGAAGAAGCTCATAATAAGCTTTTGATATTTAAGCAGTACTTCTGACATCTCCAGTGAATTCATAAAAAAATTAGTTAAGCTGCTCTTGCACTTCTGATAGAGGCTGGCATTACCTGCCCAGCTTTGAGGAGGAACTGAAAACTAAGTTGGCTAAGGACAATACTCTCAAAAAAAGGATGTTAATGAGTGTAGGGCTCAGAATAACCAACCTTGTCTCTTGCTAGAGGTCAAAACATCAGTACACCTTAAACTTGAGCTTTGTGACTTTGTGATCCAAGTGCAGAGCCAAGAGCAGATGTCCAAAGTTCTTATCAGGGCTGTTTTATCAGCCATGAGATACAGACTCAAACTTTACTCTTGTTCTCTCTACAGCAGAAATTTAATCAAAGACCCTTTAGTCAAAGGGTCAGGCTGATGTGATATCCAAACGGAACACAGTTTCTCATCCTGAAATCCACAATAAAGGAAATTAAGCCTCCTTTGTACCATTTCAGTGGTGAATGCTGTAGAGAAGTGGGGAATGACAACCAGAGGTTTGGCTTCCCGGCCCTTGGGACTTGGGTGGTCTGTGGCACAGGGAAAATGCTCTTTTGTTGTCTGGAGCCTGCAAAGTTGAATTTCTATGCATTTGTGGGGACTGTGGGAAGGGGCCAAACAGCCACTAGAGGAGTAGAATAGACCAGGCTCCTGCTCTGGTGGGTTTGACACCTCCTATTTCCCCCTGCCTGCTGCTGCAGAGTTGTGAGAAGCCCTTGAGCAGGTCTCCAAATTCTTATTTCAGTTTCTTGTAACTTATGTCTCGGTTCTCTTCAGCAAGGCCTGCTGTACAAAACACTCTCACCATCCCAGTAATACGCCAGTCACAGGATGCAAGTGCTGTCTTTTGGGTATGTTGTATCAGACATTATAAGTTTTGTGTCTCTCCAGTGCTGTTACTGCATTTAAAACTTGTAACCCTGGTCTCAGATATTGCTAGGGTTTCATCCAGTGTTTACCTTGAAAGGCTTTTGAGAATGTCCAAGAGAAAAATTTTAAACACTAAAATTCAATTGCAAACTCCATAAAAGTATTCAAAGTTGCTACTGCTTGGTAACCAAAAAACAAAAACCAAACACAGTTTCTGGACATTAAAAAAGAGAGAATGAGCCTGCACTTTTAAATACAAGTAAGGGGCTTGAGTGGCATAATTTCTATCACTGTCTATACCCTTTGATAGCTCTATCCTCCAGATAATCCTAACATTGATTACACAGCCATTGAGATATTCCTGAGGGACTTTACTCTCATCCACTGTCATAGCTGAGAAGAAAGCCAACAGAACTAGAGCAAATTTTTGAGCAGTCATATATATATATATATATATATATATATATATATATATATATATATATATTTATTTATTTATTTATTTACTGTAATTATTTTGGTTTTTCTAGTAGCATAAGGTGGATACAAATGGTACTGGGGCAACTAGTTTGTGAGAAAAATAAAAGAATAAACCACAATAAAGAGGTACATTGACAGTGCATTACAACCACGGATGTCCTCCAGGATAACCATGCATTGGCATGAAGATAATCAGACTTTCAGTATAAGGTACCCTTCTGGAAAAGACTAGTTATGTGGTATTTCTGCTTGCTGAAGACTAACTCATGTCTCCTAATTTTATACTGCTTTGAAGTTATCTAGCACACATCAGAAAATACATGTAGTAAAACAGATATTTAAAAGTTTCTAACACATTTAAAAATAAAATCTAAGGCACAACCTTATAACCGAAGGATTAAATCCTGCCCTAGCCAGTAAAAATAGATTAAAAGCATGGGAAACTATTTTAAGCACAGTGTTGGCTGTACTAGACAATTTTCGTTAGTTCTGTGTCTCAGTCTTCTCAGGGATTAGGATAGTCCAGAAGGCTGCAGTCAGTATGCCAAAAAATGGTTTTGGCAGGGGGAATAAAATATTAAAAAAATTATAGAAAGCCAAAGTTTATAAATAAAATGGGACAGTAAACCTGTACCTGAAATCTGGAAGTGTGATGAAGATAAGCCTTGGAAACTGGTCACTGATGAAAAAATAGAAGAGGCTGTCAATGACGGCATCCAGACCTGTTGGAGGCAGTGGAAATTCTGCCACTTCCATCTTTTGGCCAGGACTTTTTCATATGGAATGGGCCCCCATCAGGCACAGGCTGTTGCAGCTCCGCAGTGTTCCATGGAATTATAACATGTTTTTAACAATGTAGAATGGACTTAGTTTGAGGCTTTGCACCTTGTGCAGTCCTTCATATCAATATGAGGAAGTTAGATCATTCAAACTTTACAGGACAAAGAAAAAAATTCAATCCCCTTGTTGCTAGAATCACTTTTATTGGCAATGGAAAAAATACCAGGCTAAGTTTCAGATGCCTGTTAGTGTTATTTTTCCCTTTAAATTTTCTTTGATTGCTTACATATGAGATTAAAATCACCTAATTTGTGAAGAATTTGCAGGTGATCTCCAATCCATGTTGTTGCAACAGCCTGCTCTGTGAGTAGACCCTCACAGTGCACGCATTTAGGAAATAGATGTGGTCTCATTACCAGGGTCTTTACCCATCCCAGAGAAGAGATGCAGATGTGTCCAAAGAGATTGTAAGGGCAGAAAAACTCATGGACACTGAGTTTAGATTTATCCTGCTGAGACAACAGTCATAAGTAACTGAATTTTAACATAATGGCTCCCAGAATATTTAGCAGCTTGAAGAGAAAAATTTTTCAATTCACATTTGGGAAGTCCCAAAGAACTATTACCATCCCTTTCTGGTGGTACACCACTGTTCTGAGGACTGATGAAATTTTTTCATATCAGTCAGAATACGTAGAGGGCATATTGTTATACCACAAATACAGTTTCCCTGTCAGGGAAATTCCTTTTCTCTTTCTAATAATATTAGAGTCTTGGCTCAGGCTTTTTCTCTGTGGAGTCATGAATGTTTCCAGTTTTTCCAGGAAATGCTAAGAGGTAGGGGTTCTGCTGCTCTTGCTCTATCTCCTTTGCAAAATTTTCTATGTCTTCTCTTGTTCTGACCTAGGAGCACCTCAAATCCTCTGCCATACATTTGAATTTTGTCTTGACTTGGTTATTCTATTCATTTGTAGATTGTACTGTAATTATTCTTTGCCCTAGGGGTTTATTTGTACTGAGTCGCTGAAGCTGAATGGACCTTCCTTAAGCATATTTTCTTTGCAGACATAATTTGCTCACTTAAATTATTAGTGTGTTTATGCTACTTATGTTTGATCTTGATTATAAAAAAGTGCTCATTGTGGTCCTGAGTTATAGATAATGCCTGGCATTGACTAACCAGCTTAATTTAAAGAGTAATTTTAGACTGATCTGTTAAAGAGGTGTAAGAGGTTGTGTAGGTTGAAATGCTCTAAACAAACACCTTTTTCCTGAGATTTAGTGTGCAAAAGTTGGGCAGTCTCAAGCTGTTTGGTTTAGCTGTTGCTGGCTTGGTTGCTGTTGTCTGTGTGCCCCTTTTTTGCTCCATAATAGCACTTGGTAAGGAATGAGTGGGACAGAAGATCTGAAGGAAAACATACTTTAATCAAGACATTGGGCAGCCCTAAGGGGCCTTGTTGTTCAAACTGTTTTGCACATTTTGGTGTGACACCGTGGTTTCAGGTGCAACAGCTTTGCTTTCTTCTGTGGCAGGGAGGCCCAGGTGCACAGGGCCATGTGGTCCTGCCCTCTCCCCCTGCTGCCTCTGAGGCTCATGAGAGATTGTTGCACTACAAAAAAAACCCTTTTCCTTTTGGCTGAGCTAGTCTTGGGGGTTTTTCTGATATTTTGAGTTCTCTAGATTTAGAAAGTCCTTTTCTCCCAGCCTGGTGATAGAAGAAATAGTCAAGAGTCATCTCTTCTGTTTTTCCAAGGTTGTTTATCCTTTCTTATCTATTACATTCTTCCCTGACTATCAGAGTTCTGCTCAGCAGGTCAGTCCAAGGCATAATCCCATGCCCTCAGGGTGGTGTTTTCTTTTATACTAAAAACTATGTATAGAGTATTTACAATAACTTTCTAATACCTGTCACTAAATTTGACAGTCTGTCCCTAAATGAACCAGAAAGTGCCACTATCACAGCAGAAAATGGGGCAGATGAAGAAGAAGGAAGGAGCTTGAAAGCCACGAGGATCCTTCATCCTACCTTCCTCTGCCCACCATTCTAGAAACCCCAAAATTCTACTTTTCACCCTGTGATAAACTACATATTATGCTACTATCCAATCCACATTCTTGAAAGTTCTACTTCATCCCAGAGCCTAGGAAGCCCTTTCCATGAACAAAGGTTAAAACAGTATTGGCCAGAAGGTTTGGATCCCTTAAAACATGCAGAGAAGTACTTCTCAGAATTCTAGACTCCAATAAGTTCGTTTTCTGTCTGATTAGTGATCCACACTCCTTGAAGGGGTCGGACAATCTACTGGGGAGAGATGGACAATATCTGGGAGTAGGTGAGAGAGGCCAATAACACTTTTGGGTGGAACCTCCTCCTCCAACACTTGCAGCAGTGGGAACTCCTAGAAGAGCTCAAAGCAACTTCATGCCAAGTCAGGGCTGGGGCAGGGCAGCAGATGCTCACCTGGTCCAAGTTGGCACTGCTTCACCACTTCAGATTCTGGAGCTGCAAAATGATGTTCAGGGAACAGAGGATCTGGCTCAGATCACTGAAATCCAGCACGAGACTTTAAACTAACCTCAGACAACTTTACTTAGTTCCAAAACCAAATGTGAACCTGTTTCTACTGTGCAGTGATGTTGCCTCACATAGCCTGGCCTCTTGGCAGGACTGGTACAGAAGGAAAGAAGAGGAGAAAAACTGAGTATGAGTCTGGGCATGTATGGATTTGTGCATCCTGCTACACATCTGATATTACAAAATGTTTGTGTGCAAGGCACATGTGATTTTCAAGTTTCAATTTGAGTTTGGATAGCATTCAACAATCTCATTTTATTCCCATTTAAAATCCAGCTTAATTAAAATGTACAGAGTATTCCCACAATGAGTATTGTTTCTAAACTGTGTGTCTCTTTCAAATTTCCAGTATAAACAATCCTGTAAATAGGTAATTAAAGCCATCTGCTTCTTGGTAGCCTAGTTACCTTTGCGGCATCATTTACATTTCTCTCCCCTTTAACTCAGGGAATTAAATTGCCATTAGTTCTTACTTTAGTGGATGAACTACTACAAAATAATGCTTATGGCACAGAGTTTTTTCAAGGAAAGACATATTCTATTGAATTTCTCTTCCAAGTAAGCTCTTTGTTCTTCACAGCCACAAAAAATTGTGCTGTCAGATGATGGACATACCCATAAACTATAATCCAGCACAAAATACTTAAAATAATGTGGTTACTGTCTGTGATCTTGTATTGCTTCTTTTTCTATGAAAATGGTGTTTTTTATCAAGTCATCAAAAGTAGGCACTGATGTCTATGAACCTATTTTGAGCTAAAGATCTGGCTCTTGTTTTAGGCTAGTTTCACAGGAGAGCAAACTGAAAGTCAAATTTTAGAATAATACTTGGAAGTGAATAAAAAGAGTTCTGCCTTGTGGTCACCTCTTTTAAGTGAGATAATACGACTGTAGAGAGAATATTTAAATGCACAGAGGAAGCTGCAAAGGCCTAGATTGCAGTGCCCAAGGTACTTGCTGGGATACTCAACTTCTGATAGAGTTGCAAATTATTTGTTCCCCATAGCAGAGGAAGAAAAATATCTTCTGAGTCTTCTCCAAGTTATTCCAAGCTCTTGGGAACTTCTGCATGTTATCTCTGTGAAAGGAGAAACACTCTTCACTTCTACTTTCTCCCCCTTAAAAATAGCAAGTTCACTGCTGATTACTCACACTTGTAAGTTCTCAATTGACATTGTAAAACCTGGGGCAAAATATTGCAATATTCCACCTGACTGGTGTATTTTGAAAGCATAAAAGCATACTCCTTGAATAAAATGGAGTAGAAGGCCTCCTGCCACCCCAAATGGCAAATGCAAAAACCTGGTACGTAGTTTTCATTGCATTGGTGGCACTTTCTGAAAGAACTCTTCACCACTTTAAAGCACAAAATAAAGGCATTTGAGCTCTTTAGCCCCTTAAGTTTTTTTGAGCATCAAAGCAAGCAGCACTGTTGCAAAATTTCATATTAAGAGGGTTTTCTCTGGAAGTGGGAAATTAAAAACCAAACAAAAAAACCCCCCAAGAAAGTAGGCAGGTTCTGTCTGTGACCTTGGGTTTTATTTAAAACTCAAGTTGAAGCTTGCTGGTGAAGGGAGCTGATTGTGCATAGATATAACAAATAACTTACTGCTACTTTGAGTTTATTCAGTAAGTACTTAAAGCACCTAAAGTAGTGTGTGAACATCTTTAGGAAAAGAACTTAATATTGCTGGCTATAGTTATTTTCTGAGGGTGATGACATGATCAGACAGGCTAGATATGTACAGTCTTAGTCCCAAGTTATTAAAACATTTTCTTAAATGAACAGGATTTGGAAAAGTAAGCCTAATTATGGCATTGCTTATTTAATATGAATAACCTTTTAATGGGTTTATGTAGTTGCATCATTGAGAGTTGAGACACATGTAGAATATTGTTGCATAACTGAACCATTAATCCAGCATCGTTCAATAATAACCTACATTTGTCTTTTTTGGTTAGGACCAATTGAAGTTTGAATTATATTTTGTTTGCTCTGCAGGTAATACAAAAGTGGCTTTTGGATTTACATTTTAAGAGCTTGTTCGTAATTTCTGAGTCTGGTGGTGTTTCCGTTGCACACACAAGTTTTCTGTAAAAAATATTATATCTTGCACGTACATGGCATTTGGTTTAAAGGAAGCTGGTTTAAGTTCCAGTGGTTGTGGTTTAGCTTAGAAATAGGTGCAAAGGGAAAAGACCACCAAGCTGAAAAAATGAAAATGCTTTTGAGCTTGAGCTATAGCAGACAGAAGGAGTGACTTGTAGAGGGCGGAGTATTGCTGGTGGGGGTTGGTGGGAGAGAAAGAGAGAGACAGAGACAGAGGAAGGAAAACAGGAAAACAGGGCCATAGCCAAGCTGGCTCTGAGGAGGAGCCTCCTCCGTGACGGAATGCTGCTATGCGTAATTAGCAGTCATTGAAAAGGCACTGAAAAATAATCCTAGGGTGGGTTTTTTTACCCTCCCTGCAATTTTTTGATCCATATCCTAGAAATAAAATCTGCATTAAGAGGTAAAAGTTCTTCTTACTGTTAGTAAAGATAAAGTATTTGCACTGAGGGAATCAAGGGTTCTCTCCCAACAAAACCCACTTCTTTCTTCCAGTGTCTGCAGGGGGCCAACAAGGAAACCATAGAGGGATTCTTCATCAGAAACTGTAGTGACAGGAAAAGGAGTAATGGCTTCAAAATGAAAGATGAAAAATTAAGGTTAACTGTACAGAAGCAATCCTTTACTGTATGAGTGGTGAGGCACTGGCACAGTTTTCCCAGAGAAGCTGTGGATGTCCCACCTGTGGCAGTGTCCAAGGCCAGGTTGGATGGAGCTCTGAGCAGTCTGGTCTAGTGGAAGGTGTCCCTTCCACTAGGGGGTTGGAATTGGATGATCTTTAAGGTTTCTTCCAACCCAAACCATTCTGCAATTCTATGATTTTTGCCAGAGAAGATGGAGCTCTAGGAAAGAGTGGAGGACAGATGATAGATGTGTATTCCAGGAAATATTTTTCCTGATGAATAGGGAGGAATTCATGTGCATTCATACATACATTTATATATTTTGATTTTTTTCAGGGTTGGTATCAACTTCTTGTCATATTTGAAGCTGAGGTACCACTGGAAATGCATCCAGGGGTTTGGTTACCATAGGGATATTGGGAGAGGTGATGTTGTTCTGGTTTTTGCCTTTTTTCTTTAATATGTTCCCTGTATTCTTATCACGTATTTGTTGCTCTGTAGCCTATTGAATTAGTGGCTAATTTTCCCTAAGCAGAAAGACAAAAATTCCAGAACTCCAAGTCCTCTGAGTGCTATGCTATCTTGGTTCTTCCTGGCTACCAAGGTTGAGAACAACTCTTCAAGATACCCTCTCATGGACGAAGTACAACCAATACCAAGGGAGAGACTCCAGAGAAGGGGCTTGACCTGGGGGAGGGAATTCCATCACCACTTGTCCTCCTAATTGGTGCTTTTTTGTCAATTATACTAATTTGCTAAATGTATAAAAACAGTATTCACCCAGTGGGGGTGAGCTTTTGTGGATATCTTTCCATAACTGCCCCTGAAAGTCTTCAAAAAAGATCTGCTTCTATATTGCCTCCCATACTAAAATTATCTCGAGTTTCACTTCTAGGCTGGAAAAGGCAACATAAGAAATTAGTTATTAAAAGACTGTAAAGATGAAAGTTCCTTTATAAATCCTATCTCTGTTTCCTCCCCAAGAACATTACTGAGATGGTTGTTCAGACCTTCAACTGCTATAAATTAGCAGAGCTACATGTTTTCCATTGAAGCTACTTTTAATTTGCATCTGCAGAAGATCTGGCTTCCTTGATTGAATGATGATACAAACTTCCTTTGTATGATGCCTATTTAAAGATTCTCTTGTTTTTATAGCCTAGCCAAAGAATTTGTTTTCTTAATGATATCCACAAAAATACACGAGCCAAATTCTTTGTTACCTCACTGCAAATCACAGTTCTTGCATTGCTGTCAGTGAATTTTATCTGTTGTCCAGCTGTGTAGCTGAAAAGAATTTGATCCTGTTTGTCTGTAGAGTTTCCAGGGTGCGCTTCTGCAAATATTTTTGCTTTCTATCCAGTAAGCATTTCAACATCAGTTTGGTAACCTTGACTACAGTGGAGCTGTGCCTGTTTACACTCATTTGCACTATATTCGTGCAAAGATTCTTGATATTGTTTTATAAACATAGATTATTAGGGTTTTTTTAAAACTAGAAATGGGATAAATTAAGATATTTTAAGTGGGAGCTCTGGCTTCTTTGAGGGAATTGTGTGATTAAACTTACTGGTAAGAATTATATTGTCTTCTGTAGGTAAGAGAAAGAGACACTTTTTCCAACAGTTCATATTCAACATAATTTTCCACCAAGGAGACTGCAGCAGTTTGCCAAAGTTGTCACATGCCTTGATGTCTTTGAATTTCTTCCTTGGAAGCTGTTGAAATCCTTCATGCAACTGCTCCACTTGGGCATAATCCAGGAAGAGCTTTCTTCAGCTGCTTTGGTTTATTATGTATTGGCTCCCAGAATTTGAGATCACAAGTCGAGCAAAAAGGCTAAATGTAGATTCACACAGAACATCCGGCTCTCCACCAGCCTGTGCTCCAGGAAGCCCCTCTGACCTGTTCTCAGTGCTAATGTTCCTCAAGTTACTCCCAAGACCCCTGGAATTCAGGCTGTTGATGATAACAGGCCAACAAAATCATGCAGCATTTATGGGACAAAGGAGAAGCAAGCGGTAAAAAAACCCTTCTTTTCTTCTGTACTTGTTGTATGGGGAGAGAAACACATTCCACATATCCTCCCTCACAAGCTAGAAATGAAGTGCTAAAGCTAAAATCTTGGCACTCAGGAAAACAGGAAGGAGAGAGGCTGAGGTCCAACACTGTGAGATATAAATCTTTGATGCTACAAGACTACCCTTGCTATTGCTTTTGGTCATGTTTTTAGGCTTTAAATATTTTTCTCTTGTGCAAATCGGGGCATTCAAGCTTATCAGTGTGTTCTTATGGGAGATAAGCTACTTCCTTTCATTTGATAAGAAAAGCAGTGTCTTATTCCTAAGGCAGAACTGTCAGGTAAAGAAAAATGATTGAGATAAATGAGGTTTATGTAGGTTGGAGTGGGCTCCTTGTTGATGTAGCTGTGGTAGGGTGGCAATATATCTCCAGCATCCTGCTGGCAAAGTGGCAGGTGTTTACTGCCAGCTACAGCATCTCCCACCCTTCATGCTTCAGGTATTGCCATTCAGTTCTGTCTCAGCTTTGCAGGTGGATATTGAGGTTAGTCTGGATATTCTCCACCCCTCCCTTTCCTCTCCGTCCTTCACCCTTCCCTTTCTTTGCAGCGCTGTGCAATCAGCTGGATAAAAAATTAATAGTTGTGAGGATGCATTTGTTCTTCATTGCAACAGAAACCCAAGTCTGAAGTAGTGTAGAGAAACGGAAAGGCTCAGGTTTGGATGGCAATGTTTCCAGAAGGGAACAACACCAGGGAAGGTTCCACAAGCCCATGTGTTGGTTGCTTGCAGAGCAGCAGCCCATTAAGCCCTCACCACATCTATTTGCAGTCCCGAAGAATACTCATCTGGGCAGGTGATGAGCTGGGAACAAATCCTAATGACCTGCAAAGGTGGAGCAGGATGGAGGTGCTAATTACTTTCAGCTCCAGAAAGCTACATAAAGGCACAAAACCTGCTAACAATTCGTCAACCAAAGAGGAAACCTGAAGGCATGAGAAGGTCTTAGTGTCCCTTATCCTCCCTGGCATCATAATGGAATGGACTTAATAGCTAGACACAAGCATTGTTTTATATATTTATTTATACAAACATTTCAGTGTGTAGAGACAGCATGCACCACTCATGAAGTTTTACCTTCTTATGTATTTTCCTTAAATTTAAAACCAATGAACCAATGCATATTCTTACTGAACTTCATTGTTAGAAGATGAAAGCATTTTTTTTTTAATGCTCTTTTAAATAATTCTAAACCTAAATTATTTGGAGACCTGTGTTTTTTATTTACTCAGCACTTATTTACGTAATCTGTACTCAGACTTTTTCCTGTACAGTTAAGCCCAGCACATTGTGTGGTTAATTTCAGCTCTTAGTGTTTTTTTCCTATTCATTTTTTGTTTTGCGTGTTTCACCTTCAGACTTCAGCTAAAGGATTCCTATACAAAACAAAAGCCATTTTCAAGATTGGATTGCTAATATTTCTCTGCAGAGAGAGAATCTCTCTTTCTTGGGAGCAGGCATTTTGGACCTGTTTTTCTATATTTTCAAATAACTCAGGATGCATCTCAGAACACTTCTGTGTCAGTTGTGCAAAGAGACTGAAATTACAAGGCTAAAAATCTAACTGGATACATCTCATTGGCACTTTCTAGCTTTATTTGCTGAAGTTGGTCCATTTTTGCTTTCACATCAAACACTGCTTTTCTTCCATGTGTTTGGCAGAATAGCTCTGAAACAGTTATAAGGCTGCTGTAAACTTAGCGAGGCTGTTGTTTCCAACGAGGCATTTGCAGTACTCCCTTGTCATTGTGCTTGCTGACAAGACAGTTTTGGGGTTAGAATTTCTCCCTATCCTTAGTGTGACTGGTTGCCAGAAAATGAGCACCATATGCTGTATTTAGTTTAATAAAGTTTTCAGTGTGTTATCTATGTCATTATTCCTTCTGTAACATATTTGTAATGTAAAATTATGTTAGAATATTGGGAAAATTGGAAAGTCCTTAAAGATGGCAGAGATGCTGCTCAGAAACAACCAGCAAAGAAAGCCCCATGGGGGAGGTTTGCAAGCCTTGGCTTTTTGCCCTTTCAGCTTTCTTTAGGTGACAATGAAGAACAAATCTTGTGCATTCTGACTACTTGGAGACCCAGGAAGGAAAATCCATTATCAAGGAATAGGACTAGAGTGGATAAAAAAATTATTTTAGCTGAAACTAGGTGTGGTCAATAGTTAACTTTTTTTTCTCAGCCTGACTCTGAAGGTAGAACTCTGTACATAACATTTGCTTGTCTTATAGGTAAAATCCCCTTATTTCATGGTTGTCTTAATAACAGATAATGTTCAGCTCCCTGGCTTGAAAAAAATGTTATGCAAAACATTTCCTGTTTTCTAACTAGCTCTAGATCTGAGCTTGGAGAAATCTTTTGGCAGTCCTCATCAGAGGGATTCAAACATTTTCCCAGCATGGTTTTATGACCTGCTTAATACACAGGGACTTGGAAGCAAAAGTGGATGTAAACCAGGTTTTAGGGAACAGGATTTATGTATTTTTTTTTCTGCTTAGTTTGCCTGAATTTCAACAATTTGCTTTCCAGAGTTTGTCACTGCCTCAGTCTTGCATTAACTACTGGTAGCAAACTCTCCATTGGTGGTAGCAAACTCTCCATTTGATTTCAAGCAGTTCTTTTCAGTGATTTTAAGTCTGCTTTCAAAAAAGTAGACATCTACTTCCAAGACTTTTCAAAAATAAGGCACTGAAGGAATTTGAGCTCTGCAATGTGTATGTATGTGATACCTAGTAAGCTCTTTAATTTGTTCTCTATCACAATCAAGCTATTTTTATGATAGAGTAAATCTAGTCCTGCTCGAACAAGAAGTAGAGAAAATCTCAATTTTACAAGGAACCAGTATTTGCAGTATTTCTGTGCTGATTTTTTGAAGATGTTGAGAACATGCTTTGTTAGGCTTGTCCTGTGCAGCAGTCCTGTGCAGCAGTGCCTTCATCACTGGATCGTACCATATCAAGGTAGGAATTTAGGAATTTCAGTGGAATTTACAGAAACTCCCAGAGATGCAATTGTTGGACAGCCCTGTCCATTGCAGACTACATTCCTTCTTGCTTGCTTGTGAGTGATGGATGCAGAAACCACAAGACTGCTCGTTCATTCTGGTTTTAACATCTGTGTCTCTGTAACACTCATGGCAATGCATTCTGCGGAATAATAAGGTACTTTCTTTTTCTTGCTTTGCTGTCTGAGTGCTTTGCCACACCAACCCAAGCATGTGGTCCATCCCATGTAAGACTTGCTGATGTGACTCACTGAGATGCCTCCAGCTGTGGTGAACCAGAGACAAGTTGTGAGAGTACACACATCATCCACAAGTCCAGAGAAAATAAGCTATTAAAAGCTTTCTAGGATAAGTCTGACTCCAGGCTGAAATTAGGACTTGGAAATAGCCAGATCATTCTAGGCTGAAAATGAAGACAAAGGCAGCATGAGCTATAGCAATGAATACAGAACAGGTTCTGCAGCTGTGCTCCAGCTGATCACAGGTTATTCCTTTTGTGCCATTTCCTAAATTTATAATACAGCTGACCTATCAAGCCCAAGCGACCAGTTAGAACTGATACATGGATCCTGAAAGTGGTTTAAAAAAAGAGAAGCTTCCACAGTATTGTGGCAGGTCAGAAGAGATGAGTGTGTGTAGGTGAATAGGGGAAGACTGACAATGAAGATGCTGTTGCAGAGTAGTCTCTTCTAGCTCCCTCCTGTGTCATCAATTCTGCCACTGCAGGGACCCTGGTCTTAATTTGCATATCAATCAGAGGTTATAAACAGCTCAAAAGGGGTCTGGCATATTCCACTTTCCCCATTGCTGCTGAATTTTTCCCCTTGAATCCTGTTGAAGAGCTTTGATTTGTAGCAGTGACTACAGCAGAGACCCTCTCTTCTCCAGCAGCAATGATCCCCTGCATGGCACATGCTGTGTGACAGAGCTCTGTGTCTTGTGGTGGCAAAAACAGGGACATGTAGGGAATGTCTTTCACCACATCTGCTAAATCAATTGCTAAAATATGCTGTGACAGCCCTTCTCAGACTTATGTGCACACTGAGGACACAGTGTTGTGACCTCTTTGTGGCAGGTTATTGTCATTTGATCCCATTTTAATCCATATTACCTTTGTTTATGATTTTAGTTGTATATTATTAGGGCTGGGACTCATAAATCTGCAAGCACCCTTATCAGCCTGTACTTTCACTCAGAAAGCCCAGCAAAGGCAGGAAACTGTCACAAGCTTTCTGAACATAAATTATTCCCCTTCAACCCTGCCAGACCAGTGGGCAGAGGTTCTCACAGACATCCAGGGAGTGACGTGGTGACTTGGGCATCAGGCTAAATACAGCTTTTAGATGCTGGTGCTTAAGTGACAAACATGATGAATTATAAAGAACCAATGAAGTGAGCAGAGTGAACGAAAGCTCTTATGACTGGTATGGGCTACAGTTGTGAGCCAATTGCAAAAAGAATTCATGAAAACATACAAAGAGGGGTTGTCATTCTTGACAATAACTTTCAGCACTGTGTGAGCAGCTGTAAACAAATCTTGGAAGTTAGAGCAATATAGATGCTCTTTGAGAGCAATATAACCACAAGTGATGCATTAGAAATCTTAATACATGTCAGAAATTATAATCCCTACCTTTGCCAGGTAAGGAATCTCTGGGACCTCTATGACTATTTTTTGAATGCTGTATCAGAAAAATCATAAATCATCTGTGTTGGTGTAAAACTGCTGCATTACAAGTGATGAGATCCTTTAAAATACAGAGGATGGAGTTTTCCTTTCTTGCCCTTTGAACCTGAAACTTTGGCATTCATAATGGATTTAGTTTCTTCCCATTGTAAAAGTCTCATAGTGGAGTGGGAGGGGGAATTGTTTAATTTTTTTCTTCCAGCAGTCCCTATTCCCTCCCAAAAAGCTTTGTGTTGTTGAATGCTAAAAGACCTGAGATTTACAATGAGCCTGTGAACACCTGAATCTGTGTAAGATTTGTTATAAAATTGCAGGAACAGGAAATATTTCAAAGTACTCTGAAACTGAAATATTAAAACCTCTTTTCTTGTGTAAATTCCTTCTAAGAATACTGGGATATGCCTCTGCACTGGAATATGCATTATGTTTTAATCTTTGATGGTGTATTTTTCATTATTAAAATGCTGGTATTTTTAGAGGTCATTGTAAGTCTGCTGTAAAAATGTTGTTCTGGAATTTAAATGTAAATCTGGGGACTGGCAAGGTGACTATCAGGCAGCTGCCTGATTTCAGGCCCCTTGGAAACCATACTCTTTTAACTTTTTATTTTTCACACAACTCCCTATATATGGCTAAGATTTACTTAATTTCATCTTTCTTGCATCCCATTGAAGGAGTCATCTGGATTATCTCTGTAGTTACTGGAAAGAGATAAGCACCTCCAGACAGTGCCTTATCTCAGAAAGGTGAGGAAAATCTGCTTTTGGAGATGTGCATCCATTCCTATTCACAACAGAGGAATCCTGGAGAGGTAGTTCAAACTAGATGCTTATCTTCAGGTGGCTGTTTAGTTAGGTAGCATGTTAGCTCCTTATCCCAGGTGGTTTTGAATCAGACTTTCTAGTTATGGACTGATAGCAAGGAAAGTAGTTCCTCTAACACAATACCTTGTCATGCCAGTGAAGCTTCAAGTATTTCTAGAAGTGAGCTGGGAGGCTGAGAGCAGCAGCTCACAGGAGTGAGAAGCTGATCCAATGACTGTGGCACTGGTGTATGGAAATGTCTGTTCTGTTCAACCATGCAATTCCAGGCTGACCTGGGGCTCATCTCCCTGTTGCCCACATCATTGCCTGGGAATTAAAATTTTGCCTCTCTGGAAGGAGTTTTTGAGGAGTTAAGACTAAGTTGTTAAATATCCACAAAACTGGGAACAGCACAAGTAACTGGAGAGGCAGAAATAGGAGTACTGTGAGTGGGCAGGAGCTGCCTGTCGCTAACCCAGACTTTGTGATGCTTTTTAATTGCAGGGATCACATCCTTATAGGGATGAGAACCTCCCCAACAAATTTATAGCACACCCCTCTGGTAGCTAGAGGTTGCTTCCAGGGAAAAGAAGGAAAGATGGCTTTGAAGATATTTGTGCTGGGAGGCAGCTGCTGTTTACAGCAGGTTGTAAATGGTGCTTTGCATCAGATCTCCTTGGGCACCTGGGCACATCCACCCTTGGCTCTCACTCCTCAATGCCTCCCTGATCCGGTGCCCAGCTGTGCTGTGCATGCCATGGATGAGCCTGTTAGTCTAAGAATTGCTTCACAAGCCATTCTTTCAGTGGAGAAATAAACACAGACTTTTCTTCTTAAGAATATAATAAGATTAGAATACATAGGAAAATAAATGTGTAGGTATATGTAAAGACTACTCCTCTGTATGTATCTGTTACCATTCACTCTGACTGCTGGGAAATTATCATCTCTATATCATACAACATTATACAGCAGAAAGAACACTTGTACACATTATCTTTTCATGTATTCTTTTTATCATCAGACCTCCATAAGGCAATGAAGCTCCTGGAAACAGATACAGTTTCTTTAAAACTTCCATGTATCATTTTGTAGTCACAGGAAATAGAGGGAAAAATAATTGGAAAACAAGAGTTTATAAAAGACTGCTCCCTCATTTTTATTAACATGAAAACAAGAGTAACTGCCTTGCAAAACATGGAAACAACAGGATGTTCCATCCTGCGGTATCCAAATAATGCTTTTTCACTCCTCTGTACATAATTTTAATGGATCCTGAAGGAAGAAATTTAAGAGGTATGGCTTTTGTGGAGGCATCTGAAAAAGGTAAAAGAACACTTTAAAATGGAAGAGTTTAGGACAGCTAGATCTCAGACCTTTATAACGGGAATTTCCCAAACCAAAATAACATAAAAGCCCATCTTCACAATAAATAAATGTCGATTAGGAAGATAACAAAAGTGTTAATTAGGAAATTAGTAAATTTGCTAGTAACTGTAACTTCAGATAATCTGTAAAATCATAAATATCTAACATGACTGGCAAATGGATTGTATAAAAATGTTTTCTTCTATTCTAAATTTCATGATTACATTAGTAATAGCATACTTGCCAAGACCACGGTTTTCTTTGTTATTACAAATCCTTATTGATGTTGATGTCTACAAAATATGATACATTTCTTTTCTGTACAGAATTTCTGTGCTATGAGGATATAACAACATTTATAGGAAAGCTGAAACAGTAGCAATGGTTAAAAAAACCACAAGATGTCACTGCTAACCTAGCAAAACGGCTGCTGCTGCCAAACTGCTAGACAACATGCTATTAATTTATAATAAAAGGTATCTGACAGCTTTATTCTGATGAATTATGGGAATCCAGAGCACTATTCCAAGTCTTTGGTTTATAAATTGTCATTGATTTTAATGTTCTTTGTAAAGTTGTGGCACGCAAGAAATTTTCCTGCCAGAAGCTGTTAAATAAATAGTCATCCTTTGCTCCGAATAGTACATTGAACTTGTTAGAGTGATGAGCAGAATGAATTGATGGTTGTCCATAAACCATTTATGACAGAACGCACAGCAGCAATTCAAACAATTATTGAATGCATTTATTAGAGTTGTTATTTTTTTTTTTTAAATACTCCACTGAACAGAGAGAGAAATGTGGGCACAGGTAATACAGGAAAAATTAGACACTTCTTTGCCTGATGCTTCCTCTTGAATAACACAAGGCTGGGGCTGCCACAAGATTTTTGAGCAGCACATTTGTCTCCCCCTGAAATTATTTGATTTCCCAGCACAGGAGATCAGGCGCTATGAAAATATATTTCACACCCTCTGGAAATAGTTATTGTAAAGACAAGATAATTTTCCTTTCTAAAAATTTATTATTAATTCTTGTGTTTCCTTGAAAAAAATTACAAAATGGTTATAATAGTTGCAATTAATTTAAAACTCAAATTTATATATTTTTGATAGCATTATCTGTAGAGCCAAAGCTGTGGAAAATTTTCTTTTTCTCATGTAGTGTCCTTTGTTAAACCTAACAACCACATGTAATTACCTTTGAGAGGGAAAATAACCCAAACCAACAAATTGCAAACAAATACATTTCCAAACCTTTGCCCTCTTTCTAGATCTGAGGTGAGATCAAATCCCTTTAGCAATTTAAACAGGTAGCAAAGTGTTAAAGGAGTTTGGACATGGAAGGTCTGAAAGACTGGTTAAAAAAAAAAAAAAAATCAGGTTGCTTATATGATACTGTTAACCAAAAACAGAAAGTGGAGGTGCTAGAAATGTTAGAAGTAAGCTTGGTAAAGTTTGCAGCACCACTTTGTAGAGGCAGGGACAGATCCACAGATTATATAAATTGATTCAGCTCAAAGTTTTTTGGGAAAAAAGTGGTTTTACAGCAGCTGAACACAGGGAGCTAAGTATGTTTTCTCAGTTCATTGAAGCTGCATGTATGCACAACTGCTATGCTTGATTAAAGAAATTATACCCTTAAACTTTGGTATTTACATATCCCTGGTTTCTAAAATCTTAGCAAGATTTCAGTTCATATGTGTAAAATCAGAAGAAGCAAAGTTCATGTCTGATGTTTTTGCTTTTTGCAAAAGCATAATGAACAAGGAATTTTCTAGGTTCTACTTATTCATGGAACTGTCATTTCCAGATATGGTACATCAGCCCTAAATTTGAATGTATTTTGTCCAAGGGTTTTCCACAATGCGAGTAATGTGTACTCTTTTTGAAAGAAAGTATAATGAAAAGTTGAGAACAGAAATAAGGAAACAATGAGAAAGTTTTTGTAAAGCTGGCTCCTACCAACAGCTTGTCTGGAAACATTATGGTCTGACATATAAACACTGTGTTTACTAACATTTCAAAATGCAGCCTATAATCTGTGTACACTTGTTATTTTATTAGTGCTTGTTATTGCAAGTTACGAACACAAATGTTTGAATACAGTGTGACTTGCAGGTATGGACAGATGTTGACACACTTAGAAAGCTTTTAGTTGTATGGATTCAAAGCATATTTAGATTTTAGTTCTGCAAAGCTACTGCAGTGAGGGGAAAAGATTTGTCAGTGTATATTTACGTACATTCTTAGGGTATGGGAGGTTTTGGTAAGTGTGTATTAAAACTGAAAGTTGATGAGTATTTTGTTAAAATTTTGCTTGCCTTTTCCTGGTGAGAATCCTGCTTCTAGCCCACGGCAGATACCTCTGGGCATTGGAAGGTGCTGCAATGCCAGGGAAAAGGAGATACTTTGCTGTTTTGGGGAGAATTTTGCACTAACACTGAGTGCTTTGCCAGTAATTCTTCTCCACTCGGGTTTGCAGCTGAGGGTAGGATTGTACAAACCCTCTCTAAAATCCCTGTAAGAAAATACAGCTGATTCTCCCCATTTAACATCTGAAAACTAAACAAACAGAACCTTCAAATCCTTAGACATCTCACCGACATTAGCAAAATAAACAAACCCCACAAAGCAGACAGGTTGAGTGAGACATGATTTCTAGAATCTGTGTCTCTGAGGAGTACTTGGAAGTATTAGATCTCATTTCAGTGTGCAGCTTTTGAAAGAAACAGCCAGGGCATAATCTGCTGCTGGTGTAAATTGTTCTTGTTTCTTGCAAACTAGTGGAGCTGGGGTAATTTACTCCAGCCGAAGCTCTGGTTCCCCTGAAAGTAGTCAGATTTGTCTGTAAGCCTTTCAAGCTCAGGAAAAAAAGAGATACAAATCTTTCTGTACGTGTTTTTCCCTTGCTTTTGGAAAAAAAAAGAAAAGGGAAAGAAAAAAATATGAAAGGATCCCCTAGCATCCCCAAAAGCTCTGAAAAAAAAAAATGTTTCACACAATTTTTATGGGACCTCTGAGGACCTTGAATTTTTAAGTAATCTTTTTTGATGATTTTAGACAGACCATTAAGCTGAGGATAAAAGTCCCTCTGTTCAATATCTGGATACATTAAGCATTAGGCTTAAAATTTACAGCTTTCATTTTGACAAGAAAAATGGCATGTTTGGTCTCAAGTGCTACCTTGAACTGTTTTTCAACATTAAGACAGGTTGTCAGTCTGAGGGGAGGAGGTCTGGGCACCGGTGGCAGCTGCTGCTGCTCTTGCTGTGTGCACATGCAGGGATAGAGAGATGCAGCACTGCTGCCTGTCAAGAGCTGCAACTTGAGAATGCTTTGGCTTTTTTAAAGTTAAAGGAAAATTATGCTGATCCAGGAGAAGGCAGAAAGCAAATGGGGTGTCATTTCTGACTGTAAAATGAGTGATTCATCGAAATATTTGAAAGAATAAAAAAACAGGGGAAGATGGAAAATCGAGAATTGTATTTCCAAGAAAGCTTTAGGGATTAGAGTAATGAAGAGTTTAACTTCCAGCTTCCCTGGTGCTGGTATTCCAGGCTGACTTGCTCTTCTCAACATCTGAGGATATTTTATCGAGCAGCAACCACTTTCAATTTTGTCCTATGTCTGAAAGACAGAAAGAAAAGCAGACATATTTATTGGCAATGTCCTCAGCTGGGAAGATACAACAAGATGTCATTAGGAATCTGACAGGGAGACTTTCTCTGTGTTAATTCAAGGCACAACCTTGACAGTGTATATCTGGTCTTGATAGTATTTTGTATGGGGAGATAAACAGCCCAGGCCATTCAGCAGTGAAGGATCACCTATCCTGTCTGTAGGCATTTCTTCTTTTGAGATTCGCCAAGATTAGCAGTTACTTTCAGTTTGGTGTGTTATTAGGACCTTAAATAATCTTATTAATTAGATTGAAGAGGCAGGGGGGTGGTGACCACCCCGTGTGGGATCATGTACTTGTCTCTGGAAAGATGTAGAACTGTCTCAGTTAAGGAGAGTGCCCATCTCACTTGCAGGTGGCAAACCAGGTTTTCTGGACAACACCATAGTACAATGACTTTGTGTTTTAGTGAGGCAAGTTTTGAGGAAAGTTTGCAAAAATATGCTTAATGGTAATGGGTGAAGAGACAACTCCAGAAAGAGATTAGCCTTTTGTGGCTTGGCTGAAGTCTGTGAGTTTAAGAGAACAAAAATTCGTTCATTAATCTGCCATCTTCCAAATTAAAGTAGAGCTGGATAATAAAACAACTGTAGAAAAATGCCTCTGGGCTTTTCCCATGTGAGCAGAGTTAGTAACTGCAGCCAGCATACATGTCCTGGTAATGGTCACAAATCTTAGGGCAAAAAAGCTTTGATAAACAGTCAAAGAAAGATCTGAAGCACCTATAAAACTGCAACCTCTCTAGCTGCAGGAGGCAACACATGATGAGGCCATGCAAAAGCAAGAGGCATATGACTGGTTTGCTGGCATTAGTCTGTATTTGTTGTCCCTGTTATTATTAACTTCAAGCATCTTGTGATTTATCTGATACTTGAAAAGAAGGACGGCAAACAAAAGGAGCTGTTGTTTGTTTATTTGTTTCTAATTTTTTTCTTTGGAAGCAATAAAATATTAACTCAGTGCAAGTACACTAGGCTGTTGTCTTCACACAGTCAAGACAGAGATGACCTACCACCACAAATACTACTCACATGTTTTTCAGAGACATTAAATAGGAAAATATCATCTCTCAAGTCACAAGAGAGCTGAGAAAGTGAGCTGTAACAGGGTCAATTAAACAGGCTTAATTACGATGGATCTTGTGAGTACTTGCCACCCTTTGGGTTAAGGCTTACAGCCTGACCCAGGATCACACATTGGGTCAGAAGTACTTAGAAATACTTAGAAATCCTTCCATGCAAAACCTGCAATTTGATGATCAATAATTCAAAGTGAAGAACACTCTTACTGTCTCTCTCATTTCTAAAACATGACTGAAAATACCTAAATGTTTTAAAGTCAGTGGTCTTGATGAACTGCTGCTTGGGACGGATGAAATAATCTCAGACCTGTCACTAAAACTCACTTGTTTTTGAGACAACAAAGTTTCAGAAAAAGGGACTGGGATATTTTTGCCCTGTTGTCTTTTCTTTAAGTCCCAGAAAAATTCTGGGAGAAGTAACCAATAAAGTTTTTTGTAAGCACAGAGAAGTTAACAACATGAATAGCCACCAAATGGATTTGTCCAGACAAAAATCATGTCAAGCCAATCTAACTTCCTTTTGTGAGAGACTATCATATCCTGTGGAGAAAGGAAAAGCAGCAGATGACCTAATTTCAGTTTCTTTAGTCTTTCGATAGTGTCTTGTGACATTTTGGTAAGTAACCTAATATTGGTGAAATTGTTGTAGATGGGGCCCAAAACCAGTTAGGAAACTGAATGTAGAGAATTGTCAGGGGTTTGCTGTCAAAATAAAAGGGTGGATTTAAGGTGTTCTTCAGGAGTCTGTCCTGGGTTGACAGCTATTCAGTGTTTCAGCTGCAGTTTGGGTGACAAAAGAGAGCACACTTACTGAATTCCAATGTGACATGGTGCTAGGAGAGATTGAAAGCACACAGAAGACCTAGATTAGAGTAAAAAGTACCCCTTATTAAAACAGATTCAGAGTTTAGAAGAAATTAAATTAAATTTGATAGGAGGAGTTGCGAGTGTCACACTCAGGCTCTTATG
>CM031879.1:63982979-64066140 GCA_018697195.1 Certhia americana | reverse complement strand
GGGGGGGGGGGGGGGGGGGGGAAGCCTTTGATAGAAGCTCTGTGGAGCAGGACCTGAAAGAGACAGTAGAGCATAAGCCAAATGTAAGTCAAGAATGTCATGTTCTTGTGAAAAGGCAACTATTATTTTGGAAAGGATCAACAGCAGTAAAACCTGCATGACCCATGAAATTTTTCTGCTTTTTTTAGCATCTGTAAGACTCCAGTTTTAAGGCTGTATCTCCTTTTGTGTAGTGCAGTTCAAGAAAGATGTGGACTGGCTGGAGAAAATACAGAGGAGAACAGCGATAAGGATGAGAGGTCCAGGAAATGTGACCTATGAAGGGAAAGTAGATGAATTTCCTTCTGGGGGGTACGTGACAATGATATGCAACTACACAAAAGCAGAGGGACAATGCAGGAGAGGTTGTGGGAACTCCATCCTTGGGTCTCTTACAGAAAACATAAACACTAGGAACGATACAGGAAGAGCATGAGAAACCAGCATGTTCCCTGGCGAAGGCTGTGAACCACCCCATTAGGTGGAAGCTTCACAGAGATAGGATCTCAGTCATGCCTAGTTTTTTTGAATGCTAATTTTTAGAAAACATTTGGATTGACTCATTTGAGGCTGGATATTCTAGTTCACAAAGGTAAAGCAACAGTCATCATGTAATATTGATAAATCGAGGGAGTGTTGTTTTAAGATATGAATGTGCAGGGACTAGCAATAATGTTTTATTTCTAGAAAAAAACCTTTGTGTCTGACAGATTTATAGATAAAATTTCAGGTTGGAAGTTTGAATCTTATGTATCTAAATATTGTTAGACTGGAAAATAACATTGAGGAGTATTGATATTATTTGCTCTGCAATACTGACCACAGGTCTGACTTATGCTTTGACTATGAGCAAAGACAGAGAGATGAGGATTCCAAATCTAAAGAGGACAATATTTTAAAAAGCCTTTTAAATTCTGTTTTCAAAAGTGATCCAGGCACTTAAGAATCTACACTCCACTGAATTTCAACTCACTTTTGAAAGCCTGATGGACATGGGTTATCGTCTTTGGAATGAATTGCAAACAGTGAGAATAGCTCCTGCAGTCACTTTCATTGCAACTGTTGTCTGAATGTTTATATTTGCCATCCAATTCCATCACTTTTGCAGGAGAATAAAACCAGAGGGAGTGTTGGATAACAGATGAGCCTATATCACCAAAATCGGTGATGTAAAACAAAAATTATGAGTAATAATACTGTCCATCTCTCTGTGTTTTGCTATTTGACAATTTCACTCCAGTCACTGTAAGACAAGTGGTCCTAGCAGAGAAATGCAGTGGGAGAGACTGAAAGAGACTTTCAGCTCCTCAAGGGTATTTCATAGGGCAAGAGATCCTGGAGAGAAAGCTAAGGAAAAGGAACCAGAAGTGGTAAACCCTAAAAAAAAAAAAAAAGTGAGATAGGCAGGACATGAAAATTCTGAGAGCTGAAGGATCAGGATTTTTTTTAACTGTGGATCTCCATCACAATATCTTCTCCACATGAAAAGGGCAGGAGAAGGGGAAATAGTTCGAATTGAGAATCAACATAGAAGGCAACATCAGAAATAGAGTGACAGACAGGAAGAAAGTGGGAAGATGAGATTTTACCTAGAGTAGATAGTATTGAGATGGAACAAAAATTCCAGCAAGTTAAAAAGCAGGGAACTTGGAAAAAGAAGGAGTGATTTTGGGTAAGTCAGGAGGAGAGGAACTCAGGGCTGAAAAATTAGTGGTAGAAACATGTAAGTCAAAATGATTGACACGTAATTCAGAGAAACAGTCAATTCTTACCTACCTTCACTGGGATTTAAATATGTCTTTGCATGTGTTTGTAAGTGCCCTTCCTGCATACTATCACTGTTTTCTCTTCATTTGATGAACTGAACTGATGTGAGTTTTCTAAAATTTAACCAACACCAAATTACTGAAGTCAGAAGATAAATATCTGTCTCACTTTGCAAACATGCCAGCTTGTCAGACTCTTATTACTGCAACCAGTATGAAACCCTGCTGCTTTTTAGGAGATTTGGGAGTGTTTGCAGTACAGATCTGCAGCAACTCTGGATATGACAGCAGAAGCAACAGGACATCCTTCTGTAACTTGGTGTTTCAGTGGAGTCTGAGAGGAGGATTTGCTTTTCTTCATGGCTTTACTTCTTTTTCACAATTTTATTGACTACAACCTATTTGTGCTTTGGACAAAAAATCTGGGATTAGCTAGAGGAGTTTTAGTTGACTGGCCATCAGTTCTAAAGAGTAAAGAGAAGCTAACTTCAAAGCAATGTGCATTTCAATAAAAAAAAGAAGAAAAGGGCACAAAAACTTTACTAAGGTCACAAACTAGGGGGAGGAGAGAGAGAGAGAGAGAAAAGTAGCTGTGTTAACAATAATTTATTTTTAGTTTCCACCTAAATCCAAAGTGTATGAAAATTAAGTTTTTGTAAGCTATGCCCTTAATTATTCAGAAATCATTATTACACTGGCTGTGCAGTTTACATGATGCAGGTCTCCATCTGAGTGATTGTCTTAACTCCAGGTGAGTGTAGGGAAAACACACAACCATATCTATTGTAATTAAGTAAGCTTTACAATGTAATTATCAGGGAATAGGAAATAATGTGATTTATTTATATATGTATGAACTGATGGAATAAGTATAGCCAGTGGTTGCACAGCAATTTGGGCAAGAGTCCTGAATGGAAATGAATAATGGTGATTGCTCCGCAAACCTCTTCCATCCACGAGGAAACTCTGCCTCTCACAAATGTTACGTAGTATCTTCAAACAAATTCCACTTCTGAATATTTTAATGGAACTTCCAAAGAAATTTGCACGAGTTAAACATTCATAACCCAAAGAAATTAAAATACTCTGGCAACTTTGAAATTCTAACTCTCACTCCTAAAGATAGCTGTTGTATCATTCTTTCAAAATGCTAAAGGGGAGTTTGTGAATCACACCAGGCTCTAAGAATCATGACTCTATTTCTGCCCACTAACGAAGGATTAGGCATTTTTTGAGACCTTTCATTAACCCAATATGTTTTTTATTGGTTTAGTACTTTCACTGCAGCTTTTCTTTCCTTTCTTATTGGTATTGGATCTTTAGAATTACCCATCTCATTGCTTGAGTCACATGGGAATATCTCTGCTGTTGCAAATAATGACAGGAAAGGTAATAGCTTTTACAGCAAGGGGCATATATTATGATTCAGAGTCTCTTCCAGGTCAGTTTTAGTGGGTGCAATGCAGACTGGCATAGCTGAGTGTTGAAATAATACCATATACAGTGGCTCATGTCCATGTGTTCAGAAGCTGGAGATACTGGCTGCCTTGTAGATGAAAGTCAGGTCGGTATACATATGTATTTATACATATATTTATATTTGTTTGGCTCAATAAGGATATCAGAGTGCTCCTCTTTGGTTTAGTTTATGAATAGCAGTATTAGAGAAAGCTCAAATAAAATAGGAGGATGATTTGCCTGAAGAAAGACAGAGGAGAAAAGAAGTTGTTCCTGAAGCAGCAATAGACGTGAGATGAGTGAAGGGATGAATTTCCTGCAATCTAGACAAGGCTCCTATGTAGCCTTCATTTTAAGGAATTAATCATTGGTAAGCTGGCACACATACTGGGTGAGGCAAAAGAGTTGGTGAGGGGATAACCTGCTGTTGCAAATGTGTTCCTGGAAGAAAGCTCCATTGGGAAAATTGTGTGGAACAGAAGGAAGAAATAACTACAGACAGTTCAAAAGAAGCACACAAAGGCTGCACTGTGGGGAGGAGCAGCAAGCCTATCTGCACAAGTTCCACATTTGTGTGCTTTTCATTTTCTGTGCATGTAGCTGCTTTTTATGACACATTTATGACTCACCCTTCTTGGGCACTGGCATGTACAGCGATGCTCCAAAATCTTGTTTATGAGAAATGGCCTCCTAGGCTCTTTGTTCCAATTTTATACCCTACCTGCAGTAAATGTTGCTAAACCAGGCCTCCTGCTAAGGAGCAGAAACTATAGACAGGGAGATAACAAGTTATGCAGGTGGCTCACAGGTCAGCCCTGGCATCCTATTGCCCGTGTTTCATCTCTCCATTTGGCATAACTTTTTTTTCTGTTTTTCTCTTGCTTGTAAAATATTTAAGGGAGTTTTTCTCTTCAAACAGGTTGAACACGATAATGTCTTTTCTGTTCATGGACCAGTGAGCACTCCAGCTTGTCAGTATTCAAATTACTATCAAACTCTTTAGTACCTGTCTAATTAAAACAGAACTTACTTGCTGATCTCTTCATGCTAAAGCAAATGAAATCCTAATAGGAAAAGCGATACATCACTTAGATCAAAAGAAAATGAGTAACTATAACATAACCACCTCTCTTCTATTTTTCTTCCTTTTTCTTGAAGTGGGGGAGGAGAATGGCAGGCGATTCCTGTTTTCAGATAAAAACATATGTTCTGTCACAACCTTCTTATTGATTCCCTGTACTAGCAAAATCCCTGCATTTTACTGTAGTGAGATGGAAATTTCCGTAGCTGAGGAGAAGCATAATTCCAGGAATGGAGCATGGGAAGGGGAACAGGCAAATTGAGGGAAGAGGGCACACTGGGGAAAGGAAAGTTACCCCTAGAAAGTTCTGAGCTGAATGTAGAGCTTTTGCAATTGCTTTGTTGACTAAAGGAGGGTGCTCTGTGGAAGTCCCCAGTCCTTTTGTTTGGTTCCATTAAATTGCTCAAGTATCCTTGGGGAAGGGGCTGTCTCAGTCTCTATGATACTCTTGGGTTATTGATAGAAATAGAATAGAGAAAACCTCCTTGTTTCCCGTCTATTTGCATAGTTCTTCCTAGAGCAGAATGGTCTGTTCTTCTTCCGCCAACAAAGGCATCATTTGTCTTGGGGTATTGACTTGTTCTTTAAGGCCTTCGAATCTTTTCCCTTCTTTTTACTTTTTTTTCCCCTTTCCTTGACCCTTTCTCTCACTGAGCTGTAACACACTTGCCTCTGGCTAGGAATATTAATGAGCATTTCTTTTCAAGAGCTTATGCAGATTCCACTTTGTGAATCAGCTGGTAAGAGGTGCTGTCCAAGTAACTTACCCAGAATGGTGCCCAGGGGCAGATTGTATGAGTGCATGGCATGTCTCATTCCCCAGCCTGAGAATAAAAGGTCAAGGAGTTAACTTTCAGTGTGGGGTGCCTAGTATGTCATGGATGGCTCAAAGAGAGCCCTTCATATAACAAAGGTTATTTAAATAACTCCAATGTCTCCAAAAAATGTAAATTTGCAAAAAAGATGGGGAACTCAGCAGCTCAGGTGGTTCATTATTAACGGCATGAGTCTTTTTCTTTTGTTTGTTCAGATCTGTTCCAAGTCAGAAAAGACATAGAACATTAAAGTGTCTGAGTAGGGTTCAGCAGCAGGCATGAAATTAATTTAGTTGGCTAAATGAGAGTGCATTTTTTTGAAGAAGAATCTTGACCCCATTGCACAGTTTCATTGGAGATAGACTTGGTCAATGAAAATGTAAAAATCCTGAACACAGTGGCCCACAGAAGTTTACCACTCCTGTCTCTTGGAGAAGATGGGCTATTTGAGATGAGTGGGCTGGGTGACAGTATAGGGGAATGCACACTGCTTTATATTTGAATCCAAACTGATCTTTAATGACGTAAATCTGTGTTCATCCTCCTCTGCATCCTCCTGTAATCTTGGCCTTAGTGGTGGTGGCTTAGAACATTGTTCCTTATGCTAGAGATCTTTTTTTCGGATGGGTTTTGTGCACTGCTCCCAGCCATGGCACTGAGCTTACATCATTCCACTTCTGGTTGACACAAAAAATCTGAAAGAACAGATACCAAATAACCTGCTGGGAAGTCTTTTATTGAATTGGGCTAAATCTGATGCTAAGTGAAGGAGCAGTTTAAATTGCCTCAGGAAATCCTTCTCACTAAGGTTCTTAACCCTGGGAGGAGAGGTTGGCATAATCTTTTGCAAAAAATGTGTAGTAGTTTAGACACATGTAGGTGTCTGAACCAAGCATGGACTAAGTCTAACCAACATGACTTTACCTAAAAAATAGAGAAAAGGTAATTATTAAAATCAGTGTTCTTAAAGGATTTCTACAGTTCCACCCATCTTGTGTCCTGCACAGGATGATGACAAAAAGAGTTACCTTTTTTGCAAAATTTTGGTATTTTTAACTATTTGTCCCACTGAAAACAGAAAAATAGATAAATTAATACAAACACAACTGAAGAAAAGTAGAACTGAACTGTAACTGCTGGAGTTTTTCTTTCATTTAGATCTTTCCATCTGCTAACACAGGTCAGTTCCTGTATAAACTCTTCATTCATTCCTGGGCCTGAGATACAGAGCTTACCAAATTCTATCAAATTTCAGATAGCCAACAGATAAATGCTTCATTTGCACTGCTTGAGGAAAAGAAATGGTGATCCAAGGACTGGAATATTTGGCAGGCTGTGGAAAACTAAGCTTTAGTTCCGTGTTCTGATGTAGAGTTCCACACAGTTTTGGGCAACTTCCTTAATCTCAATATGATGAAGCATCTCCTGCTAAATTAAGGCTAATAGCATAAACAGGCATGTTCTGAGAATACATGTAAACCTTTTGACAGGAATGGACTGATATTAGCAAAATTCAAGGTTGAATTTCAGGAAATTTCTACTGATACGTTACACACACCCTACCCTGAAGCCAACAAAAAATCAAACTTCTAGCGCGCTCAACATGTTAGTGTTCCCAAATCACAAAAAGGAATCATTGCTTAAGAAATGGTATTATTTGGAAGGGAGGAAAGTGAACTCTCTAAAACCTTTGTAGCCCAGTGCTGGAAGCTATTGCCATCCATTTAGGTGACCACTCCCTAGGCACATTCACACAAAATTACTTGAACTAAAACTCTTTGCACTTTTATAGTTAACAGGTTTTCTTCACTTCATGGCACAAGTCCCCTGTTGTTGTAGTTCAACACTGGCCAAATGCCAGATATCCATGAAAAACTATTCACTCATTTTTTTCTGCTATAGCTGAGCAAAGGAGGGAAAAAAACCCCAAAAATGAAGGGTTGATGATAGGAGAAAACACTCTTAAGAGCAAAACAGGCTTAAACTTAAAGACATAAAGCAAATTTATTATTAACAGAGTCAGAGGGGATAATGAGGAATAAAATATGCCCTTAAAACACCTTTCCACCCCCAGCCCTCCCTTCTTCCCACCAACAGCACAGGAGGACAGGGCATGGGGGTATTGGTCAGTTCTTCACTTGAAAAATCTCTTCAGTTCACTTAGGGAGGGGAGTTTCTTTCTTCTGCTCTGCTATGGGGTCCTTTCCACAGGAGACAGTTCTCTGTGAACTTCTCCAGCATGGTTCTAATTTCACAAGCAGCAGTCCTGCTCAACCTGCTGTAACGTGAGTCACTCCCATGGGCAGCACAGTTTTTTCCCAAAACTGCATTGTGTGGGTCATTAGTTCATGGTGTGTATTCTTTTAAGGAAAACTCCTCTAGTTTGAAAGTAAGGGATCCTCTATCTCTGTTTGGGTCTCCAAATGGATTACAGCTTCTTTTAGCATCTACTCACTCTGATGTGAGCACCTTTTCTCACAGGTTGTGAGGGGATCTGTGCATTCCCCCATAGACTTCATGAATTACAGAGAGAGAGTTCATTTTATTATAGTCCTCACCACACCTTGCAGCAGAATTTCATCTCTGATGTTTGGAGCATCTCCTCCCTCTCCTTCCTGCTGACCTTAGTGTCACCGTGTTGTCTTTCTCCACATGTCCTCACTTTCTCCTCTTTCTCTGACTAGGAGGGAAAAACCCGGCTGTTCCAAAGTACCATTGCTAACATATTCCACCAGTTCAAAGCTTTCTGCAAGATCTTGCAGCACCAAAATGTTGATTTTATCCAGGTGTCAGGGGTTGCAATGCAAAATGTCACCCAAACTCTGTATTCTGTCACCATCTGATCAAACTGGGCTGTGTGGGGTGCTGTAATTGTCTGTCCATGGACAACTCTCCATAAACCTGCTGGGGCACTTTTCTGATCTCTGCCACAACCCAGCCTCCCTCCAGGGACAGATCTTCTGCTCATGGGCCAGTGAGTGTCACTGAGAGAATTCCATCATCCCACTGGGAAATGCTCCAGACAAGGGGAGGAGTCAAGTATTCCTACCTGGATAAAAATCTGGGAGTTGGAACACCAAGTATTCCTACCTGGATAAAAATCTGGGAGTTGGAACACCAAGCAGCCTTTCCACTGGATTCCCAGAGGAACACCAGGCCCAGCTCTCACCACTGGAGCTTCAGTGAAAAACTCCACTTTTCTCCAGGAGCATCACTTCACCAGAGCCACATCTGCCACTGGGACTGCAGCCACCATGGGATGGCACTGCCACCAACACCCTGACACACAGGGGGACAGCTGGGATCCTGACTCTGTCAGTGGGGTTTGTTTGTTTATTTGTTTGTCTTACTGCATGTGTTTTGATTTTATTGTTTATTTCAGTTCTCCTAATAAAGAACTGTTATTCCTATTCCCATATCTTTGCCTGAGAGCCCCTTAATTTCAAAGCTATAATAATTGGGAGGGAGGGGGTTTAAATTCTCCGTTCCAAGGGAGGCTCCTGTGGGGTGCCCAAAAGAAGGATTTTCTGCCCCTGCCCCTTCAGCACAGCTGGCTAGGAGCAGCCAGGCAGGCACAGTTCTCTGCAGACCATGCTGAGATGGCTGCAGCCTTGCAGCTGCAGTGCCCACATGGCTGCCCCCAGCGCTGGGATGCTCCCAGGCTTGTTGGGATCCTTCCTGTATCCCTAGGAAGGACTAAAGGTGATTTTTATTTCCTTCTTTATGTCATCATAGAGGTGTTACCAACCTCTCTAATTGGGCCAGCAGCATTTCCATCTTCAGAGCCATTGGAGATTGGCTCTGTTGGACACAGTAGAAGTTTCTGGCAGCTTCTCACAGAAGCCACAACTGTGGCTTCCTCCCACCAAAAAATCAGGCTGTGCTAAACCAGCCCACCTGTTAACAGAGAAATGCTCCTTTGCTCCTTTTCACTATTCTTCCATCACTGCATGAGCTGGCAGCACAGGGCTTTTCTGATTTTGGGAACCTTTGCTCTGAAGTTCCTCTGAACTTTGTGGTTGCCCTGTGGCTTGGCTACTTCTCCCACTTGCTTGCAGTAATGGCTTTAGTGTTGGATTCTAGCCATGTATGGACACCAAACTTTGCTAGGATGAGAGTCTGAATGGATGACTTTTTTTGTTCCTTTTCCTTGTAGAGTGATATTTGGCGTATTACTTGTATTCTCTTCTATTTCTGCAATTTTAAAATGGGGAAAAGTTTTCTCTGAACAGGATGTACACCACTTCACCACTTTACTAGAATTTTCAAGGTGTTTTGCCATCCCCAATTCTAGAAATTATAGAACTATTATTACCTTCACTATTTCAATAAACTTTGCCAACTAGCCTGAACAGATACTGCTTTTGAAATATTAAATATTACAAAACATCCATTAACAATCGTGTGTGGAGGATAAGGATTTTGAATGTATTTAGTGTTGGTTTAATGCATTATTTTTCTGACTTTTGTGAGAGCAGAGATAAACTAACATAAAGAAGTGATTACACTTAGGAAAAAGAGTCCATGGAATATAGCTGTAGTAGAAGATACAGCAGAAAATATAAGTAAAATGACTAAAACCATGACAGGAGTTTAGTGCAGCATGAAACTTTCGATGTCTGCTGGAGAGAGGAAGATTTAAATACCAGTAGTGAGAATATGAAAGAGATATCCCTAATGTAACTGCCCCTTTCCAGAGCTGGTATTTTTTCTTGCTTCAGTTGAAAAACCTTAATCTTTCCTTCCTGTCTTCAAAGTGTAGTTCTCTCAGGAAAATAGTTTTTCACTCCTACCTCAGATTTTCAGTTTGATTCAGTTACTCATTGTGGAGCACACACGGCATCTCAACAGAGAGGCACTTTTGGAGGTGCTACAGATTTTATCTGTCAGCATGACATATCAGAGTGGCGTTACTCTAAAAATATTTTGTAGCATGACATAAATTTTCTGCAGCTGATTGTGACACTCAGGTTTCTAAAGTTTTTGTTACTTTTTTCCATTTTGCTGAGAAGCTGTAATAGGAAAACTGATCACTACGATGTCTGGTAACATCTGGGGCTTGTATTTTAGTTTGATATATACCCTAATGCCAATTAATGTCAGTTAAATCACACAAGTTAGAGATGGAAAACACCTATCAGATAATGGCAGGCCATGACTGTTCCCAGAGTAAATTCTCAAGTGCTTTGTCTCATCTAGTTTTAAATTACTTGCTGTTGAGGTGTCTCTGGCAAGGCTATTCCACAGCCTAACGTACCTTGCCATTAAGAAATATTTGCTCCTATTAAAACTAAACTTTTCTGTTGTTTATTCATATCAAATTACTTCTACTTCACTGCTTGCTGTTGCTAAACTATTGCCATTCCTCTCACATATTTAATATGCCCATATCCCTACTACATTTCTTTTGTATCATCTCACAATTCAGGCTTTCCTCTTCCAGGACCTCTTTCTGATGTCAGATCCCCCAAACTGAAATAGTTATTGAAGAACAGTCATCTTCATAGATACAAGCTCTCAAGTTTTGTGGTGAGATGCCATTTTGACTGACACTAGCATTTTTTGTTCTCTTATAGTAGCTCTGTCCTACTCACTGGTGGTCAAATGCTTAAGGACCTTGGTGCATCATAGCTAGAAATATGTGAGGAAGAATAGGCATTTTAGAGTTCTAGGAATTAGGGTTGGGTGATTCAAAATGTAAATCTGGGTGAGAAACAGGACAGGCACCTCCACACCTCCTTCCAGTGAAAAAAATTCAAGCCATTTTAAAACATCCATTGTGGAAGATTTCAAATTGTCGTATGAAGACTGAAGTGTCTATAGTGATTTGTAGTTGAAAAAATAATTGTGGAGAGATCTCTGCCAGTGTTTGCAAAGAGGCAATTGCTTTCTTCAGGGCACTGTGATGATCAGGAAACAGCCCTTTCTCTGCCCAAGGCTTTACTGTGGTCTACTGGTCCCTCTTATCCCCAGCTGCTAATGCACACCTTGAATCCTTTACTATTCTTTGCTATTTTAAAATGCAACCAAGCTCCAAATTCAGGACTGGAATCCTGAATCAGTCATCTCTGTAATTAAAAGATACTGTGGTCAGGCCCTGGGGTGACAGTCAAAGCTGAGCACTAAGTTAGGACTAATTCTTATGAATCTTCTATTTTTTTTGTTTTTGTTAATGAAGGATAAATGTTTGTGAGACATATTTCTTCATTCCTCAGATACCAGGAAAGATTACTACTTAGCCAACTTTTAAAAAAAATGAAAATCCAGGATAAAAAAAGAAATGGTTTTCTCCAGCTTTTCTCCTAGTAAGGAGGAGTGCTGTTTTGTCATATTTTCTTTCTTTGCATTTAGCCAAAGTTGCTATTGTTGAAAGTCATGGAACAAACAGATTTGCTCTCCTTTCATAAAGTAAACTCTAAGTATTCAATCCTAACAACAATCATAGTTGTCACCTCTTGCTATAAATGCACTTTTCCCGACCATTTCCAAGGTTTAGTTAAGAGAACAAAATGGCAAGAAAGTGCATATGGGAAACTGAAAATGCACTCTGACTGTGAAAGGAGAGCAAATGATTCTTCATTAATTTAAATTTCTGTCTAAATGCATTTCATACATTTTCATAGATCTTGAGAAAATTTTATGACAAATACAGTGCTTTGTTCATGCCTATGGTTAATTTAGGAAGTTTGCTCCACAACTCTCAACAATAGAAACTTTAGGGAAATGCAAAAATTCATCAAGAACTGGAGGAAGCTCAAATACAGTGAATAAGTTTTGGATAAATTGCTCCACTGCTAGTTTGTGCCCTAAGCTGAAAGGCATCTCTGGTGTCTCTAGATTTGCTTGGTTTTAGTTGCTGTGTTTCAAAATTAAAGGGTCTTAAATTAGGTTCATTGGCCTGGTTTTAGATTCAGGCAGGTGTGACTGTGTGCAGTGCTGCTGCCTTCAATAATGTAGTGCAAATGGAGAAAGAATCTACTTCACTGCCTGCTCTTGGTTTGTCATTTGTGTACTCCATGTGCTGTGTGGAGGCTGGATCTAAATTCTGCATCAAGACCCTCTTGTTCCTGCAGCACCCTGGGGAATCCTGTGATAAAATGGGAATTCTGTGGCAGCTACAAATAAGTTCAGGTTCAGTTCTTTTGTACTGAATTAAATATGTACATGAATAATACAATTGGCACAGTAAACCTTGTAGTTTGCATTATCAAATAAAATACTAAAAATGTGTTCCCTAGGTTTTCAACATCCCAAAAAAACTTTCTTTCAATAATGTATGTCTGCACTGTAAGTGCTTTCAATAGAAAAAAAAAAAAAAAACCCACAAAAAACCCACGATGGACTTTGGATTCATTATATCCAGCATGTGAAATAATTTGGCTTCTGGACACCTAGCACATGTTATAAAATCAATCATAGCATGGCTTGGTAGGAACCTCCAAGATCATCTTGTTCTAACTCCTTGTCATGGGTGAGGACACCTTCCACTAGGCCAGTTTGTTCAGACCCCCATCCAGCGTGGCTTCAAACTCTTCTAGGAATGGGACAGCTACAGCTTCTCTGGGCAACCTCTGCCAGTGCTCACCATCCTCACAGGGAAGAATTTCTTCCCAATATCCAATCCAAACCGACTCTTGGTCAGTGTGAAGCCATTCCCCTTTGTCCTGTCATTCCAGACCCTTGTAAATATTCTCTCTCCAGCTTTCTTGCAGGTTCCCTTCAGCTACTGGAAGGCTCAATTAGGTTACCCCGAAGGCTTGTCTTCTCTTGGCTGAACAATCCCAATTCTCTCTAAATGCTGACATTTAAAGAACAACGTTTCACTTTTAGGCTGAACTTTGCCTCTACATTGTGATTGTTTCTGAGGCTGTAAATGCTGTGTAACACTCTAGAATAGATGATACCATACAGACCCCAAGTCAGGGTATACTTTGATCCCAGAAGTGACCCATACATAACTCATTTCCTGTCAGAACCCAGGACATTCCCCAGGATGCCCTGGATGAAAAAGAGTGGTAGTTTGTCACAGAGTGAAAAAGTAGAATTTTGGGGTTTTAGAACGGGTGTTCAAGAGGCAAGATAGAGAAAGCTGTGTGTGTCCTGTCCTTCTTCTTGTTCTTCTTGTCCTCCATCTCTGCTGTGATGGTGACACTTTCTAATTGGTTTAGAGCAGAGTCAGACTGTCTAACATAGGTGATAGGGATTGGAAAGTTATTGTAAATAAAGTACACGTAGTTTTTTGTATAAAAAGTAAACACCACCCTGAAGGTGGTGATTGTGCCTCAACCTGACCTGCTGAACAGGCCTCTGCAGGTTGGAGAAAGAATGGAATAGATAAGAAAAAATAAAAACCCTTGAAAAACCGAATCAACGACTCTCCTTGAGAATTTCCATGAGAAAGGTTCTGTGGAAAAGAGAAGCAGTGGGAAACACAGTGATTTGTCCAGAACTGCAGCAGCAGAGCTGGCTGTGCAGAGCTGGTGGTTTTAGACACTTTCACAATGCAGCAGAGTGACACAAAACTCTCTCGGATGGTTGTTGCCCCCTTTTTTGTTTTTAAGAATAAGTGTTGTATTTTGCAATTACTCCCTTAGAGATAGTTATAGAATAAGTTTTGCAGTTCAAATTGCAAAATATATAGGAATATGCTTGAAAGTTATCAAAGTGTCCCTGTCTATTTCCTAGTGGTACAGATACTTAGTGTCTACTAAACCTAGTGGGTGGCCAAGTAATTAATGAAATCTTTCCAGGACTTCATAATGGGCTCTAACATTTTCTTTCTAGCTAATAAGAAAATTACTGGGCTTACAGAAAAATTCAGCTGAAATTTTCAGCTCTGGAGCTAAAAGCACAACTTTAATGTGGACATGAGTTTCAATGAAACACAAAAGCAGAATATGTCAGTTCAGCAATATGGTGTTTTGCCTTGCTCTTTTATAACATGAGACCAATGTTATTTTTGCTTCTAATTCTTGTGACAGGGCAAATTATCCATTTAGGTTTTATTCTCTGTTTTCCAGTATCATAGAAATGTAGAGATTTGGTCAGGTCAGATCTCCTTGTTTGTCCTTCTTAATGTGAAGAATAGTATTTATGTTGGACATTGCCCTCATGTAAAGGAATTTGCCTCTTTTTCTATAATGCCATTTAAAATGTATCTTTTATAATTAGATTTAAATTTAGGCAATGAATACAGACAGAGATTTAAGCTTGGTACACTCAACCAGAAACCAGGAAGGGAATATTATTTGGGATTTATATCAGGGTTCATGTATAAGATTCAGGAAGCTCAGGCTCCTACCTTGTTTACCACAAGTTGCTGTCTCTATGCATACAATTAGTTTAAAAAGCAGAAATCTTTATTACTGGGCCAAATCCATCCTTTGTCTCTGTGGGTGGAAATTCCTATTACTTCAGTGTGACTATCCATTGCCTGCATGTGGATGAATGGGAATGGAGTTCTGACCCAGGGTTTCAAAAGTGGGTGTTTAGCAGGGCCTTGTATAACATTTTTACACTCATTCTCTAACATAAAAGATGATACCAGGCAGTGGTACTGGCAGGACTTTCTCACACAGATGTTATTGGTAGTTTAGATAAACAGTAAAACTTAGGATGCCAGATGTTGTGATTCATCCCTGATGCTTGCCAAACTGTAATTCATATTCCATTAGGGGCTACTGGTTATTTATTTTTCAGTCCACTAGAAGTTTAATTTGCTATTTCTCCACCTATTTTCCTTTTCCCCTCTGCTCTTTCTTTCTCTCATTTACTTTTCTTCTACCTACATTAATATTCATTCTGAAGCATGAAGAAAACCCATCAGTCACTCAGGGACCAAGTACCCTAGGCCAGAGTATCCTATTTTTACTTAAGCCTTAGTGATAGTATCCAAATAATTTCCCATTTTCCAACTGAGAGTTGGGTGAGGGGAGAAGATGAAAACTTTTGCCAAGAAGCTCTCTGTGGTGGAATATAAAATAAGTCAGGTAGCAGATGCCCAACCCAAACTTCAGTGTGTAATTAGCTGATTCAATATCCAAAAGAAACAGGTAACTGTTGTGATTTTTGAATCCTGTGCCAGGGTGGATAGTTTACAGCTTGCAGATATTTCTCTAATTAGGGAAGGTATCATGAGCTCTGAGCAGTAAAACACTGTTTTCTTCATATTAAAAAAAGAAAAGAATGGCTGTGGGTTTGTGGTTTTTTTTTTTTTTTTTTTTTTTTTTCTCTTGCCGTTCCTGTTCTTTTCTTTGCTATTTCTTGGAAGTATTCTGAAAACTATTGATATAGTATGCAAGTTCAATGCAGGAAATGTAACATTATATAAATGTAATTATCCTTTTATTCAAAGATGTTTTTATTTGTCCCTGTGTATTTTAGTCCTTTAAAAAAAGATAAACACAGTTATATACATTGTCAACAAGAAAAAAGTCAGAGGAAAATGGTGTAAAGATCAGACTGTAGAAAGAAATTGAGGAATTAGAGAAACACTAAAAAAAGGAAAAGTATGGGTGTCACTGGAAAGGCACAGAATGTGACTATTTCAGGAAGAAAAAAAAGCATGCCTGGCTTTTGCCATCCTAGGAGAACTAGACATGGAAAGAAGAGAATAGAAAATAAGATCAAAGCTATAAAGCCATTTCTCTTCCCTTCTTTTCAGTGTCATTTCATAAGAAGTACAGGGAGAGGGGGAGGTGAGGGGAAGGGGGCCAGGAATCCTAGCAACCAAAATACTATGGATGCAAACACCTTTAAAATGTGCAACTGACAGCAAAAGTTCTCAGAGGGTCAGCTCGTTCCTTCTGTTCCTGGGCAGAGCAGGATGTGCTCACAACAGCACTATGACTTTGTTTTCTTCACTTCCTAAGGTGGAATGTTTTTATGTCTGCAATATTTTGATATACAAATATGCCTATAGAATGTTGGGGAATTAAAAAAAAAAATAAAATTGCTTGGATGTAGTTAGTTTGAAGAAACAGCTGGAGAATGCAGGAGAAAGGGAAACAGTGTTTTGTAAAGTTCTTAGGGTTTTTTTTTTTTTTTTATACTCTATCGGGATTTCCCTTTCTTTTTTATAATCTGTGTATTTTCTTTTTTTTTTTTCCTTTTTTTTTTCCCTATGAATCTTTTCTACTGTTTTCTTTCAAAACAGAAATCTGGACAAAAGTAATACTAGATCCACTGAAGTCAGTGGACTTTCTCTGGTGTAAGAGATGAAATATCCTCTTTTCTTTATTGTCTTTGTTCAATTTGCCTCATTTTCTGCTCTCTCTACCACACATCACATTCCCTATTGAACAACTTTTTCCTTGTCCTTTTTTCTGCTTCATTCTTTTTCTTTATTTTTTTTTTTCTGCCTAGCACTTTCCATTAAATATTTCTGTTCTTCACTGCCACTACTACTGGCAGGCAGGTATTGGTTCCTTCCATTCACTGACAGGAGGAATATTTCATGGCAGAGTCTAAAACTGGCCAAACAACAAGCCCACAAATGAAATTCTCACCATCACAAGTACCAGTGACAGTGGTGGTGCCAGTTATCTCAAGTCCTGGACTTGGAAGGAAAAGATTGAACCATAACTCACCAGTTCATTGCAACTTGATGCTTTTGGTCCCTACAATTTCTTTACCAGGGTCACTATTTTTGGAATGGAACAGTAATATATTGCTGTATATAACTGCCTAGGAGAAGCTGACAGTGGAAATGGACAAAGTAATTTTTGCTTACTTTGAACAGGGCTCCAACTACACTCCCATAAATGAAGCAGTGGTAGCAGATTTACATGCAAATGATTCAAGTTCAGTGTGGATGTTGATTCACTGAGGCTAATTACAGTACTGCAGACTGTAACAAAGAATAATGGAAGAAATTTCTACTGGAATGACAAAATTGAAATCTGGTCTAAGTTTTAAGGTCATGTGTTTTTCATATTACCAAACCTCTCACATAATCTCTCAATCTGAATCCTTAAAGTCCTTCTAGAATCCAACCCCTATTTCACCCATAGCAATGCTTATATATTTACTAATTGCATAAAACTACTTCAGGCATTCCATGAATTAATCCATATACTTAATGCATATTTTTAACTGGCATAAGATAAGTTATTAAGAGTATAGTGCAATAGTATTTGGTTATCTTTGAAAGGATGAGTGTTCCAATGAAAAAGAATAGTCTTTGTCTGGAGGGCTGATGACTTAAGTTTTAGCTACTATATTTTTACACTCTGTGCTGTTTTGGTGGGTAATTTTAGGTTTCATATTCAGTGCTACTAAGCTCTCTTCACAAAGCAGATAGACAAAATAATTTTTTCTCTAGTTTGATACCAAGGACAATTTTCAGGCCCAAGAACAAAAACAGCAGTTAAGTGAGAAGAAAAATAAGGAGTATGGAGCTTCACCACCTGAAGCTGGGGTTGGACAATTGGTTCTAATATGTTAATAGAACAGAACTTATAAAAATGTGAGCCCTTGTGACCCGGGGGTCCATTTTGTGACCACTTTGGGGCATCTTGGGTGTGGTCCATCTGGACTCTTGGGTGGCCCAAGAGCACCCATTGAGGCCTTTTAATAAATCCCTACTTTATCCTTTGCCCTGTCTAGTCTCTGTTCCAAGTCAGCCTCCAGAAGGCATCATGGCAGTAGACCATTTTAGCTTTCACAAACAAAAATGGATCAAAAGCTAAATCTAGGTAGGTTGTGTTCTTGAACAAAGTGATGGTATGATTAGAACCTGTCTGTTCTCCTTGTGTTCCTACTCCCAGTGGGGAAAGGACTGCTATAGATCACTCAGAAAAGGTTAAAAAAATTGCTACCTTTTTCCTAAACCAACCAGTGATAATATTATAAAAAAGGAACTTTGTGGACAATATGAAAGTCTAACAGGGCTAAGGAGAAGGAGACAGACTAAAACAGATGAAACCCATGTGGGGGTTTAGACATAGTTTTGTCTTGTAACACACTCATTGATAAAAGCCTATGCTTTTCACTTTTTTCTGGGTGGCTGGGAAAGGGACATTGTAGATGACCCACAGCACAATGGACATCTTGAAGGCACAATTGATATTGAAGACACAATTACTATTTTGAAGGCACAATGCCTCAGAAATTGCTTTGGCTGCTGGAAACTGTGAAGTACTTGCAGCTTTGAATTCAGCCCTGGATTCTGCAGAACCATTTTGAGAAAACAAATGTAATATTTTGCATTCCTTTTTGATTTTCAGAATGCAGAAACAAAGATGATCTGGGTATGCAAAATTAGGTATTTAAACAGAAAATGAGAAAAATAATTATTCAGGGGGAATTGTGTTATTTTTCCTCAAAAATGAATCTTTGCATCCTAGCTTTCTATGTGGAGAATAGATTTCAAACTCTGATTACACCCTAAGGGTAGCAGCAGGACATAGCTGCTCAAGAGCAAGCAGTTGAGATCATGCCAGTTTTGTATCTGGGGAAGTTGAGAAGAAAAAGGGGAGTGGGAGTCAATAAACCCTCTATTGGAAAAATCCAAATCTGCAGGTGAAAGCTGGAGCACTGACACTGGGAAAGAGCTCTCTGCTCCTCTGGCTTACCTGTGGAGGAAGAAGGGTATTTTCCAAACAGCCTTCTTGGCTCCCTTCTCATCACCTGCCTCCAAATACGCATCAAAAAACAAGGCAAAGCTGTTCAAATGTCATTTACTTGGTTAGAAGAATGGATTTTTGTCCATTATATTGCTTGTGTGTCCATAATCAGGTCTTGGTGTGCTTTTGAACCACTGACAATCTTCTTCATGTAGATCAAATCTTCCAAGCTGTAGTGCAGCTGACAGATATTTCCATGTACACAGTTGTTATGAGCATGATTAATGCTTGAATACATTGTTTGCATTTTCCAGTTCCATGTATAGGATTTACAAAGCCCAGACTATCTCATGTATAGCCAAAGTCCAAATAAACTTTGGTTTCTCTGTTCCTGAAGAAGAAACTTTGACAATAGAAGAAACAATTGCTTAGAAACAGTATACACTTTCTAAAAGATGTGTTAGCCTACAAAAGAATATGTTTTAAAATTTACACTGTTTTTACAAATATGTTTTAAAAGTTTACACTGCTTTTACAATGCTTTTGGTGTTTTATGCAAGCTGTCATATAATGGAAATAATGACCTCAGGGACATGTGTTTATCTTGGGTTTAGCCCACTTAAAATACATTTTGCTTTTAACTTTTCCGTAGGCCAAAACCACATCAAATGGGCCAAAGATGGAATAAACACACACACTCCTGAGGTCATTATCACTTCATTGTAGTTTTGCAGAAGAAAAGAAAAACAAACGCTGTCTCTTTGTTGCTTTTGGGACTCAGCATGCCCAAGTGATGGTGTATACACTATTTTATAAATATTTTCTTTTTTCCTTTTTTTTTTCCTTGCCACTTATTAATTGTAAATTCTTCTCTGTTAATACTTTAATCCTTAAAACATGGAAAAGAGCTGGAATTGTAGAAATTAGAGCTGGAGTTGCCAGTGCAGTATTAGTAGCTGGCATTCCCCAGAAAGAGAGGCACAGATGGAAACATTTAAGAAGAAGAAGAGTTAGCATGGAGAATCTACTCCTTTCATGAGCTAAGTTCTGGAATACTGGATGGGGTTTTGTTTGTGAACAAGTAAATGAACTTTGCACCCAATGCTACAAGGCACTTACTGGCCTGTACAATATATACAGGTCAATATTATTCCTATCACTCTAAAAAATGGTAGTGGCAAACAAACTCTTCCACCTTTCTGTTAGGAAAGGCTTACTTTTTCTGTTGACCCTATTTTTAACATGAATATCATAGCTTACTCCTGTTATGTTCTGGCAGTCACCATGGACTACAAATGATGAAATTTTACTCATCTTTCCAGAAACTTTAGTTTGCTTCCTAACCTTTAGTTAGGAAGGAGGAGAAAAAAAGATTCCTCTGAAACATTCAACTTAAAAGCAAAATGCCAAATATTTATTCTGTTGAAGTCATTAGCAATTTAAAAAATGTATTTAATGTGGTGAGGATTTCACTCTATACCCAAATGGTACTTGGACTCAATGCTGTAAAATAGAAGCTTGTGGAAAGCTGCAGATTTTGTCTCTACAAAGCCACCCAGAACAAGCTGAACTTCAACGGACTTCAATGGAAAAGAATTTCAAAAAGCTTTTTACATTTTAGGTAAATTATATTTTTAAGTGACTTTTTTCTTTTGGCTGTTTGAAGATGGAAATAATGTGGTTTGACTTGTGGGTAGATAAGATGACCCTGGCAAAGGTGTTTCCAAGGGAAAGGGAGTGTTGTGTATGTGTGTATGTTAAATGGAGCTATGGGCACTCATGGTTAAGGCAAACTGAGGATATCCAAAACTCTGAAAAGATCAGTAAGGTACTGATTCCCATGCAGGTCTGCCAAAGGCCCAGCAGCTGCAGGGAGATAGGGAGATCTCTCCAGGAAGAGCCTAAGAGCAGCATGCATCACTGCAAGGCTGCACCTACATGCACCAGTAGCAAATGCGCCTCTTGGTTTCTCTTACCGGTACCTGCTGAAGAAGACAAAGCATTCAGAGGGAAAAGAATTTACTAGCAGAGATGACCCAAACAATGTCTGTTCTTGTCCATAAAAATACCTCCTTAAGAGCTAATACCCACCCCTGGCAACTGGCCCTAATTCCATGCGGAATCTTCATTTTCATCCTAGAGATGCTGGCAACATGAGATCAGTGTGGTTCAGCCATCCAAGGCTGTGTGCAGTACAGTGCTCTCCCTGGAGGGAAAAGACCTCCCAGAAGACTTTTCTCTTTCAAAAATCAGGCAACATCTACTTTTGTAGCCGGTATACATGGCAAGGTTTTGGTTGTGTTGCTGACACATTGTGTTTGTATCACAATTTTAGACTTAAAAGAGCTTCAAAACCAGATATGTAATATCTGAGAAATTACACCACTTGAGTTTGAAAAGATTCACAGCTTGGCATATAACAGAGCAAGCAACATCTAATACCAGGTTTCCACCTGCATCCAGGAGGGTGACAAATGTGGGAGGGGAAGAAACCAGGGTGTCTGTGACTGGAAACAAATAAAAGTATGTGGGTAGAAATCTCTTACCCTTTCTTCCTCTTAAAGTCACAGAATTGTTTCTTCTACTGTCAAAGTTTCTTCTTCAGGAACAGAGAAACCAAACTTGGAGCTTCTTTGGGGCAGCTCCTTCCCATGTGGGCACCCCCTGCTCTCCAGCTGCACATCCTAGCATGCTCTCCAGCCCTATGCTTTCTGCCCCTTGCTTGACCATGGAATTTGATGCCCACCTCCCTCCCTCCTGTTACAGGTTTGGAATGGACGAGAGGAGGCCACTGTCCAGGCACGCTGGGGCACATTCTCCTGTAGGGCAGGAAGAGGAAGTCAGGAAGAGGAATTGGGACTTGGCCTGCAGAGTGGATTGGAGCTGTGGGAAGGTTTGAAAATGTCTTTACATGTTGGACTCATTCTCATTTCCAAAATTCAGTGTTTCTGGCAGCACTTATTTTTAGTTTGAAGTTCTATTTAACAGTTTTCGAGATTTGGGCAGTGCGGTAATTTAGCAGCCCTTATGTGAAAGAAAGAAGGCTGCAGCTTCTGCACCACTTTTAATATTTGCTTACCATTTCAATTTTGTAGCACACCGACATTTAAATGCTCTGTTTGCTGTTATTTTGACACCTTCCCTTTATTTGCATATTTTTAATCTGTGAAAACATAAAACTTAGTGCTTGCTCTTTAGAATTTGGAGATTAGAGCTGACTTTTCTTTGAGAGTGGGCCTGGGTATACCTTGAACACAGGTGAAAAAACTGGGTTGGAGGTAACTGGAGAGTGTACCTTCCAGAGAGGTGATCTATCAGTATTTTCTGACTTCTACCATACATATATTTTAATATATATCAAGAACTTTTCCTCTACCACTTTAAGTTTCTCTGGTCTAAAAGAGAAAGGAAAGTAAAAATTATTGTTATGCTGTAGTAATTAAGGGTTTTCAAAAATATACATAAATTGATAAACAGTTTTGTTCTAAAATAATTTTCTTGGATTTGAGAACTCTTTTGCCTTGTCTCAACTCTGATACATTGTCCATACAATGGAATATTTTCACAACAAAACATGAATCCATATAGCAATGCAGTCGTAAGTCTCAACCCAAATGGTTAAAAGTATTTATAAACTATAGAGTTTGGCATGGTTTTTGCTTATAGAATTCCAAGTAAGACCAGGTAATCTTCAGAAGTGGAAAATGAGTTTTCATTACGACTTTTTAAAAACAAAAATTCAAAGTAAAATTCCAAAGTACGAAATGCACTAAAAATGACACACTGAAGAAAATATTTACACAGTTACCTGGAAAGATCTGTAAGCAGAATTATGCAGAACTGTGTTTGTGAAAACAAAATAACCCAGGATCTTAAGAGGCTACCAGACGTATTTCTCTACAGGTGGTCAAAAACTTAGAAGGTAATCTCTTTCATTATTTTTTCTTTTCTTGAAATGTCTTTTTCTGTGGAAATCAATTACTATGCTACTGCTCTTTGATTTCTGTGCTTTACAGCAGCTCACCTATGGGCCATCTCTGCCTTCTCTCAAAGAGCAAATCTCCATAATGTTCAAGAATTGTTACAACCTACATCTTCTATATATGAATAAATGAGAAAGAAAGAACTGTAGAATGGCCTGGCAGGATCATGGTGCTTCACTGTAGGATTAGATAAGTGCGCATTAATAGTCTTGCATCCAGGATTTAATCACAGCTGCAGCATTATTACGTACAAAACCTAGTTTCAAATTTCACATGGAAAGCTGGTCAGTGACAAAGTCGTTTTCTGGTCTGTGGCCTGGAACTAAAAATACAATTTCCACTTCTTAGAGGACACCTCTCCTGGTGCACAGAAAGGAATGATCCTCTGTAAAAGGAAAATGGTTGATAAAAACCATGGAAGGTACTTTAACTTTTATGATTTTATGAAAATTAATTTGGTTGCTATGTGGTTTTCCACAAGGCAGTCTATATCTTAATGCCAAAATCAGCTGGCACCTTTGATCTTCTTTGGGGATATGTTGTAAAAGATTCAATTGGAATTTAGTTTAGTGGCCAGTGTAGAGTCAATAGGATCTGTATGGTTATATCAGTTTGCTGCTTTGAAAATTTATCCCATTGTATTTTAAAATATGCTGTCTCATTACACAGAAATAGAGAGGAATTTTCTGATACATTATTGAGATAGCAGATGTGGGGATTTGTATATTTTTGTTTTCACTGCATCTTCTTTTGATTAGCTGCCTATTTCTTGTTAAGCAATAATAGGAAAACATTTCTTCAGGGTTTTTTTCGGCTCCAGTCTTCTCTGTGAAAGTAAAAGGGAGAATTTTAAAGATCTGTCCTGTGAAACTGTTATTTCTTTGATTGACATTCAAAATTCTGATACTTGTTTTATCAAATTAATGTAGCTTTGAAGAAAGGAGAAAGGAAAAAGGAAATTCTGATTTTTTCATAATAGATTTTAATTAGGATGAGTGTTTGAGTCTCAGGAGTCTGTCCCATGCATGTTTCCAGTTCTCTCTCATTGCCCTAGAATCAGAACTCTGATCAGAAGCCATCCAGATCAACTTGTATTCTGAAGATATCAGAAAACACATAATGAAAGATTCTTTTTTTTAATTGTTTACTATAGTAAACAATATATAGTAAACTGCTATATAGTTTCAATTGCCATAAATGTGCCTCCATTGCTCTTTCTGTGTTTTTATTTCCTTTGTTATAGGTGAGCCTGTTGAGTTACACTTGGAAGAGGATCTGTGCTCAAGCATCTCTCTGTTCTCCTTCAGCTTCTAGCAGAATTTATGTGGTTGGACAATTCCTGGCATGTGTGGAGCATTAGATAATACAGCCTCAGCAGAAACAGGGGCTATCCTGGGTGTGGGACTCCCTGCAGGTTACCTGAACTCCTCAGCCATGGTTCTCCCACTTCCCATAGCAGCAGGACAAGGGTAGGAAAGTAGGCACAAGAGACACCCAGTGAGGGAGGCCAGATGAAATCATCACAGACACAAGTGGTTCTGCCCCAGCTCACATGGGTTGGGGTCTGCCAGGACTTTTTTCCCTCTGCTGTCCAGACACAGCTTTTGGAAGCACAAAACGTGGGTCTCAGTTGCTTGAGACATTAGTAGGTATTTTGCATCCTGAATAAATGCTCCAGGCAGAAGTGTGCTGGTGTTCCTCGCTCTTCTCCCTCTCCTGTTCAGTGACAGGCTCAGAACTATGGTGCACCCTGAGACCTTTCCCCACTGAGTACAGAAATTTACTGTTGACAGCTTTTGGTTGAGCTCTGAGTGAAAAAGAGCCTGGATAAACACGGAGCTGGAATTAAACTAAGTTCTTCACATGCCAGACCAGAAACATCCTGAAAATTCTGTTCAACTCTGTATATATGGTACCAACCCCACTTTGTTGCCTCAAAGTGTCTGTCTGACTTGCTGCTCTCTCTGAGCAGGTGGGTTGGAGCACACAGCTCTCCACTTCTTGTGTGGTACCCTCAGTCCATCCCATAGAGTGAGCTGGCTTTATAGATAAGCAGGCAAGTTCTTGAGAAATGTTTAGCTCTTCATAGAGTCTTGCAACTTCCATTCTTGTAACTGCCACTACAGTGCCTGCATTCATTTTGTTACATTCCTCCTGCATCCTGAATCCAGTGATAATGAGGCTCAGTCAGATAGAGAGACTTGTTATTAACAGCCTTCACCTGAGGTCCAACAGCAGAGATAAGGGATGATACCTGTCAGATGTTCACACTGCCAACAGGTGAGATGCATTAGGATAAAGTTCTGTATTTCTCTTAGCAAGACTTCCAGCACACTCAAAGGTAAGCTGATGCTAAGCCACATTTACTTTCAGCAGAACAGAACAGAAAATTAACAATGCCAGATGAACTCTAATTTTCTTTTCAAAGGCAAATGAGGATGTCTGAAAAAAGGGGTATTATTGGCTTAATTGGATCCTTTCTGGGCTATGATCAGTAAAATGTGATGGCAACAAGGAGTACACTGCTTACACTACAGTGCAGGATCTTGAATTCCTAGAGGGAATTCAACAGGACAGTGGCCACTTCACCAACTCCCGTTTGCCAAGGGCTTAAATGACTACAGATTAGGCACTCCTAAATTTATTGTCTGTTTTGAAAGCCATAAAATATGGTTAACATCCATTTTAAGGAAGCCTGTTGTCTTTCAGAAGTCTTTAATTTGGCCTGATACAGGCTAAAAAATATTGTAAGATATTAGCAACTAAGAAAACTCACATGCAGGGGATTTTTAATAGCTTTAGTTTCAACTGACACATAGAGCAAAGATATTCACACTAAAAAATATCCTGCACCATATTATTGATCTAATCAATAGGGAAGAAGGAACTGTGTGTTTAAGAGGAAAACAAATTTTAAAATGGTAGAATTAAATGATGAATGTTTAGTTCTAATATGTATTTATTAATGCCTTAAGTAATGCAGTTACAGTGGTTCAACTTTCAACAGTTTTATTGGGGTTTTATTGCCTTTTAAAATTGATGTTGGTGAAAATAGTCATGCTGTAATTTCAATATGTAAAAACTTCGGCAGATACTTAAGGCAGATAAAGGTCTTTATTTTTCTAATATAGCCTAACACAGGTTCATAGTGTACAGAACCTCTTAGCAGTCTCTACAGGGTTTTGACTGAATACATATTTCTCAGGTCCAGGGATCTAATGTTCCCTGAAATCATCAGGGCTTTGCTAAGCATTTGTCTGACCCAGAGTAAACTCCTAAGAAAAAAATCTTCACCTGTCCTCCGTCAACATAAATTTTACTTTACTCAGCTCTAGCTACCACGTACTCACAAACTTCTCCTGGGCTTCATCTAGGAAATTACATTTCATTTTCTAGAGGTGAAGTTTGGCTCTTAACTGCTGCACCATTTACCTGTCATAATAGACTACCAGTTCTGTGTATTTAGCTCCTTGTGTTGAAAATCATGTTGGGGGAGATAATTTTTCCATGCAGAGAAAGAAAACCATTATGATTTTATTAGATTATTTCTAAAAGTCCATTAAAAGTCCTTAAGAACTTACTTACTACAGGTTGAAATATTGCAAATCCTCAATGTTCTTTGTTTTCCTGACAATCTGCACTTTCTGTGCCTTTTATGATATCACAGAAGTGCCACGATAGTTGGATGCCTTTTGATTCATTCTGAGGTTTCCTTTCTGTCTAGATCAATACACTTATAGGGGGATCTTTTTTACTGGGGATTTTCAGATCCCACATTTTGTAGATTTTTTTTTCCTGCAGTCCTGGTTACCAGGGCATCAGGACTGCAGAGTTTTGGTGCTGTGGTGATGACAGAGATCTCAGCTGTCCTAGCAAGCCCCTAGCAAGAAAACCACTTACTAACTTTTTAAGTGCCTGCAAGCCTTAAGGGTTCAATGTTTCCAGTGCTTTCTTGTAGTATGCTAAAAAGATAGAGGAGCAGGGAAGGAAATTGTCCATACAAGTAAATTAGAAACTGACTCCGACTGAAAGGTCAGATTGAGTCAGGTAAAGTGCTGTTTTTCACAGAAAGAAAGAAGGCTTTAAAAACCTTGTTCTAAGAAAAAAAAGGAATGTAAGGACAGGAAATGACACAAGATGTGAATCTTGAGATAAGGTTGTAAGTGGAGATTAAAAAAAAAAAAGATAAAATGTCACAGGCAAAGAATAGCAATAAGATTGTCTAATGTGCTAATGTGTTTAATGTGTCTAATTTTGGATTTGGCATGGTATAATGAATTTAATATTGGTTGGCAGGAGAAATTCATGTATGAATGTGTTCATTTTTAAAATTTGAACTGATAGCTAGAAACACGCAGTGACCAGATTGTTTTTCTTTATAAATATATTTTTTTCCCTCCATATATGCTGAACTGCATTATGGTAAAAATGTAAAGTTACCTATGTGTGACCTTCTTACCATCTATTCTTATACTGTAAGACTATCTAGGTATGATCTTCTTACTAGGAGTTCTGTGATGATATTCTTAATGCCTGCGCTTTGGCCAGTCTATGGAATTACAATTCTTATGACACTCTCATTCAGATTTTCCACATTTTGTTGGCAAGTAGATGCATTTCTAGAGTAGGGAACAATTCCATATTATACCAGTTTGTCTGAAGTCTGCTTTTGGCACACAGAAGAATTATTCCATAGACTTCAGTGGACTTTCTGTAATTTTTGGACTGCTCGTGAGAACCATGGATATACATAAGAATAGATAGATACAAAAATTTACTTATATACTTTTATAAATGACTTTTACACGTAACACTGACTTTCCACCTGAAGATGCTATACAGATTCTCTTATTTGGCTTCCCCAGGGAAGCAGTTTTTCATAAGTAGGATTGTCCAAGACAGTTACTGAACTAAGAATGCAGAATTGCTCAATATAAATTGAAAAATTTGCAGCCTCTGAGGGCAATGATCTATGTTCACCTCCAGCCAGTGTGGAAGAAATGCACTTTAAATTATTGGGTTTTTTTGTGTTTTTTTGTGGGTTTTTTTGGTTTTTTTTTAAGAGGAAGTCAAAGGCTCTAGCTAGCAGAGAAATTTGCATCCAGGAAATGTTAATTAAAATTCTCTAGATGAAAATTTCAAAATGGGCATTGAAAGTATTGATGGCACCTTGCTGTCTAAGCCAAACTTCATTCTATTGTCTCTGTTTTCAAAGGAAATTACTTCACAACAGGTTTGACTAGAGATTCAGTCATATGAGCTACTCAAATTCTGCATTCTGAACTGCTGTGCCTATATCATATTGTGAATACCAGTGAAGAAATACAGGATGGAGCACCTCTTCTATGAGGAAAGGCTGGGAGAATTGGAATTGCCTGGAGAAGAGAAGGTTTCAGGGTGATCTAATTGCCTCTTCCAGAACCTGAAGGGTTTTGGAAGATGGAAAGATGGAGACAAGAAAGATGGAGAGAGACTATTTACAAGGTGTAAATAGTGACAAGTGACAAGATAAGGGGGGATTAGCTTCAAACTGATAGAGTGTAGATTTAGATTGGATAGTAGAAAGAAATCCTTCCCTGTAAGGGTGGTGAGACACTGGCACAGGTTCAACTGCCCAACTTCACTGCCCAGAGAAGTGTGGGTATCCCAGGAAGTGTCCAAGACCAGATTGTGATGCCTTTTTCAACCTAGAACTGAAACAACACACACTTTCAAGATAATTTAGTATAGGAGGTAATATAAAAGTGGATTTTTATTGGAGCTCCAGGAGCAGTTATGGAAGAACTGGAAGAGTCCACAAAAGCCCCCCCCCAGGAGGTTGAATATAATTTTATAAGTTTGGCAAATTAGCATAACTGACAAAAAAGCACCAGTTAGGAGGACAAGTGGTGATGCAATTTCCCCCCCAGGTCAAGCCCCTTCTCCAGAGTGCCCCCTTGATAACAGCTGTATTTTGTTTATGGAAGTGTAACTTGAAGAGTTGTTCTCAACCCTGGTAGCCAGGGAGAGCCAAGATAGGATAGGGGCCCTGGAATTTGTCTTTCTGCCTAGGGAAAGGGCATGGAAAATTAGCCACTAATACAATAGGCTACAGATGTATGTGTAAAGAATACAGAGAGTATATAAGGAAAAAAAAGCAAAAATCAAAATGGCATGTGCTGGACAGGACTCTGAGCAACCTGGTCTAGTGGAAAGTGTCCCTGCTCATGGCAGGGGGTTGGAATGAAATGATCTTTAAGGTCCCTTCCAACCTAAACCATCCCGTCATTCCATGACATGAACTGCACAAAATGCTTTAAAGGTTCCCAACACAGTTTGTTGCAGGGAAAAACCTCTGGTGTAGAAAGAAGCCAGGCAAGTCAGAAGGGGCTGAAATGAAGAAAGGGAAGGACTAAAAATGTCTTAGAAAGGAGAAATGTCCCTATCAGGCTTAGGTGGATGCTGAAGAAACAAATAACTGAAAAAAAAGGGAAAAAACATATAGGCTCCTCACAGACCTTCAAAACCTACACTTTCTGGCAAAGTTGCTCTGTTAGGTCCATACATTGTGGCACAATAAGCTTTCATCAAGTGAAAAAAATGACTTGATGAATCCTTACATTGTTTTTCCCTTTACTGTTTTGTTTTCTGATTGCCTTGCTAGATTAATCACACAAGAGCTTTTGAATGTGGCATACAAATTTCTACACTTTCCAGCAACAATTGCCTGGGCAAATATCTATTATTTTAATAGATGAAAGTATGAGGTAAGTCTTGAGTCTTTTGGCACATTCCCAAAATCTTCACTGCATTGCCAGAAAGTTGATATGTATGTCAAACTCCTGAATTAAAGAGGTATGCCAAATGCCAGATTAAATTTAATAGCTATAATAAGGCAATCTATATGATTCATCAAGTATTTCAGGAAGAAATGTGCTGCTGATACACACTGGACTCAGTTCCATTCATTTTTTCATTCTTCTGCTAGCAAAAAGCAAAAGGGTTATTTTTTTCTTATTTATTAATCCTCCTTTCAAAAGATTTTTCTGTCTTTTGACAGAAGTGATGAGTTCCTACCTGGTAGTAACTGAAGGGAAACACCTTAGTTTGGCTCTGGTTTTCATACAGCTTAAGGTATCACTCAGATGGTACTGGCCCCTGGACAAACTGGCTATTGCTCAGTAACCCTGGCAGATGCTGGCAGGGCATCCACAGGAAGGTATTCCTTCAGTCTCTTTTTCACATTCTGTGCCTTTCCCCCCAGTTTTTGGCAGAGCATGTCCAACATAATTGTTAATATTTCTTATGTCATGCCTAAACTTTTACTTTGATTAGGTGTTTCATATTTAAAGGGTGCTGTGTTTGTCCAGTGGCTTTACTTGGCAAATGTTACTGCCAGGAAGATGATTATGTCATTTCTTACCCACAAGACCCCACAGACCACTTACTTTTTCAGAATATTTCTGAAGGGCTTTGCTGAAACCCAGTATGACAGGAGAGTGCCATGAGACTCCTGCAAAGCTGGAGTTCAGTTTTAAAAACAGTAGTTTTTGACTTCCAGTCTTTTAAAGAACTTGTTTCTTGACATTTTTGGTGATTTCCGACTATATTATACTCTTGCTTCCTAGACTAATTAGTAAAGATAATTTAGAGCTTTGGAAATTATTTTCTGGTTGGCAAAAAGTTACCAAGAAGTGACATGGAGTCAGTATATTTTCTTAGCATAATTGCCATGTATTTCAAATGTAGGGAAGAGTTAGATCCTCTGAACAGAAGCAGCACATTCAGCTCACAGATGGTTTTCTTTTTGCCAATGCCTCAGGCTAGGTGTCTTTCCCTTATCCTACCAGACCTGTACTGCCTATCTTGCCTTACTTGCTCTCCAGAATCCAGGCAGGCTATGTGAAAAAAAAGCTGTGTAGCTGGTGGTTGTTCACATAACAGTGTTTGCTGTTTGGGAAACCCAATTAGATTAGCAATCCCTCCAGTCCATGTGCTCATTCCCAGTACCAGGAACATCCCTGCTCACTGATTTACCTTCCTATTCAGAGAGGCCTACAATTCTTCCCGTTGCTCAGGCAGCCTCAAAGTGCAAAAATTGTTTTATATCAATATTCAGCCCCTTGAGAAAGAAAGGGGACAGTTGGCATATTCAAGAGCACTTGACATATTTCTGGTTTTTGCCCGTGTGACTTTTTGACCTGCGAACCAACACAGCATTAGTTCTGAAATAAAAACATCACCATCCCAGAAAGCTCTTGGCATTGCATCTTGATTTCATTTATGTTTTTATACTAACTTGTACTTTTATACTCTTGTAACTTGGGAATTAGTTTTCATTTCATTGTAGAATGTCTAAGATACTAGATAAGTGACACATAAATATTATTGTTATAGACCTTTGTGTATTTCTGAGTGCAAACTTGAACTTGCATTTGACAAAGAACATTTTATTCTGCCCTTTTGCACTGTTTGTTGGTATTTGCCATTTATAGAATTTTGTAAGACCAGTTAACTCCTGGTTATAATGCCAATATATGCACTGCTCTCCTATGTTTCCTGCAGATGAGACATAAACATAGGTGAGAGGAAAAACTGGTAGAAATCTCATGAAGTCTTCAGATTGATTTTTGTCAGACTGAACATTAATTGCACCAGCAATGATCCCCCACCAAGCTGCTGTAGTTTGGATGCCCCCAGCCAGCAGCACTTGTTCCCCTCTGGTGTCAGAGTGCCCCATAATTTAAGTACTAGCTTTGTTATAGGTGAATTTTCAAATGGAGTGTCATCAGAAGGCAGCAATTCCTTTATTTTTGAAGAGATGAATGAACCCCAAACACAGCCTGGTTTTCACTTCCATTGATTTGAAAAAGTTTTCAAGGTTGAATTTGCTAAAAATAGTGACAACTTACATTACCTGGAATTAATTCATGCTGTTCATTTTACTGGGAACCAGGGGAGAGATACAGGCAAGTTAATGTCCCTCTGTTTCACAATGATTCAGTGCAACTAGAAAACCTGTTATTTAGGGGATAATTTTAGTTTGCCGTTGAGGTTACAAGGCAGTAAATGGCTCCTTGCTGTATCCTCAGAGTTTACCCAGCTCATTTATGAGGCTATTTATTGCCCAGTGTACTTAGAACCAAGCAAAATTATCACTACAGTATCAAATCTACATTAACTCCCCTCCCTTTTCATTCATCCCTTCCTTTATTTCTTTTATATCTCTTTCCCCACCAGATATAGCAAAGTGCTTACTTCCTCTGTATTGCTTTTTCAAATAAAATAAGAGCAAATCATATTAAAAGAGCAAAACATATTACGTGTTAATTGCTGATGGTTTTTATTAGTTTCTTGATTTTAATTGGTTAAAATTTTGTGGGTTTTTTTTCCCTCGGGGGAAAAAATGTGCACTTGTTACAATTAATTTTGTTAGAACGATAATTACTTGCTCATATGCAAAGTGAAGTGGTTCACTTATTCTGTTTTGGATCACAACCAACTTATAAAATACTATTTGTATGAAAATTTTCCAAACTTAAGATTTTCTTATGATAGTGGAAAATATTCTTGTAACAGTCCACATAACTTTGCTTTCTCTCAAGTTGGATAAACAATGGCCAAGTGATTGTAGGGTTGCGATACTTTCTAAATTTTTCTGATACAAAAAGTTTCTTCTGTACTTCGTAAGATTTTTTTCTAAACATTTTATACTGTGCTATTACTTGGTAGAAATTGTTTCCATGTACTTTGTTCTGTGTACCAATTGTAGGCCATAATTTTATAAGTTCAACTTCCTTGGTGTTTTTGTCTTGGTACGCCACAGATTCGCTTCTTATTTAAATGCCTTTTATGACAGCTGCCTGCCATATACCTAGCATGGCCAGCTGATATCCAAAATATAGCAAATTTGACAGGTGTTGTGGACAGCAGCCATGAAATGAAGCAGCAGCTCTGTTAAAAATTCATATGGGAACAGCTATCACTAGGCCCTAGCCCTTTATTTAGGAATATTCCAGACCTGGGCAACTTCTTCTGAAGGCAAATATGTTACGTTGGCTTTTACAATGTTTTTTCATGAACACTTTCATTTCCGCTTGGGAAAAAAAAAAATCTCTTCCTAAATCAGTTCATATCTGTAAGTGATTGCAGCAGAGCTGCAGCTGAAGCCCAGTCACCTTAAAAACCTTCTATGTGTTTTAAAGCAGTTCTTAGCTGACTTCAGTGATGCTGGCCTTGACTTTTGCATTTTATCCCTGACACCCAGCAAGTACTGGAAACTCTTTTGCAAAATTTGGTCCTTATAAAAAAGTAATTTAAAGTTACTTAAAGTAATGTACTTTTTATAATTGCGCATCAGGAGGAAACCAGAATCAGGAACAGGCTTTCAGATTGTTTAATCTGAAAAATAGAAGCCCTTTCCAAGGGGATCTGATGATGAGGTACATCAATTTCCAGACTTTCTATATTGTCACTCATGGTTACAATGATTTTCTGTTGGGTTCATTTCTTTATGTAAGCCCAAAGTGACTTGAATTTAGTAAATTTTTCCTTCTGTTTTGCAGATTATGACAAGTGTAATGTTAAACTGTTGTGATTTAATTTGAGCATCATTGATACGTCACTGTTCCTAATGAGATGTTCCTAATGTGAATTTTTTGCTTTAATCTGAAAGAGGGTATGTTTACATCAGATATTAGAAAAACATCCTTTGCTGTGAGGGTGGTGAGCCACTGGGAAGGGGTTTCCAAGAGAAGCTGTGGCTGCCCCATTCCTGGAAGTGCTTAAGGCCAGATTGTATGGAGCTCTGAGCAACCTGGTTTAATGGAAGTTGCCCCTGGAAGCTGTTCCTCCCATGGCAGGGGGTTGAAACTTGATGCCAAGTTTAATGTCCTTTCAAACCAGAACCATTCTATGATTCTCTACAAGGTGAGGGTTGTTTCCACCATTGTTGACAAAGCTTGTCTGTGGATCACCCAAAGATTGAACAAAAGATCTCCAGAGTTGCCACTGGAGGGGTAGGCAGGGGAGCTGCTGCAACTGCTATGTACTCCAGTTCCTCTTTTGTATCTTAAAACAAGGATGTGATTAAGAGAAAGCATAATTTCAAGAAGATTTTCAATAGCCAGCTCTGGCTGGGGAGGCTGCATTCCAGAACACAGGCGTGGATTTTTTTTTTTTTTTTTTTTTTTTTGTCATGTCCCTGTACTCTGTAATTAAATTTTCATTGAATGGCTGACTCTGACTATTATAATGTAATCACTTACAGCCCTTGCGTGTAATTCATTAGAACAATAATGAGTTTCAATGAACAGGCTTCCCACCAGTGATGAACTCTGAATGATTTCTACAATAAAAATTAATTTGGGAGGGTGGCAGATGTAAGACAGATCATGGCATGCTCAAGATCTGTGCATACCTAAGTATAAATAATAAATACCCCTCAGGCAAATGTAAAATGTTGCATCTTTTTGTGAAATCGTTGTCAGAGGAGCTTCTCTGCATTATAGTACTTTAAAGCAAGAACTGCTTCATCACTCAAGTTGTTGCATTTTTTGCATTTATTATTCAATTCTCCATACAACAATTTTTGATAGTAAGTTTTCCACCAGCCCTGCATCCCATTCAGTAGTTTATCTCCAGATGTTCAGGCAGCAAATTTGTTGATGAATCCTACAGATTATCAGGTTGGCTGCTGTTACACCCTAGTCACTCACATCTTGGACTAAACCCAAGTTCTTTTGCTTGGGTAGATGCAAAGGGAAAAAATTCAACCAAATATTCTCAAGAGGTAAAAATACACAAAAGTTAACAGGCAGACTATAGAAAATGAAGTAACATTGGCAAAAGAATAAATTCAGCATATCACTTATCACAGGAAAGATTTACCCCATTGAACATAGAAATGTAATGTTCTGTTTGAAGATTAGAAGAAGAGAGGGAGAAAAATTGACAAGCAGGAAAATTATAAAGAAACAGATATAGCTATCGGCTTGTGGATTCCAAGGATATACAGCTCCAAGATGAAGGTAGGGTTGGTTGAAGGTTGAATGTGCTTGCCTTGTGGTGAGACTTGGTAAAGTCCCAGGTGGGACCTGCTGTCTCTGAGCCACTCAGGGTGGGTTAGGTGACACTGGGGGCTGCCTCCAGTGAGCCATGGCTGACAGACACTCTGGAGCTGGGGTGTGTGGGGGCAGACACCACCTTACCAGGGAAAGGCCTCACCCATGCCCTGCAACACACTTTTAGCTCCCAAGGTATTTCAAAACAGATGATCATTCCTAGTCTCTGCCAGCTGCCCTGCTGGAAGCACCCCCCAGTCACTTATCATCTGGTGCCTGACCTCCAGGTGAGGGAGCTGCCTGTTATCTTTCCTCTGGATTTCCCAGGAGCACTGCTCTCTGGGTTCTACATTGCCTGAAATGTAGAGAGCTGAGCAGTCTGCCAGCTGGGCAAGCAGGAGCCAAAAATCTAGGTAGCATATTTTTGTGGTTTGAACACCAGGTGTCTGCTAAGGAAGGCAGGAGCCTCCCTCGGAATGGAGAATTTAAACCCCCTCCCTCCCAATTATTATAACTTTGAATTTAAGGGGCTCTCAGACAAAGATATGGGAATAGGAATAACAGTTCTTTATTAGGGGAACTAAAATAAACAATAAAACTAAAACAAAAACACAAGCAGTAAGACAAACAAACAAACAATCAAACCCCACTGACAGAGTCAGGATCCCAGCTGCCCCCTGTGGGTCAGGGTGTTGGTGGCAGTGCCATCCCATGGTGGCTGCAGTCCCAGTGACAGGTGTGGCTCTGGTGCAGTGATACTCCTGGAGAAAAGTGGAGTTTGTCACTGAAACTCCAGTGGGGAGAGATGGGCCTGGTGTTCCTCTGAGAATCCAGTGGAAAGGCTGCTTGGTGTTCCAACTCCCAGATTTTTATCCAGGTAGGAATCCTTGGTGTTCCAACTCCCAGATTTTTATCCAGGTAGGAATACTTGGCTCCTGCCCCTGGCTGGAGCATTTCCCAGTGGGGTGATGGAATTCTCTCAGTGACACTCACTGGCCCATGAGCAGAAGATCTGTCCCTGGAGGGAGGCTGGGTTGTGGCAGAGATCAGAAAACTGCCCCAGCAGGTTTATTGACAGTTGTCCATGGACAGACAATTACAGCACCCCACACAGCCCAGTTTGATCAGATGGTGACAGAATACAGAGTTTGGGGTACATTTTGCACTACAACCCATGACACATATTGATGTTCAAATTGTTCTACCTCAGAAACATTTTGGAACTTTCAAACTAGAGCGGTCTTTGTGGGAGAAAAAGAAAAAAAAAGCTTTTGTTGTTTCAGCAATTTTCTTGTGTTGGGAGTTCCATTTTTATGCAATCTCTGTGCATAAATAATTCAATGCCTTGGCAACATAAGCTAAAGAGAAGACTAAGTAAGTACAACAAAATGAAGAGGCAAATTTCTTCATCTGGTTATCTTTGATTTTATGTGCAAAAAAAAAATTATATTTTTCAAATAGGTTTTGATGCAGAAAATTCTGTTTGTAATGCATTTTTAAAGTCTCTCTGAAAAAACCCACAAAGCTGAAAGATGCAGGTTCCTACATATTTAGATTTTTCTGTGGAAAATGTGAAGTTTGTCCTGTGCCTATTGAAGTATTAACCACAGAGCTGCAGTCTTGCAATGCTGAAAGCTGCTTTTCTAAAGGATGAGGAAGTCTTGGGAAGCAGACATGGGTTGAAAAATATTAAGTTTTCAGGTAGTTTGTATTTCATGACCACAAGACAACTTTCCATAGTGCTTCCCATATTTGGAGGCAAAATAAATGATGAATAAATCTGGGATACTGAACCCTGTATATAGAGTGACTGGATTGGATCTCTGTTCTAGGATCTGTGCCCAGAAAATTTAGCTCATGTCCTGATTGCAGTTTCAATTTAGGTATTACAGCATTATCCATTTTATTATTCTTATCTTTGAGCACAAGACAGTGAACAAGACAATGAGGGTCTTGCTGATGATGCAGAAAAAAGGAACTATGTTACAAACCATACGATGGAGGGAAATCAGTGTTTGAGGCAACTTGTAAAACACTTCTCTGTCCTGCAAAGAGCCTCTGTCCTGGTTTGTTGCTGCTTCTAAAAGATTAGTATAAAAAGCTAATAGTTGCCACTGCAGCCAAACAGGGACATTTTTAATTCTGAATTCTGACAGACAAAGATGAATTGATCACTGAACTAGATGTAGCCTGGGTGCAAGCAATCATGATCTAATTTTATTTGGTTTTTTTTGCAAACAGCATTATGCTCTTTTGTTGTGTGCAATACAGCATTATATTCTTATATAAACTGTTCTAAACCCCAGTTTCCCAAAGCAGAAAACAATCAGGGAATTGTTTGGGAAAAATTGATTGGAGAGAAAAATTTGAACACAAGAATATGCATGATAATTAGGAATTGGTTAGGAATGTTTTATGAAATAAAAAAAAAACAAACAAAAAAACCCAAAAAACAAAACAAAACAAAAAAACCCCCCAAACAACCCCCAAACCAGCGGTGCAAGCAAGAAAGGCTTCTATTCTATGGCTAAAAAAATCCAGCTAAAATAGAAGGAGAAGGAAATTACAACACCTTTATGGAAATAAAAACAGTATGTAGCAAATGAAAAAAGGAGAAGCCCATCATAGGGAACACAAACCAACATTTAGTAAAGAAAATCAACTGCTAGAAAAAACCTAAATGCATCAATAAAGACCCCTCTGCACTCAAGAGGATGCAAAAATCAGGAAAGAATTTCTAAAGCACATGAAGAACAAATCAAATCTTAGCAGATATCTCAGTGCTGGAAAAAGATGAAAAAATTTTCAAGTAATGTACATCAAGATGTAATAAATAGATATTTTATAATTGGAAAGAATCAGGATTATATTTTAGCATGTTACTGAAATACCTTCAGCTAATATTTAGGAGATAAAACAGCAATAGTTAAAGCCAATTATTAAAAGAATTGGCCATGGAGTGTCTTGAAGTAAAATTGTGGACATTGAATTAATCTTTACAGATGGGCAAAATGCCAGAGTACAGGAAAAAAGGTAATGTGGTTAGAATAATTTAAAAAGAAATTAAATAAATTTAAATAGACTGAGTAGGCTAGTTAAGATAAGGATCCTGGGAAAAAAATGTGCAAAACCTGAAGTGAACATTGCCAAATAAAGGGTGCAATGGTGGGTGCCGTATTACTGCCTATCAGAATGATTGTACACAAAAACGAAAGGCTTATTCAAGAATACCTGATGTTCTCTTAATTTTGTTGTGTATTAAAACGACATAGTTGTCTTGATTCAAAAATTATTAGAAATATTTGACATAGTCCTGCAGGAAAAAGATACTGCACAACCCTAAAATAAGTAATATGTATTCAAATAAATTTCATCCATATTAAATTAATTAGGATCTTGTAAAATTGTCTCAAAAGGAAATAAAAATGGGCATTGACACCCAGAGAAGGATTTATAAGTTTGGATTTGGTTAGTTGGTAGCTTTTGTCTGGAAAACACAAAGCAAGTCCTGTCTGACTTCACTTAGTGAAGTGAAAGGCTGTAAGGGAAGCAGGTCATCTCCTACACTGAGAGCTGGAGAGCTTGACAGAACGAGCATGTTTAAACAAACATGCCTTTTCATACTGTCAAATACATGTTCTTTTGTCGAAAACTAATTCAAATCATGTTTACACTTTCAAGGTCTTTTATGCAGCGCACAACAGCAATAAGAACTCTTTAGAATAAATAAAAACTGGCTTATGTGAAACTTGAGTTTAAAAAACCCAAAATTACCTTTGGCTCTATATGCCCAAACTTTTCTGCATGAATAGGAATCTGAAATTGCCATAGTATTCAAAATTAGTGAAACTATTTAAAGAAACTGTATGAGTTGGAAGACTAAAATTGGCCAAAAAAATCTAAGAAGTGGTCAGGAAAGGATGCCTCTTTGAAACTTCAGAAGCACAAATTTTCAGGTTATTTAAGACAAGCCTAAGGGACATTGTTGGCTCTGAGCATCTTCATAAAGAAAAGAATATTAGGAGACTGGTGTTAATCTAATAAAATTAAGCAACTGAAAAAATGGCACTGCAAGATCAAGCAGATAGAATATTCAAGCAAAAATTGATGAGATTTGCACTGCAGAAGGTCAGCCATTGCAACAATTTCTGTAAGGATGCCAGAGTTCATCACCTGAAGCTTATCAGTCAAGGACATTTTTATACCTATACATTATATTTGAGGTTTACTGAAAAAGTTTCTGTGAAGTTCCAGAAGTAATTTTATTATCTTCTCTCCATTAAAATGTAAAGAGGTTGCATCTTGAAATGTTTGACTTTGTTGCAGAACTCTTTGGCTGTTTATGCCTAACATGAATTTAGCACTAGTTTCATGGGTTATACAAACCTCAGAAAAACAATGGATATTCTCATATGTAATCAAATGGAATTTTCTCTCTGGTTTCTTTAGCACACACCTCTTTTATCTTGCCAACTCCAGTGACAATCACGAGATTCAGCTTATAACTTCAGTCCAAAAAAAAAAAGAGGATGCTGTTAGACAAAATTTCCTTTAGAAGCTTTTCTGTGGGTTAAAGGGAGAAACAAAAACAAGACATTTATTTGTTTGCCTTCTTTTTGTCTAATCAGGAGCTGCTCCAGTATTGTGACTATGTGAAAAGCAGTAAATTCCCAGCATTCCCAATATGTAAAAGCAAGAAGTCACATATTGGTTGCTCTTTTATGTAGTTCTGGAGCACGTGTTGTAGCCAAATGTTGAGGCAGTTCAAGTGATACTGAAATAAATGACTCCAGAGATATCAGGAGGATGAACTCTGCTGGTAGGTATTAATGGTTAGTTATCATGGACAGGAATGTGGCATATTTTTCTGGGCAGAGCTTTGATCTTTTTGCTGTACGAGAGAGTTTGCTGAAAGCTTGTTCTGGTGTCCCTGGACAAGCAGGGTGGAGCTTAAGAACCCTGCAATGTTTAAGATGTTTCTAGTAATACCCTATTGTATGAAACAGATTTTTTGGGTCTGAGGGTGAAACAAGAGTCAAGCAAAAGGAATGTAATGGTTTAGTGCTAAGAGTAGAAGTCAGTTTAATATTTTCTAACTCTACATAATTTTCTTTTCCAGCAGTACACCTGAATAGTTTCCTTACACAAGGTGTTATTCTCTTATGAATTTCCCTGCAAGTGGTATGACATGCGACTGCCAGCAGGGATTCTCCTGTGTCCCCATTTCTCCATTCTCAAAAATGCATAAATTTGCAGTAACAGGGACTTCACAGGACAACAAATCCCTCCTCTGATTGTAGCAAAGCCCTGTTATCTTACAGGTGGATCAATTGAAATCAAGTGAACATATAAATACACTGACTTCTTTCTGTCCTTCCCTGCTTCAATCTTCTCCTCTCTTTATCTCTTGTCTTCCTCCTTGGTCTTGCAAGCAGGCAAGAAATTAATACCGAATTTATGGGGGTATTCCCATGAAACTTTATTTCATGCACACTTATTAACCTGACTAAGACTTTAAACCACAGAACTTTTAAATACCTGGCTGGGTTTTGTCAGGGGTTAAGTGAGCAGAGCCACTGGATCTTAGGTTTACATGCAAGGACTGAAATTCATCATACTGGTGGTCCCTTCCAGTTGCTATGAAGTCATGGGGACAAAGATGTTTGCACAAAATCGATGGTTAAATGTTTTGTTGAACTTAACTTATGATCAGTTAGGGGATGAATTTAGGAAGAAATTCTTTACTGTGAGGGTTTTGAGGCCCTGGCACAGGCTACCCAGAGAAGCTGTGGCTATTTTGCCCCTAGCAGTATCCAAGGCCAGGTTAGATGGGGCTCTCAGCAACCTGGGATAGTGGAAGGTGTCCCTGACCATGGCAGGGGGTTGGAATGAGATGATCTTTAAGGTCCTTTCCAATGCAGAGCATTCTATGATTCTATGAATTTTTTATATTTTAAAAATATATATTGTTTCATGCACCTTTGCGAGCTGGCAGTGTATCTCCAAGAAACAGCACTATTTATAACATTTCATCTATCTCTGTAAGGTCCTGATATGTTTATTTGAGGCTGGGCAGATGTGATCTTTTTAATTTCAAAAAAGTATTGAAGCAGATCCATAGGCCTAGGAGTTTCTGATCTATTTAGTGAAGAGAACGCAATAACTTTTCTTAAAGGGTCAAGAAATAAGACAAGTTACCAAAAATCTTCTTGCACCTAATTCCCATAGATATTGTAACACCAAAGAGTTGGGAACTAAAGCTCCATTTTAGGAATTCCTTCTTTAATTTTTCTGTCAAATAGATCTTTTGATAATGTTCAGAGAGCTTTTAAACTATTTTATTTTCCTTTCAGGCCAATGTGAAGTTTGCCTAGTGGTCAGCTTTCTAAGCTATTGCACTTCCCATTTAAAAGATTATTACATTGCAATTGGCACGCATCAGGGTTCCCTCCTATTTTACCACCAGTTGAGATTTTAGAGATTTTTGAGCTGTTCAGGGGTTGAAAAGAAAACCAAAGAAATCATTTTATCTAGCTGAAGATAACTGATTTTTTCACAGGAAAGGTAAATGAAACCAATGTATTTTGCATAATGAAACAGATGACAAACTGGGCAAACTGATCTATTAATGAGCTTCCTGTAAAGCAAGAATACAGGGAAATGAGAAAGGAGCAGAAGAAATCACTCTGATCTTCAAATTTAACAACCACTTCTAATCAAAGAATATTCTACAATATGTGACTTCTTCAGCTCCCTTGAAGGGTCAGCACTATTTTAATTAAAAAAGGTGTTGTAAGGTTAAAATGTAAACCTCATTGCAAGCATTACTGCAAGGTGTGCAGTATTATTATTTGGAGGAAAACTTATCTACTTCTCTGTCAGTAGATTAGTTAGTACTGTTATCAGTTAAAGTACTGTCAGTCAGAGATGGCAATTTGCAATGCTAAGAAAGAATCACAGACAAGAAGAGGTGGGTCTGATCTGGCCACATAAAATTGGTTCCTTCTTCATTTAAGTGTTCATTGTCTTTGTGATGGTTCTTCATCATCCATTTTGCCATAAGCTACCTCCAAAAACAGAGCTAAAGAGTTCTGAAATGAAGGGGGGCCTTGCACATTGTTCAGCTTGGCTTTGATCAAGCCTGAGTCAATGGATTTTGTAATCCTGTTCTTTGCAGAATGCTTTTATGGAAGCTTCTTTAAATGCTGGGGCTGTATGCTTTGGTCTGGTTGCATGGAGAAAAGACCTTTCCTCCTGCAAGAAAAGTGCCAGGCTCTGCGTTCAGTAGGGTGTGCACATGTCCAGCCTTTGTGCAGTGAGCCTGTGGAGTGTCTGTGCAAACATCCTCTGCTTGGAGAGCAGCTGTTCCCAGTGTTGCTGTTCACAATGGGGCCAGTGGGAGCTGCATCCCAGCTTTGGTCCCTCTTGGTTTCGTGGTGAGCTGCCACTTTCAGAGGAGGTTGCTGATAGACACATACTGGTGGTATTTTATCATCTAGGGGCTGGGCACTCAGGTGCTCTGGCAGCCCACTGTGCTCTCTGCTGCTTAGTAAATACTAAGTAAATGACAGACTGTGACAACAAAGATGTAAAAGCATTTAAATAGTCATAATATTCTGTCACCCTGTTTTTGTTTTTTATGGACTTTCATGTAAACTGATTGTTTTCGCATTCCTCTCTAGAGGAAGAGAGACTTGATAAACTTTTGGTTCAACCAGTGCGGTTAGAGAGGTGGCAACTTTACTTTCCAATCCCTGGTCACCTTTGGATTGATATATATATTGAAGTCACACAATAAACTTCCCTTCTTTTCCTCCCTGCTCTGATAGGTGTTGTGAGTGTGTGTGTCTATTTGTGTGTCTACAGCGACAATATTCCTATCCCTATGGTGTCCAAACATCATCTAGAAAAAAAGGTAATCAAGCTAAAAAATCTAATTATCAGCTTCTCTTAGAGGAGCTGAGACTTGATATCTGGAAGTTGTAGATCCAGAAGTTAAATCCAAGTGCTGTTACTGAAGGTACAGACAGTGGAGAGACTTCTTTTTTTGAAATTATACAAGCCAAGTACGTATCAAATAATGAAGCCTATAACAGTGATCAATGACTTCAAAATACTTCCCAGTACATTGCTGCCTAAGCCAGCTATCAGTCTGCCTGAAGAAGCACCAAATACAACCAAAGAATTAAGAAAAGGAGGAAGTCAGGCAATGCTGTTTTTTCCTTTCTGTCATGTGCTGTGTTGGCTGCTGTTTTCACTCTGGATGTGGCCACAGGTATTCTTCAGAAATGAGGTCTGGTTTTATTTGGGCTGATACCTGGTCTGTTTGTGAATGCTTTTGTCTCTGTTCCTTCTTTTATCTTAGCCATCATCCTTTTTCTTAGGTACACATAGACTTGGAATTAAAAGTGAAGCCGCTGCTAGACTAAGAGAATGTGGCATAATTTATTTCTAGTATAGGCTGACACCTTACTCCACAATATTTTGAATATTTCGATCCTAGAAAAGCATGAAGAAAGAAAAATGTTAGTCCTAGTTAGTATTCTAACAATTTAATAGTAAATGTTTTATTGGTTTTTAAAATGGGTCAGATTATGATTGTGGGAGGAGGGGCTCAGTATCCCATTGAAAAGAAAAAGCAGGTTTTTAGGAGGACATGATATTTCAACTAATTTTTATTTACTGGTTACATTTAGAAGGCACAGTAAGTTTTGCTTCTTGATCCATTTTCTATTCAGAAATAAGAGGAAGTATATCAGTATTTTCTGGTATTTAGGTTAGAGGTGTGGTTTGGTTTTTTCCTCTAAGAAAGTGCATTTTTCCTGACTGAAGGATAAACAACAGCAAAAGCAACAGTAATGACAACAAATGTTGATTGTGTTAATAACTCCCTCTTTGTATGCAATGCTGACTTGGACAATAGCTGTCCCTTACACTGCAGAAAAATTCTAGCACCTGTACAAATCTGTAAGCGGTGGACTGTTATTGGATGCAGCCCAGGACTGGAGAAGGACAGGTTTGGAGAAGGACTATTCATGATGAAAATGGGCATGGTTGCATGGATTTTAATTAGCTAAAGTTAGGCTGTGTTTAGCCAACAACGTGTTGAACATGATTTTTCCATACCTATAATAGCAAAGTCATGCTCATGCTGTGTGTACTGTCCTACAGAGGGGAATGCATTTCCTGCATGGATGTCTTTTAGTGTTTTAGTGTTTACTTCAGAAAGCGAACAGTCACTGTAGAAAATCTAAAAAATGGTCAGCTTTTGATTTTCTCTATGTTTTGTTGGTATGGATCTTTTGATGTTGTTATGCTTTTTGTTTTTTGACTTTTTTGGTTTCCTTTAAACTCCCCACAGAAAATCAGTTGCGCTTGTTTGGTTTTTTTTTTCCTAGAGTGAATTTCATGTCTGCACAGTTACATATACTCAAATATTCTCATTAGAGAATTATTATTTTTAGAATTATAATGCAAATTGAATCTCAGATTGGTCTGAGCCTCCAGCATAGCTGCATATTGAATGAAATGCCTCTACTCACAGGACTTCATTTGAATACATCTTATGCCTTGTATGTGTTTAATTCTACACAGGGAAGACCTCTTTGCTTGAGGGTGAAAGGAAATCAATTTTTGCAGTGATTCCTGCATTAAAGACAGATGTGTCGGAGGTCATTCTTGATCCATAGGCTGCCATTGTTTATTCATGGGGGAAAAGGTAGTTCTTAAGTTAGAAGAGAAATTTTCCATTAGGATTTAATGCAGCAGCTGAAGATATAAAAGCCTAATGTCTTAGTGCATTCTGGGAAAGTGGGGAATTTAAGTTATTATAGAATCACAGCAAGGTCTTGGGAGCCTCTGTCAAAGTGATTTGGTGTCATCTGAGGTAAAATGGAAAGCAATCGTCCAGAGAAAGAACAAAAGAAATGAAACTCTAGTTACCAATCTATACGATTTACACAAAGACTCAACATAAATGGATACTGAAGATGAAGAACTCTGTATCAGCTCATCCTTTGAACCTCAGTAGGAATAATTATATTTTTAAAGCCTGGATTTTTTTCTTTTTTTTTCTCTTCCATTCTTTCTTTAGATCTTCTTGTTTTGTTTTTACACTCGAAGAAAAAGAAAAGAGAAAGAAAAGATGTAACAATTCATTCCTGTCCATGGGGAATACACAGGTCATAGACCAAGGAACTGTATTACTACATTAGTGCTGAAACCCACAAAATGAATTAAATAAGTACTCGAATTGAAATAAATAAAGTACAACTTGCTACAAGATTTCTAAAGAAGAAACCTTGCACCCAGCAGTGACTTTGAAGTTTTACTTTTTTTTTTTTTTTTTTAAATTATTATTAGTATTTTGTGCTGATGTGCTGGTGTTCTGAGTCCATGACCTTTATGTAGTCCCTTGAGGATGTCAGAGATCTGACAGCCATTGTGCATGTGTTCATTAGGTATTAAAATAAAAAAAAAGGTACTGATTTAAATGCAACAATGCCAAAGCCCCCCAGATTTTGTTGTTGTTGCTGTTAAGGACAGAGCAAAATAACAGTCCACAGCCAGTAAATTTCTCTCCTCTGTTTTTTCAGAGTAAAATTAAATATCTCTAGTAAAGTACTTTGCTGAAAAAATTAGTAGCCAGCTGTATTTTTGGGGGTTGATGGCAATAATGTTAAAAATACTGATGCAAATTAAAAGAGCTCTACTAAAATATATTAGTTTTAATCCTGCTCTTACAAAAAAAGTACATTTCAAAACTAAAACTAAACCAAAAACTAATACTAAAAGGAAAACACAGACTGGACCTAATTGTTCTTGATGTTTGTAGTGGCACTCTCCAAACTGCTTTGCAAATATTGTGTTGTACAGTAACTTAACGGCAAAAAATTCCTAGAAATAATCATAAAGGACTGTTATTGCTAATTCTGCTAATTTTCTTGTAGTGCAATTGGCCTCACAACTCCTTTCTTGTTAGACATAATATTCACAAAAAATTATAGACATCATGTGCCTCAAAGGATTTAGAATATAAGTGGATATGACAAACAGAGGGAGTATGATTATCCCTAGATTGTAGTTATAAATGTCAGCTACAGAAAGAGAAAGAGAGCTTCTCCCCTGCAAAACAATGTGTGAGATCATCACCCACAGCCCTTGGGGGTATTTAGCAATGTCTTTAGTTCACACAGAAATAAGACTTAGGAAGATTTAGATTTAGAGACAGAAAGTGGTCACTGTGCCCTGTATCCTGTCTTTGCCCTGTGGGTTTACTCATAGGTCTGCTGGAGTGTCCTGGTCCCCAAACAAACCACAGTTCTTTGGTTTGGGGAGTTTTCTGCTAATTAAGGGAAATTCTGTTAAGTTTTTGAACTGTGAGATGCATCATGAGCACTGATATTTGTATATCTGTCTAACTCACTGTCTCTTAATTCCTTTGGGTGCACTTATTTCTTATGTTGCTCATTAAGAAAATAATCTCAATTATTCAATGTAAAGAAATGCAGAGGATGTGCAGGGCTTTGGTACAATTTACTTGAACAGAAGGTAGGAAATATTGGTATCGATGCATTCCAGGACTTGCTAGCAAAGCACAACTAAATTTAGCAGTCAGATATATTGATTTGATTAGAAATTGTTTTAAGACTTGTAAATGTCACTGGAACTTAGCAAAATGAACATTATTAAATCCTTCTGGTGATGGGGAAAACTAACAAAGGGATTTACAGTGGTTTCTGTAATTAATTGCTCTGTCATGATTTATATTAACTTACAGTACAACTCCATTAGCTCAGACCTGTCATCTCTGCTCAAGGAACCACCAAGTAATCACTACCACATTAAAGAATAAATTAGTTTTTGGCTTGGAGCCTAGCTGTAGAATGTTCCATTTGTGTCTGCTGTAGACATATGTACCTAATAAAGTTGGGAAGAACGAGTTAAACTATGTATATATCAATGTCAGCTGACTGTATTTTAGAGATGATTTGATCAGCATTGTTCATTAGGCCTAATGACTCATTTAATTTCTGTTGCTTGCCTCCTGTTTTGGTGAACACCTTTGGATGAACTATGAAGCAGGAGATGATTTAAAATAGGTAGGTCTCCTGAGATCCTCCTTCCTTCCCATTCTGCAACCTGTGGTTGTAGTAATAACTTCATATGGTTTTTGTTAACACTTCATTACCCCAGACTTGGATAAATTATCCTCCTGCTTCTTCCTCAGTTGCAGACACATGGGTGAAGCCAAAGCCGTAGCTACTACTTACAGGAGATTATGGGATTTGTGAGGTTCTATCAAATTATCTCTGGCTTTGATAGTTTGAAGATGTTTTAAGTGGTTTTTCTGTTAGTGCGTTATGGCTTGCACAAGAAGTTGTTTTACATTTCCACATATGCTGTAATGTTCTCAGGAGCCTGAAAGCGAAGTTTTCAACCATTTTATCTTTTTTTTCCCCTGGGTCCTGGATAAATCCCCTCGAGGCATATCAGCACGTGGCTGGGAAGGCAGCAGTGGCACTTGGAACATGAGGCTTGCTGTTCCACAGAAGTGTCATGTGGTTAAACAAGAGTTGTGGGCAGACTTCATGACTTGTGAATGTGCATCACATGTAACACCTCAAAGAGTTTGTAGTGCATTGAAAGCTTATAGTCCTTTGACAAGCTACTGAAATTAAAAATGTGTCATTTATTAGCTCTGCTGTTCAAACCAGCACATTATCCCTTCCCTTTAACTAACAATGGAAACCACACTGACAGCCTTGCTAGTTTTAGTGTTTCCTACTATTTATGGGGTGTTGCATAGGTCCTAGTTCTCCTTTCTGACCTCAGTGAGAATGTTTCCCTTGCAGCTAAAATAAGGACATATGAGTTAAAAAGTTAATGAAAAATCCAGACAGGTCTTAGCTGATCTTGTAGCTAGGAAAAATTTGAACCTTGGTTGCTTGAGAAGACCTAACAGACCTGCAAGAAAGACAAAGGGAAATGGCTTTAAATTGAAGGAGGGAGATTAGATTGGATGTTGGGAAGAAATTCTTCCTTGTGACAGTGATGAGGCCCTGGCACAGGTTTCCCAGGGAAGTCATGGATGCCTCATCCCTGGAAGCGTTCAAGGTGAGGCTGGATGGGGCTCTGAACAACATGGTCTAGTGAAATGTGTTCCTGCCCATTTCAGGGGGTTGGAACAGCATGGTCTTTAAAGGTCCTTCCAACACAAACTATTCTGTGATTTCATAAGTATGCACAGACTTAGGAGTGGGAGATGAGTCAGTGTGGCATCCCAGGCAGAGGGAATAAGTTGGCATGCAGTAGAGAGGTGGGCTATTAAATAGATATTTTGATGAAGTGTCCTGGATGCAAGTGATGGCTTGGAGTGATGTCTCATTCCTCCTGTCAGCTGCAACTTGAGATTGTTACAGCTGCAGCAGGGTCAGATGCAGAGCACACAAACACTGAGAGTGCTTCTAAAATACACAGTGTTTTTGCAGGTTCTACTGGACATGGATTATAAATAATTTTAAACAATAACATATTTTATATTAATGGTAATTTCCTAGTGTCCTGAGAAAAAGTCAGAGCCATGCCTGGCATGTTCACAGAAGTGGCCAAGGCACAGATTTTTGTGAGCCCTCCATCTGTTGATGCCAACACAAGTACAGTAAGGAGTGTGAGTTTCAAACCTCCTTCCTCTGAAGGGCTCTGTGCCACTCCCCACTGTTTGCAGTAGAGTGCTACAGTAAAACTCAAACTTTTTTTTTAAATCTGTGAGTTTACCATCTTGGCACAATGACTGCTGTGCCTTTCTTTGAATGCCACAGCACAAGCATTAGGTTCAGTGGCAAGAGACACTGTCATTTCTAGTGTCCCAGACTGCTAATCTTTAAATATTGTTGTATCAGCCAGCTCTTTTCTACACATGCCATCATGACTGGCACTGCCAATCTACTATTTATGTGGATTATGTTCAAACCATCTGTTTTAAAATAATAGTAACGATCTCTTGAATAGAAATATGTGTGCTGACGTAAAGTACAGGGCAATGCTAGGGAAGTATTACAAAATGGATGGACATTAATTTGCAAATGTTCAGTGACGGAAGAGATATATAGCTATTAACTAGTCCCAGGAGGAAGAGAAAAACAGGCCAATAACACTCCCCTGTTATTTTGTTGGACATAACTTGGACAAGAGTGTGTTCCAGTGTTTAGAGACAAGCCTAATTTTATTTTTCAGTTCAGACCTAGTGGGAGTTATTCAAAATGGTGCAGTTGTGATTCTAATACTCGCCCCCAAACTTGCAGAAAGTACAGATCACTATCCAAACTTTGTGGTTTGGTCTCACATTTCTTATGCAAGTTTTCAAAATTAGCCATGAAATGAGGCAGTGCTTTTGTACAAACTTGATGGAAAATGGGAGGTAGAAAATCTCAAGAGAATATCAGTTTTCAGGAGATTTCAGTATGTCCTGAATTCAGTGGGAATAGAAAATCTGTGACAATAGCTTTTCTTTTAAAGATCAATCTAAACCTCTAGCTTTAAATCTAGTCTTCTAGACTTCTGGCTCAGACCCATCACAAAATATTTTAGCGCTTCCCTTTCTTGTGCCAGGCAAAATCAGGCGCTGTTGTCTAATTTGCATTTCCAAAGAACCTATAACTGCAGTCTCTCCAGTGAGTGTTGAAGTGCAGAGACATACAAAACCAATTTTTTTTTTTTATATTTTATTTTACAAACCCCAGAGAATGAATGATTTGGATTAGGTCAGTTCTTACTTTATGTGAACATGCTCATTTCTTAAGTCAACATGGTTCTTGGCTGTACTTTTTTTCTGCTGAATCTTTGCTGTTTAAGTTTGAGAACATATTTCCCAAGCCAGTGTCTAATGTGATCATAACAAGCCAAGAGGGTATATTCTCCTGTCAGATACCTTCCATTAACATTAGAGCACTTCTCACTTTCAGGTCAAAGGAATCTTTATTTGAAGAGGGACTAAATAATGACCACAGGCTTTGTCTGGAGTAATTTATGATCTTTCAGGTTGTCTTACTAGCAAGAACAAAAAAATCCTAGTGAGCTATCAATACAAACACCTGTTTTAACTATTGCTCTTGAAAACAAAGATTTAGTTTATTATCTGGAATTCTGTTGCATTATTTTGCTGGTTTAAAGTTTTTTGTTGGATCCTCTCCCTCTGCAGTCTTGCTCCAATTCCAGATTAGTTACCAGTAGTGATCAAACACACTGTTGAATTTAGTGTATCCAGTCATAAAATGTCAAAATGTGTGATATTTGCATTATTACAAGTGTAGTTAGATGTGACTATAAAAGCTTTTGCCCCTTTCAGAAATGGCAGTGCCTGAGCCTTTGCAAGTCAGAAGCAAAAGAACATATAATCTTATTGCTTTCACATTCATATTTTAGTGATGCAGGAATTGTTCTTACAGGCAGAATAATTGATATTAATGTTGTTATTATAAATTATTATTCTGCAATCATTGCCTTTTAAGAATGGGCTGATGATTTATGCTTTCCATATAAGAACAGGTTTCTTTGAATGGAAAACAGTCAAACTCCATCAGGTTTTGAACATATAAATTTAATCACTCATCACACAGTAATTGATAATTTCATACATAAATATGTCATATTACCTATTCAAAGATACAAGCCACATATGCAAAAAGGGAATAAAGTCCACACTTGGGGTCTAAAGGATTAGTCAACATTTAAAATATGTTCTTCAGTGATCCTGCAGACCAATAAAATCCTTGCCCATGACCAGGTCTTTTTCACTCTAGACATTGCTCAATAGCAGCTTAATAGTTTTTTAACATGATACTAAAATATATTATGTGTTTTGTAGATGCTTCACCACTACTAAGATTAATACACTCTAACAGCTCAGAGATTAACGTGTTGCCACTTGCCCAGAGCTCTGTCTTCTCTTTCAATCCCTTCATGAAATGACATTGTGTCTCCACCTTGCTCATTTTGTTCATTAAGACAAGCTTTATTCCTGAGAATAAAGTAAAATCCCTGTGTAATCTCAATGCATTCCCTTTGCTATCCCCTGTTCCCTCAAATGTTTCTCCTGTTCTAGTTAATAACCAGAGACAATTTACCTCCCTTAATTAACTCAATGGATCCATTAAGTGTCTAAACTTGATCTGAGGAGCTCAGCAGCTACAAAGCTTGGGGTCATGGTGCAAAATTTCAGAATAGCACTTGGCTCAGTGCAGCGTATTTTGGACAGCAACATTTCCAGCAGCAGTGTTATTTATCATTACACTACTCCTGGTGCTCAGTTTGGCTCAGGGTCTTGTAAAACTTTCTGTTGCACAGCTTGGGTAACCTCACTACTTTAACACTTCCTGTCACTGGTCCATCTTTATGTTAGCACAGGTTCTCTCTTTAGGAGCTTGAATTACTTATTGCCCAGACTCAGACATTGCTGCCATGTTCTACCTGTTAAGTATTTCTTTGTGCCCAGTAACCTGGTTTCTGGAAGTGTCACTATCTGTCAATACTTCAGCTAGACTAGTCCTCTGCACTGAGAAGACAGCAACTCTGCCAGAAAGGGCTGTGAATCAAATTAGCAAAAACAACTGCGATCAAATGCTTAGATCCCAGCCTTCCCAAATATTGAACTAAACAGGCAACAAAAGCTGTAAATCATGCAGCTGCTCCTGAGCTTTGTGAAGGTATTTCTGGTGTTCTACCATAGATTGTCAGATCAGATATTTTTGGACTTGATCTTGGAAAAATGAACTTAAAAAAATATTATAGTAATCTAGGAGAGAAGCCTAGAACTAAAATAACTGCGAACACTATGGCAAGGAGGCTTTTTAATAGTGTGTTTTAAATTGTTTTATATGGAAAATCTTCAGCTGGTAGAGGACTCAGGGAAAAAAGTTGATACTGATAGACTTTTACAGAACCGAAGCACAGAACCTGTGCAGAGCAGCTCAGAAAACAAACAAACAAAAAAGCAACAAACAAAACCAAAAGAAACCAAAAAGGGGAAAAAAAAAAAAAAGCTACAAGTGGTTTGGCAAGTGATCTGGCAGTAAAACTGTGGCAAAATTACATGAGATGAGGTCTGGAAGAATAGAGGGAAATCAGCAAGTGAGGGAAGCTGTGCCCTTCCAAAGCAGCAGCAAACACAGAGACAATGGTATTGGGAAAAGTCATATTAAGTTTGAGAGTCTGGGACTGCTTCTGCTGCATGGAAAACAGGAGCTGTCTGGGAAAGGGATCTGTGAACAAAGAGTAAAGGGTGATGTAGCCAGCAAAGATAAACTGGCACTTATGGTGTTGTGGAAACTACTGAACCAAAAAGACTGCAGCAGACTAGGAAATGGCTCTGTGATGATCAGGCTGCATCCAGGATTCAGAAAGAAATAGGTAATTTTTTTTGGATTAAACGGTGTATTTTACCTTGAGCAAAATGGTGTATTTTACCTTGAGCTAATTGTATATAAGAAGGGTGGAGTCTACCCTGGTTCCAGGAGCTCATTTTTCCTCACTAAATGCTGATCTGATGGAACCCCCCAGACCCAGCTTGGATCCACAAGGGAATAGGCAAGGTTCCCTTGTTTCAGGGGTGCAGTGTGTGTATGTGCACCAGCACCCCTGGGGCAGGTGGTGAAGGAAGATGGGACTGCCTGAGCAAAATGAATATACATGCTGTAAAGTTACTCCCTCCATCAGGATATGCAGTTCCTCCTTACTGCTTTTATTAAAAATGAACATATTTTTGACTGGCAGAAGAATGAGTGTAGTATATGTTGCATCTTTTCCTGAGGTGTTTTTGGTATGTGGAATCATTATGCTAACCCACCTAAAAATTCCATGTCCAATTTAAAAGTCGTGAGTGTTTACAGAATTGGTTAGTTTGGGATTTTTGTGGATTTGTCTTTTTTTGCATGTACCTTTCAGAATACTTGTAGGTTAAACATGCAAACCTTTTGGTATTTTCAGAAACCCAACTCCAGGTCTCAGGGCTTGAAGTTTTGCAGGATCAAAACGATTGTCAGTGAAGTTTGTGCCATTCCTGGATATGTTTCTGCCTGGCTCCGCCTTCATTCCCTGGGGTTCAGGGCTTGCAGAGCCTTGTGGTGGCCAGCTGAGCTCTGCTGCATTGTCATAGCCATGGCTGAGGTGGCAGGCTCTGGTGGCAGCTCCACACCAACCCTCTTGGGTCCTGCATCTGCTTCAGGCATCATCTCTCACTGACTGATGTGCAGATCACCACTTTGCCCAGCTTCCTCGGGAAAATAATAATGCAACTTCTGAAACCAGCTTTTGGTCTTATTTACCCTTTTTTCCTCTGTGTTGCAGTAAGAATGAGCAGACTCAAGTGACATATTGCCTGTCCCCTTTATTTGCAGCCACACAGTTCTGGCAGGGCATTGTTCTTACCCCCCACAAACTGCTGTAGCATCAGGCCTGTTTTTCTCTCAAGAACCAGCAATGGCTTGTCCCTTTGTTTTCTGGCCAGCAAAGACAGTTTCTGCTCTCTCCTGTCTCCAGAAAAAAACCCTGCCAGGTCAGTTTTTAACTACAGGGCTCCCTTTGCTTGGGCAGCTGTGAGCTCTCCTTTTGGCTGTCTCCCCTGGACTGGCCTGTGTTCCACCACTGCCCAGCCCCACAGCAGCTCCAGATGTGGGCAGAGGAGTCCAGGAAAGGATTTCTGGGCACAGACACCCTGTCATAGTGTGTGTCCTCTGGGAGCTGTGGGGGCGTGTTGCTGTTTGTGGCTGACCCTGTCCAGACTGGGGAAAGTGGGGGAAGGATGAGGAGCCAGAGGTGTGCCTCTGAGTCACCATGTCCCCTGGGCTGCTCTGGGCCTGGCACAACTTAGTCACTGCTGCTTGCCTGGAGCTGTGCTCTGGTTCTTCCGCAGTGACATCCATGTCTGTTTTTCCCAGGAAGAGTTGTCTTGTTGTGTATTGTGCCTCTGATTTGGGTCACACTGGTGCAAACACATCATGGCTAGATGTTCTCTGGGAAGAACACGTTGGCCAGGTCCCACCTTGCTGCCCAGACCCTCCTTTGGTCCTGAGCAGTGGGAACTTGGCCTCAGCTGCCTTTCTGAATCTCCTGTATGTCGTGCTACAAGCATATCTTGTCAGGAAACTTGTAGCAAGCCGTGGGAGAATTTGGCAATGGATACTGGAGTGGAAAATATTAACAGCCTGTAAGAAAGTCTGGCTTGTGCTGCTGCAGGGAAATTGGCAACTGGCGGGGGTACAATTAGTGTAGGAAACTCCTGAGCTCCTCGGCAAGAGGGCAGCATGCATTGGGATGGGAGTTATTGCAGCATAACGTGAACTTTGTGAGCACCCAGAGACGGTGGCCAGAGCCAAGTTGCAAAAGAACACTACAGTAACTATTTCTATGGTCCAAAAAAAGTCACATTAAGGAAAAAAAAAAAAAAAAAGTAAAGCAGAGGAAGAAAAAAAGAAAGAAAATGAAAGCAAGCTTAGTTCTGTAAAGATGGTACCTTTAGAAATCTGTGTTATCAAACTGGTACTGAAATGGTCACAGTAAGTGTAAAACACTATTCCTCTCCCACCCCTGACCTGCTCAGCGTGTTCAAAGGGTGCATTTTCAGATGTCTTTGGCTCTGGCCTAATCCTGCTTCTATTGAAGACTTAGGGAATTTTTAAAGTCATTTTTTAAAGTGGATGTTACACCAACAGAGTGCATTTTTAAAGAAACCCACTCAGAATCAATCAGACCATAAAACATCCCTTAAAGCAGTGCCAGTGAATTCACTGGGCTCAGTGTGCCAGTGACTGGTACTGTCCATTTGGCTGAGTGTGGCGATGGCTCTGTCCTCTTCAGCTCTGTCCCCTACTGCAGTGACTCCCACAGTGGCTGCACGGGAAGAGATCCCTGTCTTTGCCTTGTCTCCATGCACAAATGCCAAAGGAAGATGATGGCATTTTCCTTGAATGCCCCAAGCTGCTGTGGGCGAGGAGTACATACCCTGCAGGCTCCTTGGTGGCTGCTGACCTTTGCCGGGCTGGGGGGGAACGTCTGACAGCAATGGCAACAGCTTCAGTGAAATCCAGGCCAAAAATAATTGTGATCATTTTTTTCCTATGGCACTGTGCTGAGGAAGAACTTAGTGCTGTTGCTGTTATGGTCTGACCACCATCAGCAAACTGCTTCTAGAAGACAGAGTGATTCAGAGTCAGATATTTGGACTTCTTGAAAAATTGAGGAATCTGATCAAAAATATCAGATCATAATATCAAAGCTCGTCCAAATCTTTTCTCCCTCCAAGGCCAGAAGCTGCCAATATATACCAAATGTAGATGTCAAATATTTTACTTATTTGGTTGTTTTCATTTTGTTACATATCTATTTCAGTTACTAAAGTTTTTGCTGGTTGTGGATGATTTATATTTGTAAATATAAAGTGTTAATTTATTGTTGATTCAAGGCAAGCAGAGTTTTTAAAGTCCTTATGAGATCCGGTGGTTCATGAATGCTTCAGAAATATCTTCAAAGCACATATTGCATATGAATGCCCATATAAAGTCTTTTTCTGCTGATGTGAAAACATCATTTTCATGTTACAAAAGCTGCCCTCAAAAATAGTCCCAGTTAACGACTTCATTAAAATTACCTTCAAGTTCTACTTGAAGAACTTGAACAGACTATTGGTGCACAATGACATTATAATGTTGCATTAGACACGTAAATTGCAATTGAAAATTAGAAAATGATTGTTCTAAAGTTACAGTTAAAAGCCAACAACCCAGAACTATTAACAGATAAGTTGTGACATTGATTAAAAATGAAATTGTCTGGTGAGGGTCATGTGATGTGCTAACAAGAACTCTAACAGTATTTACAATACCTTCTTTTATCTACTGGAGCACTGCAGTTATCCAAAACAAGTTATACTCTTGTAACTTTTAATAAGGAATCTGAGGGGAAAAGCCAAGCCTGGAATGCTGGAGTATCCCAATGACCACTGTCTGCTAAACAAGTTTCTTACTGGTATTTGGCATGTTCCTGGAGTCTGGAGCATGTATCTCTTGGAGTCCAGAGATTAGATGAGAGAAAGATTATTTCTTTCAATGAAATTCACAGAACACCTGAGAATCTGTATTAATTGAGAATTGAAAGGCAAATAACCGTTCTAAAATGTGACCATTATTTGATAGAATTTAAATTAAGTGATTGGCTAAGGTTCAGTTCAAAAAACAAAATCTAATAAATGCAGTTTTTAAAATGAGTTTGGCTGGGAAAGTATAGGTTTAAGCACAGACAAAATTTAGAATTTAATTCACATTTCAAAATCTGTTAAGAATTTTTATCTCAGGAAAAAAAAGAAAATATTTTCTGACCAAGAAAAAAGAAAAAGGAAAAGAAAAGCCCTAAGTACCTGTACAGTAGAAATAAGAAAAAACTCTAAAAGGAAAGAAAGAGTGGAGTGAGCAACAAGGCAAAATGTGTCTTAAAGGCCAGGAGCTATATTGATGAACTCAGAACTGCCAATAATAAAGGTATAGTATGATTTGCAAAGAACATTCGAACAAGTAATAAGGATTTGTTTTTATTCCCCAAACATATAAATAGTAAGAAACAAAAGACAAAACAGAGTTATTCTACTCTGTAGGAGTACCCTCCCAAAAGAAAAATATTTTGTCGTTTGCCATTAACCAAATTATATTTGCTAAGGAAAGCAAAGGTGGGTCAGTTAGTGGGAACAAATGAGTGGAAATGAAAGTGGAGATTATCACAAGGAAGTACCACAAGGCTAAAAGGTCTGTTCAAGTCCTGGGGTAGCAGATAACTTTCAATCTATTATTCTGAAGAAATTGTATCTGATTTCTTATGTGTTGTGGCAGAAGCAGCTGCCCAGTCAGGACAGCACTTTGTAAAAAGTTAATAATTCTATAGTGTGTTCACATATCAATGTACATACATATTTGCAATATACATATATACTAAGAGAGGAAAAAGAGTATCTGGACATTTATAAACCTAATTGTCCAGCATCAGTTATGAGTCAGACATTAAAGAAAAGCTTGTAGAATACAGTAAAGATGAAGGATAAATAGAAAATGGGATAGAATATAACATGAGTTTAAAAAAGGTTATGCCAGACTAATAACTTTCTTTCAAAAAAGTGCAGTTTTTCTTAGAAAAAGAAGTAATTATTTTAAGTAATGAAGTTCCCGTAGAAGTGTTGGGTTGATTTGGTTGTATAATTTTGGTATAAAATGTGGCAAGGAAATTTGCTGTTGGAAAGAGCCCCAGCAGGAATATTTTACACTCAGAACACAACACTGCGTAATCATACAGGGTCACCTGGAAACAGTTGTAGATAACTCCTCCTATATGAGAAATTTGTGACAAGGTAAAACTGGTCTTAATACATTATAAAAGACATATTTATCATAGGAATAGTGATGGATTTATGCCACAGCAGAGGGCCTGGGAAATCTGCCTGGCATTCCTCACTCCTGACAAAATTCTTCTGTCTTCTGTGCAGCAAAGACAAACTCTGAAGGAGGTGCTCAGGCAAACTGAGACTGTCGTAAAAGTTGATAAGACACTTTTGTATTTTGTTGAGAGAAATGAAGGCCAAGCAGAAACATTTTTCTTTTCAAGCCATCCCATCAGGAAGTCTAATACCAGAGAGAAAAGGGAACTACTTAAGCCAACACACAAAGTTAGCACCCAGGCAGGCGATATAATCTGACTTCAGTGCTTGAAAGAAACATGAGAAGGACAAATAAGCAAAAAGAGGTTTGTAAGTGCTAATAATTGGAGTAACCTGGAATTGCTGTGCTGTTGAACACTTGAGGCTGGTGGGATGGACTGGAGGAGTGCAGTGTAGGGCAACCTCCAGCAGCTTTTCAAAGGATGCCCTACAGTCCCAACACTGTTTGAAAACAAGATTTTGTATCTTTCCTTTCTGACATTATTTGTTCTGAGGAAGCACTTATTTTCTCCCTTGGCCAAAGTAATTTGGCCATTTCAGGTTATATGAAAGAAATACACGAAAATGTAAAATTCACCACTTTGTTTGGCACCTCCCTCTCACCCTCCATAAGTGTGATTCAGTAGATAAGACCTGGATGGTGAAATTCCTGCATTTTTTCTTTGTTTCTCATTTAAGATGTAAATATTTTAAGTAGCTGGTTTTGATTTATTTGTATTTTTTAATTAAAAGAAAATTACAGATAAAAGATGCTATAGCAAACCTCTTCCTACAAAAGCAAAATATTGCAATGTAATTAAAAGGACTCCCCAAATCATAATTAGATTTGAAATTTAATTATGACTAGAATGCTTAATCCCTGTGCACAACTGACACCTTATTGATACATAACCTTTACTGTAATTTTATTACATTTTGGCTGAGAACTTAATCTATGGACTGAATAAGATCATCAGATTTTTCTGAAGGCTTAGTTTTAGGTGAAGAGAGCAGCATGTTGTTTTCTTCTGCATATTATAGCAGAGTTTTGTATTTGTGCATTTCTTCACTTGGGCTCAGCTCCTCCAGACAAAAATAATTGGCTCTTGGTGTTCCATAATTCCAATACTTTGCTTTCAGCTATAACAAAAAAAAAAAAAAAAAAAAAAAAACAAAAAAAAAAAACAAAGCAACAAATGCCAGCTGAGATAAAACCAGTTGAGGTCCTTTTCCATGCAGCTTAGTCCCTGTCATTGTTTGAAAGACAGGGGTCTGCTAAGGAAAGCAGGAGCCTCCCTTAGAATGGAGAATTTAAACCCCTTCCCTCCCAATTATTATAACTTTGAAATTAAGGACTCTCAGACAAAGATATGGGAATAGGAATAACAGTTCTTTATTAGGGGAACTAAAATAAAAAAAAAATCCCAAACAACAAAACACATGCTCTATTACTATTACAAAAGAGAAAAATAATCAAACTCACTGACAGAGTCAGGATCCCAGCTGTCCCCCTGTGTGTCAGGGTGTTGGTGGCAGTGCCATCCCATGGTGGCTGCAGTCCCAGTGGCAGATGTGGCTCTGGTGAAGTGATGCTCCTGGAGAAAAGTGGAGTTTTTCCCTGAAGCTCCAGTGGTGAGAGATGGGCCTGGACTTCCTCTGAGAATCTAGTGGAAAGGCTGCTTGGTGTCCTAAATCTCAGATTTTTATCCAGGTAGGAATGCTTGGTGTTCCAACTCCCAGATTTTTATCCAGGTACGAATACTTGGCTCCTCCCCCTGGCTGGAGCATTTCCCAGTGGGATGATGGAATTCTCTCAGTGACACTGTCTGGCCCATGAGCAGAAGATCTGTCCCTGGAGGGAGGCTGGGTTGTGGCAGAGATCAGAAAACTGCCCCAGCAGGTTTTTTTTTCAGCAGCTGGCTCATCACCCCCACCCCCTACCCCAATTTCACCAGATGGTGACAGAATACATACTTCTGGTTACTTCTTTCACTGCAACCAATGACAGTCCCATTTGGATGACTGCCTCCTGTGGCTAAATCTGATTGTCACAATATGCCTACATCTGCTCCACACCCATTTTTCTTTCTCAGATTCTGTTAAATCCACTTCCTTTAACCATGTCTGTAGATGACATCTCAAGAGCAAAGCACAATGTTGAGTAGATCACTCTCAGGTGGTGTTGGTCTTCTAGTTTTGCTCAGAATTTTATCCATGTTAAAGAGCATTCTTCTGTTAGTGATTGAAGCAGAAATGAGGGCCCTAGAAATCAGTCAGATGTCCAGTTTGGGCAACTGTAAACACAGCATGAAAGAATAACTCTGCTCATCAGTGAAATTGTCAGATTGAGGATCCCTGGATCTCAGTAGCTCTAGAAAGAAAAAAAAAAGCTGCTCAGTAGAAGAAACTATAGTCCTACTGTATATCTCCAGTTCTTCACTAAAAACTTACAATTTATTTTAACATTCTTTTATAATCAGCTTTTGAGTTGACATTTAGTCTACTTTTGTAGAAGAGTAGGAAAACAAGGATTCCAACAAAGAAATTTTCACATGGCAGAAACAGACAGTATTGTACTACCAGTGACATATGGAAGACAAAATCAAAATCCTGTATGGTGACCCTTGGGTCATCAGGTCATCAAAATTTAATGGATGCCGTAAGAAACCATGGATCTGGAAGTCCATACTTCAAACAGCTTTTAAGAGGCACTTTCAAAAATTATGATATGGTACCTTTCGACTGTAGAAGTATTACCTCAACAATTCTTACAGATGCACAGCTCCTGTTATGGGATGCAAGATGGAGAAGGGCACTTTTTGAGTTGAGAAAAAGATATGTGATAGGGCCACATGCAGCTATCACACTTGGTCAACTCACCAGAGATGAACCCCATGAGGCACCAGAAGACCAGTCAGCACTCTTGCCTCGAGATGTGCTTATGGACATCAAAGAAGCAGCACAAAAGGCAATCTTGCAAACTCCACCAGTAGGAACCCCTGAAGGCATTTATACAGAAGTAAAGCAAGGTCCTTCTGAGTCTTTCACTTCATTCGTTGATCGTCTCACACAAGCAGTGGACAGACAAATGAGTGATGAAGCAGCCAAACCACGTCTACTTCAGGGTCTTGCTTTCACAGATGCTAATGTAGAATGTAAACGCATAATTAGTGCCATGCCTGGTCAACCAACCATAACTGAAATGGTAGAGGCATGCAGTAAGGTATGCACACCTCAACACATTGCAACAATCCAAGCAAATATCTTGGGACAAGAAATTGAAAAACTTTTTCAAGGGCAAGCTGAGAGACTTTAGAAAATCCTTGCAGCGCTTCATCCAGATTTGCAGCAAAATAACTTTGCAGAAATAATGGCCACAAAATTCACAGGAGGACCCTGTTTTAAATGTGAATAACATGGACACATAAAAAGAATTATACACAATATAATAGACACAATATTATATAGACAATATACACAATATAATATAGACACAATAAAAAGAATCCTGCAAAACAAGCATGATAATGAAAATTTATATTCTTATCTGATGTGTATTAAAAAATTATTAGAACAGAGAGAACACAAATATTTTGTTTCCCACATTAGAGCACAATCCTGTCTTCCAGGATTTTTGGCAGAGGAAATGCTCAAACAGATAAATTGACCATGATCATCTCAAGCCCATCACCTTTTCAGGTGTAATCTTTGCTTCCCTACACATAGGTGAAACTTCAAAACATGCATGTCAACATTTTTTGCAGGCATTTGCATCATTGGATGTTCCTCAAGAGATCAAAACAGATAATGGCCCAGCTTATAGAGGAGGAACCCTGGACACCTTCTTGAAAAAATGGGGTGTTAATCACATATTTAATATTCTTAACTGTTCTACAGGCCAGGCCATCACTGAGAGAGCACATCACACCTTATAATCCCCTATGGACAAACCAATCCCCTTTGGTACCAATTGTGATGATAATTTTATTGCATGGAAAAAACGTAAAAGATTTATACTGCTCTTCTTCTGCCACATGCAGTGGCAGGAGCAGCACTGAAACAGTTGGATCTTTGTTGGATGATGTGTTCAATCAATTTGGTCTTTTGCCCATATGGAGGAAACTTTTGAAGTTAAGTTTATGTTTACTAATTGGTGTTGTAATTCTTTTGATGTTTGTGCCATGTCTGCTTCATCGTGTTGGACAAGGCATGGACAAAGCTGTTAAAGAAGTGTTTTTGATTGAAATAGGAGGGGGAGATGTTGGAACCCAGAATGCAGAGAATGTTTGTCTACATGTTTTGAAGGATTCAAGCCCTCTGACAAACACTATTTTTAACCTTTGTCCATGGAAAGGGCTTCCTAGGCTCTGGGATGTAGCAGAACTTTCAAGAATGTAAATTAGATAGTAGTATATGGAATTGATCACAGGTTGAGAAATTTAGATTTTGGGTTTGTTAGTGTGGTAAGTAGATGAAGACAAGATGAAGGATCCTTGTGGTTTTTAGGCTTCTTCCTCCTTCTTCATCTCCTCCATATACTGCAGTGTTGGGGACACAGGACCATTGGGCACAATTTGCCACAGTGTCACATGAATAGAGATTTAGTTAGTTATTGGTAGAAAAATAGACATAATGTATGTTCTTGGTGATAATTGGGTGAATTGTCTTCAAGAGAACTTTGATTCTGTGTGTTCGAGGCCTTTTCTCCCTCACGCCAAGTTGGTGTAAAGCCTGGTGTGCAGAAATTGCTGATAAGAAAATAATAAACAACCTGGAGAACAAGAACAACCAAGAGTCCTGTTTGCCTTCTTCTTAACAAGGACGTTTGAAAAGGCCTCCCTTATCAGGGAAGAGACATGTGGGAGTGAAGAACTCCAACAATTTGAATAGAAAATACTGGAATTGCCTATCAAAGAAGATGAAGCTGCAAACTTTGGAGTAAATACTCGTGCATATTCATCAAGCAACCAACACCAGCTAAACATGCCTGCAAAACATGAAGTAAAATGAGGTTGATTGATAAACTGAAAATTGTCAGCTGTTCTCCCTCAGTTGAATTTGGTACAGATTAACAGAGTCTGGAGACAAAAGGCATGGTTGACAATCTGTTTAGGTCATATGTTTATTGGCTGGTTCTTGAAGTTTGTTGTCATGTAGAACGATACACCTGTGCTGGGTCTGGAGAGGCAGCCAAAATCATGGAGACATGAAAACATGAACCTCAGTCAGGCTGAGAGAGTTGGGATTGTTCAGCCTGGAAAAGAAATGACTTTGAGGTGACTTAATTGCCCCTTCCAGTACCTGAAGAGAGCCTGCCACAAGGATGGGGAGAGACTATTTACAGGCATTTGGAGTGACAGGGGAAGGGGAAATGGCTTCAAACTGACCAAGAGTGGGTTTGGATTGCATATTAAGAAAAAATTATTTCCTGTGAGGGTGGTAAGACAATGGAACAAGCTGCTCAGAGAACTTTTGACTGTCCCATCCCTAGAAGTGTTCAAGGTCAGGCTGGATGGGGCTAGGAGCTACCCGGTCTAGTGGAAAGTGTTCCTGCCAGGGCAGGGGGTTGGAATGAGATGATCTTTAAGGTTCATTCCAACCCAGATAATTCTATTATTCCATCTGAATAAGCACACAAACAAGAGCCGTCCACATTGTTGTGCAAAACAGTGGTGATGGTATCTCTCCATTAGTCATTACCTAAATTATATTTAGTAAGAAAGTATTTCAGCATGTCAGGTAGTAACTATTCAATTATAATATCTTTCAATTTAAAGTAAAAGTTACCCACTAACTTTCTGCTATGTTGGTATTTCTTATGGCTGCCACAGACAACGCTGACAACTCAATCATCATAGGACTTCTATTTATTAAATAAACCAGAAAATTATTAATATGATTAACAAGTTAATACCAGACCACCATCTCTCTCTGGAAATAACCTACCTTAAATAGAGGGGTGGCAGAAGGAGTAGTTAGGGTGTGATTTTAGAGTCTCATTTAAAGACTGTCGACTTTCCCCTCTGAGGCGGATGTAAAAACAATGGATCTGAGATTTCATGTTGCAGTTTAGAAGAATTATGAGATTTAAAATCATAAAACCGCACATAGTTCAGGTTATCTGCTGAAAAGGTGTCAAAATGTAGTATTGTTGCAAACTGACACAAATAATTTTCTCTATTCTATCAGAGTGAAGTAGGTTATTGGGCTTTAAAATCGATTCTAGTTGTTTGAAATTTCCAACATGTCATTCAAGTTTAGATACTGATGTAAAAGGCCTTGTACTACTTTTATACAAAGAACTTTCAGGTTACAAGATGGTTGCAGAATGTAATTCATGTCTACGTATACTAATCTCTTCACACTTGGATTAGTTTTTCTGGTCATCTCAAATTCTCATTCATCTTTCTCTCAAGTAATCCAGAAAGCTGAAGCAATGCAAATGCATTTGAGGTGACTAATCACTGTAAGTATTGAATAGCATACAGTAAAAAGTAATACACTCACCAAAATATAGGCTGATTTTTTTTTTCACTCCTTTTCAACCCAGCCACTCTCACCCAAGCAATCTACATTCCTAACTTTCATACGAAAAGCTTTTTTTTTTTAAAATGCCTTATAAAGAGGCATTTTGCCTTCTGTCTGATAACACCTGGATACTTAGCCTTACCTTACTCTACAAATCGCTTATTGAAATTGTGCTTTTAGTCATCTGTAATGCAGTGGAGAAACTGACTCCATAAAAGAGCTGGCTCCTTGCTCTCAGCCCTTCTATCCCAATGGTGATAACCATCGGGAAACTTACCCTGTGTTTCTTTAAATGCTTTCTGTAAGCTCTTCTCAAACCTGTTTCTGGATCTTTTTTACGATACCTTCTTTCTAATTTAAGATAATTGACCATTTGAAATGATGCTTTAGTAACCCTTTTGTACTACCCTAATTACAACCTATTTTTGTTTTCTGTTTTCTCACAATTGCTCAAAATTTAAAGAGTCTTCCTTTCTAAGAGAGTGTATTGACCCTATTTTAGTCATGTTTTTGGCCTTTCACATTGCTCTTTTCAAGGTAACCTTGATATTGTTACAGACATTCATCACAATTTTTTTATCTGTATTGATTTGACTGTGGCCTTTTGTTCCAATAAATCACAACATATTGCTATCTAAGTTTCCCTCAATTTGGCTGAGTTTAACTACAGTAGAATGGTTCTCGGGCTACATTAGAGAGCAAACACCAGTCATTTTGTTTAATGGTGTTGAATCTGGGGTGAAAGTGTTATACTCAAAGTTACCTCAGGAGCTAATTAGAGGGCTTTTACTTTTACAGTTTTTATTAATGACCTGTCAACGCTGTATAGTTCATGAAATATTCTGTACATCTACATGCTGATGATGTGACCTTGTACACAGTAAGAGCACAGATAAGGTATGAGACCTTGACTGTTCTAACTCAGAATTTATGGACTGATTTTCACAATTTAAAGATACACTTTTCTGCAGAAATAAATTGGCTGAGGACCTTAGAAAAACATAAAACGCATAATTAGAGAGGTAGTCTCTTATACTACGAACAGACCTGGGTGAACTGCAGTAGAAAATAAGATTTCCCTCACCTCAGAAAATTCCTCAACCAGTGAAAAAGCCAAAGTTACCTTTTCTCCCTCCTCAAAGGAAATACTGATAAAGCTGGAAGAATCTAGGTCTAAATATTTGCAATTGTAGCAACAGTTGTGATCATGATCTAGAAAACAGCCAAGCACATGCGTGCCAACTTGTTTTCAAACCAACCACACTTTAGGATTCGGGAGATTTTGGTTTTATTTGGGTCCTTGTTTGTTTGTTTTATTTTCTTTTTAATATAGAAATCCAGAGTGACAGTGTTATCAGTGTTTGGCTAATCTGTTTGCAGGAAGGCAAATGATTTGACTTGTCTTCTTGTAATATTTGCTTTGGTATTTTTTAAAGACTGATATTGGGATAATAACAAAACCAATAGACTTTGATTCTTAGCCTAAACTATGGGATCCATGTGAAGAACTATTAAACAATGACAGGTACAGAAGGATCACTTCCTGTGTTTAAGATTCATGTTTGGAACTGTTAAACTCCTTTGGTACTCAGTGGAAGCTGGGTCATTCTTTAAGTCTGATGATGTATCTTGTTCATGAACAAATCATTTAACCATGCCAGGCTGATTCTCTGTCTTTTTTCCTGTCTTCGTTCCCCCTGATAGTGTAGTTTTTCACAGGGTTATGTGCTTGCTTCACTAGATTGCAGAGAAGATTAATTATTTTTTCTCTGAAAGCCTCTGAAATTTAACATGTGCATATGCTTTCCTTTACACATTCAGAACCTCTGGCTGCATTTTCTGGCTAAACAATTTAGGAGACAAGTTTTAATAACCTTTTTCAGTTAGACTTTATTCCAGAGACACCATAGCAATTCCGAGAATTGTATTTAATAGCTGCTTGTACAAGCCTGTATTGCTGATGCAGGAAATCCTTTATTTAAAAACCAGTATGCCAGTTCCTATCTACTCCTGCCCATCAAGGGATTGATCATTAACTTCCTCATCTCCCTGGCCACATGGATATTGTATAAAGATTTAGTGTTTACATCACTGCAGCCAGGACTTCCTCTTCAGGCAATTTAGAGGCTCAAACAGGCAGAGAAGAGAGAGTGATACACCAGGTAGGTAGAAGTGCTGGAAGGTTGCCCTTGTGGAAGGGAGAATGCAGCCAGCAATTATCTCCTTTCCAAAAACCCTTATCCTCTGGTATTTTAAAATTTTTCAGTAGCTCTTGTTGAGACATGTCCTCAACTTCTGCCTGCGTCCCCTTCATTATCACAAGGGAAAGAATGTAATTTTACATATTGGCATGATCTTGGCTACAAATTCTTGTGCGATTTTGAGACTGTATCTAAGTCCCAAACAATAGGAACTCTGATGTAAAATGGTTGTAAAAGTCTTATTAGTTCCAGGAGTTGCCCCTGTCACATTGGCAGTACCAAATCTTGGGAGCTTTAGAGGGTGAAAAAAACTCCTTCAGTTTCTTGTACTCAGGGCTTCCGCTACAAACAAGAAGGAAAATCAAGGTGGGGAGTGGAAGAAGAGGAGAAAGTATGTTGAAGGTGTGATTTATGTACTGAAGAAGTAGAAGGAGTGGAAAGACAGCAGGAGCAGAGAAAGCAAATGCATGGACAAAATGACTTTGAGTAGAGAGAGAAATATTTGGTCTATAAACAATGTGATAATGTGTTATCAGCTCTTGAGAAGCACTCTACGGCAGGGAGTGTCATAAGAACAGAGACTATTTCAGGACCAGGAAGCCTGGCTGTTCACAAAGCAACATTGTTTTTATGTAGTGCTATTTCTTGTAGTTACTCACTCCCCACTAGTAAACCCTAGAATCCCTGTCCTAGACAAGACATCTAAATGCTCCATGGTTGTAACAACCCGCCCCCCCCCCCCCCCAGCAGGTTTTACTCCAAACACAGTTCTATGTGTAAATCTTCAGACATAAAATTAAATTGCAATGGTCTAGCATGTTTCCACGATGATTCTCTGCATATGTACTTAGCTGCCATGATGAAAACTTACGTTCTTCTACCCATTTCACTGAGGTTCAAGTTGGTGCTTTTTAACCACTGTGCTGTGACATAAAACTACGCAATTTACTACTTTGGCTCAGGCAACACGTGGCCTTCATTAAGCTGTGGAAATTTAATTATGCATCTGAGCCCAAGACAAGAGACATCATACAGCTGCAGACATAACTGAGCATATTCCAGGGAAAGCAAGGGACTTATAGGTCAGACTGGTAGGGGGTGGTCCCAGCACACTTTGAGTTTAACCACTGCTAGGTTTCTCCAGATTTCATGGAGAAGGAAGTTTTAAGGAGTAGTTTGAAGAAGAACACAGAAATAATTATTATCTCCAACCATGAAAACTTTTTTTTTGAGGATTGCGAGGACAAGCTATGGGACAAGGCATGAAAGTGTTTGAAATTTTAATAGGCCAAACAAGAGGAAACAACTCATTAATGAAGAAGAGCTTATAGAAGGTGTGTGTGAGATCAGCTATGAGGTTACTAAAAACCTAGATTTTAAAACGTAGTTGTATATTTGATAAAATATGAAAATTATATCAACAGAAGAAAAGTAAAAGACTGAGTGTAATGGTTAAAAGAAATAGGCTAGAAAATAATTTTTGCCAGGCATATCCTTAACGGATGGGAGGATGATGGGTTTTGTCAAGGCTGAGAAAAGAATGTTGCAGTAATCAAGATGTGCTGATTAATGCATGGGAAGAGCTATATATTAAAGTTGTTATGCAGGGAGAATCTACTAGAGAGGGACAAGACCTGAAAGGGTGGATGTAGAGAGAGATTTAACTCTAGGATGAAACCATCTAATAAGTTTAAGTTTACAGGTGAAGTATAGGTTTACATTTATATTGGCTATCATAACAATGTTAATAAATCTCAGTTTATTATGTAAGAGATATTTTTTCCTGCTCAAACCTGACTCTTGCCCCAATGTTTACCAAAAATAGAGAATGTAAAAATTAATTTCTATTTATTTTCCCTTGCTTCCTTTGTCTTTTTATAAATACATGTTTCTCTTTTTATCATAAATTACAAGGAACTTTTCTTTGTTGCTGCTCCTGTTGGGCAGATCATGTGAAGTGCATAACAATGCTGACACCTTAAGTGTCCCTCTCCTTGCTTGGTTGAGCTCAGGATCACCCTGATGTTAGGTGCAACGTGTACAAGAGCTTTGGACTTGCAGGACATGTCCTTCCAAGAACTTTGGACTTCAGAACATGTCCTTGGTTGCCTCCCAGATGAGGAGAAGGGAAATCAAGCATTTAAAAAGAAACAGATTTCTGCACTAAATGTAGTTTAGTGCCTTGATGGAGGTGATGAGGGAAGGATGTATAAGTTATGGGAGGACTGGGACAGCTGACCTTGCTGTTGGGGGTTTCACAGCTCTCCAGACCCAAAGTCAAAACTCAGACGTGGGGAGGTTATTTGATACAGCTCCTGGCACCTTTTGCTCTCAAGTCCTTCAGTGTGGATATTCCCATGGATGCTTTTGCAAATGTGTCTTGGTTTCATTTGCAGCTCTTTGGAAGGAAGAGCTCCTCCTCTGTGTGGGTTGGCTCATGCAGAGTGCAGAGATCAAATATCAATCCTGGTCCCCTTCCTGTGATGCCCCAAGGACAATCTGTTCGTCTTGATTTGTTGTGCCAGTCACATGTCAGGGGGGTGGTTTGAGAGGTTTTAAACATTCAAACTGTGGTCTTCCCTGACTCCAGGACCAGAAACCTGCAGAAAAGAGGGCAGTTTGACCAGGATCAGGTTTAGGCAGCACTGCTAACAAGCATATCTTCCTAAACCTGGAATTAAAAATGTCGGAGTGGACAGGGCAGGAATTAATTTCAGCACAAAAACAGAAGTGCCAAGCAACATTTAACGGTACTGAAATTCTATGTTAATATGAAATGTAAAGAGCTCAACTAAATGAAACAAAGATTTAGTTCCATAGTATTTAATTGCTAAAACTGGAGGCCTAGAACTGCTTAGCATGTTTGTATGGATTACTTGCCATGAGTCAGACAACCAGGATTTCAGCCCATGGGGGTGAAAAAGAAACTGTAATAACAATTAAAAGGTGTAGGACTACTTATTTATAGACATGCATATTAGAAATGCAATAAAAAGTCCCAGTACAAACTCAGCAGACAGGCTTCAAACACAAAAAATAACCAGCTCTAAGTTTCTGAATTATGGTGAGCCCTAAAGATGGCCTAAACCCAATTACGTTGGTTTTTTTTTTTTTGGTTTTTTTTTTGTACCCTTTTTTATGTTTGAAAAATGACCAATATTTTTAAAAAAAGCTTCCAGAATTAAACCTTTTGTAAGAAGATTCAGCCTGGAGCAAAATTTTATGGCTGAGCTATAAAGCACTGAAAACTTTCATAAAGGGGTTCATAAAGAAACACCAACTGACCCTAAACCCAAGGAGGTCTAGAAAGCTGCACTGTAATAAACACAGGGCCTAGTTAATTTGCACTTAAGGGGTGTATGACATTTGAGTAAGATGTAGTTACTTTATGCTCACTTTCAGCACTTATGTCCAGTAGATATAAATGATAGAGGGCCATTTATACTACAGTTGAAAGGTTTACTGTAAGTTAAAGTGAATATTAAATGAGGTTATCAGCTGCTAGCCAGACTTTGTTTTTTCCATGTGGTTGTAAGGTGTCAAGCAAGAATGGATAGTAAGGCCCTTTTAATCTATGTTTCCTACTCCTAAGCCTCCTCTAGGCTAGAAATAGACAGTGTGGGTTCTGTGTACAGCTCATTTCCAGAACAGTTGCATTAAAACACAAGAACTGCTGTTACAGCTGCTGTAACTCCCATGCTGCCATGTTCATCCCATGGCAACTGCTAAAATCTAGATGCTGGTCCATACTTGATTAATACATTAAATCAAATGTAACATCTAAAAAACCAATTCCATAACTGGGTTAAATAGAAATAACAGTAGGCTCACTCATTCTCTGGTGTGTTATCTGTGTGAAGTACGCCATTCATGTGTTTCTCTGTGTTTAATACAGGCACAAACACATACAGAGTGTAAGGCATTAATATAAGTCAGAGATGCCCCTCATTGTTTGTAATTGCTCAGGCTTCATCCATGCTTTTATAACACATACTTTTACGTCTCAAGATGTTTTTGGTAATGTGAGGACTAAGTTTTTCATCCAGAAAAGAGGCAAATTTATTCTAGGTCACTGCCTCATCTTGGCCAGTGAGAGATGCTCTTGCACTAACAAGACACTTGTGCAGGGTCTTCAGTCTCATCCTTTGCCTTCATCATCACTCTGTTCTCTACCCCCTCTCTCCCCTTGCAACCTCAGCCATGCTTGGCCTTCAGGCTAGATCTCCCGGTACAATCAAGGCAGTGCTACAAAACACATGCGATTTTCAAGCATCCTGTGTTTTATTTTAAATTCCTCATTCTAGTAGTGGTCAGTTTTGTTTCAGAAACAGGAAAATGAAGGAAAGGCAGATGTTTGTCAAGGCTATATTTAGGAAGTTGTTGCTTAAATGTGAAAATCAGTTATAATTTAACTGTGAGTGAACAGCACAAAAAGCACATTCTTTCCTCTGCACGTGTTTGCAGAACACTTCTCTTTTCTTCACTTGCAATATGTTCCTTTGTGCTCTGACTCTACTTGGTTGTCAATAATGTACTGTGGGCCTAACAATGCTGCCTGTTTGCACAATACTTTGTGGAATAATGCCACCCATCGCCATGAATTCATTGGTCCATGAAGGTATTGGTGAAAGGTGGGATTGATTTACTCAATGTTGCTGTTGTTCACTGCTAGGACATGAATGAGGAATAAGGAATGGCCTTTAATGTAAACAGCTCAGCCACTGAGCTCAGTGATTGCTGTGAGGGGTCTTTTTTGAGGTGGGTATTTCTAGTTCTTTGATAGATGACATTTTAAAGCCTCTCTATGTAAGTATTGTTTACATTGCTTGCTGTGCATGTGGCTTGCATCTGAGTACTTGGCTTTGATTTAAAAGGTATTTTACCTACACTTAGAAGTCTTTAAGAGCCTGAACCACTCTTGCATTTTTGTTATGAACTATTAGCAGAGGAGTTTGAGGGCGTTGGGAGTTTCTTATTACAATAGAAATGGCCTTTGTCTCTACAGATTCCCTTTGAACTCACTAACCTCCTGTCAGCAGAAAGAAACCAGGATAACAGCATCTTCTCCATTTCTCCAGTCCTTTGTCCTCTCCAGGATGCAAAGGCTGGCTTTGCTCCTAAGTGTTTCCCTTGTTAACAGGATCTAGAGCTCAGGATGAAAGCTACACAGGATTATCATGGCCTAAATTTATTACATATCCTAAGTTCATAATAACTTCTGTGCTTTGACACCTGCTTTGAATGATCTAAATTACAGATGGCCATTTTTTAACTGGATTGCAGTTAAAAAATGCTTTTGTCCATAACCAAAACTGCTAGGATCATGGTGGGGCTGTAAAAACAGAAGAAGCCATTTAATTGAATGGTGCCTTGTTGAAATACACTTCCGCATCCAGGATGTGATTGCTGTGGAGCATAGGCCATACCTTTGATTTCCTTTCCTCCAATCAATGGAAAAATGGCATACTTAGTCATCTATAAGTAGCATACTTCTTGGCTATATTTTACTCCAAGTAAACTACTTACTCTCTTAACAGCCATGAATCAACACTTGCTACAATAAACTCTAGGCTTGACCTTGACTTGTTTCATGCTGCTACTTTACTTTACTATACCTTTAACTATACCTTTATGGTAGCTATTTTTATGATTTTAAAAGATGAGTTGATGTCTAGGAAAATGAGTAAAGTAACAAGTGGAAGGAAAGTGGAACAGTTGAAAACAAAGAAAAGAAATTATGTTAAGAGTTCTAGATTATTTTCCCCTCTGTCTTTCACTGTGGCCCTGCTACTGGAGATGGATTTGATCTTAAGGTAGCTGGTTTCTGTACTGCTTTCTCTGACCCTGAGTCTTACTTTAAGATTTCTCTTAAGGTTGGTAGAATGAATTCCTAGAGCCTCCTGTTTTGGACATCTTTGCTAGAGACAAATCTCGCGTAGAAATTGCTTCATCATTCCCCAGTTAAAAAATATATCCAGCTCCATGAAAGAAGAGAAAATCTTTGCAAACTCTGAACCCTAAAGCTTCCATATAGGAGTCAAATGTTATTAATACAATTTTTATATACCAGTGTGAGCACTCTTGTTATCATAATTTACTGCTAAAATGGTACACAAAGGCCTCTGTTCAGGTAAATTGGGAATAACCTGTTGAAACTTAAGTTGATTGCTCCAATACATATGACAAATTTGTCAGGATGAATTAATTGTTGTTCAGGAGAATTGTTACCCATACAGGGCACACTATTTGAGGGAACATTCAGAAGACAAAATAAGAAGAAAGAACCCTGTCCCTAAATTAAGTTAATGGTTTCCTGCCTCAAAAAAGTACAAATCCCTGACGCCCTTTTGTAAGTTAAATCTTACATATCATTACTAACTTCTGTTACTTACAGTTCTGCTGAAGTTGATTTATGTCAACATTGTCACCAAGGCAGTACTTTTTAGCAGAGGTGAATGATTTTTAATACACCTCCTATGTAAAAGCCACAGACAGGACATTGTGTGAAACCTTTCACCTGTAAGTGAGCATGCCAGTGGTCCTCATTAATCAATCATCAAAGCTGAAGCTTTTCTTTATATTTCCCACATTACCTATTCTAGGACTTTTCAGAGTCCTGAGTTAATTCAGGGTGGATAAAACTGTATAAGGCAAGTTTCTGGATTACTTCATCCCTATAAAATATTACCCACAATTTTTATAACCAGAAATAGTTGAAACAGGTCAGACAACATCTTTTTAAGTACACCTGAACTCCTAGAAATTCAAAAGCTTCTCAGGACTGAACTGTAAATTCTAATAAAGCCCAGGTAAGGTTCTGGCTTGGTTGTCTTTCTGTGGGTTTTGTGCTTTTAATTTTGCCACGTCTGTGCTCTTTTTCTCCCCTGTCTTCCTCCAAGTCAGGAATCCCAGACTTCCTAGGACCTGCAACTCCTCATAGAGAAATACATGGATTCCCTTAGGTTTTATTTCAAACCTGTGCAGCAAAGAAATCTTGAGTTCTCAAATCCTACACTAACCAGATTTATTTTTCTTTGGCCACCTTGAATTATTACTCTTCATAGGTAGAATACGTGTTTCTCCATGCTTTTGAAACAAAAGTTGGGATACCCAGTTGTGAATCTAGTAACAGTGGTATGTAGCTATATAACAATAACACCTAGAGCATCAGTACTTCGTTGTTTATCTTGTCACAGCTTTTGGATGCATAACTTCAGTCTCCCTCACAAGGGAGTTACAGGAAAAGTTTAAGGCAAGAGTAAGGAACATATCTAAGGGAAGTGGACACAACAGATATTTTAGACTTACTGGGGATCAAACAAGATATAGAAAATATTTGTTACTGATAGAAGCTCACAAAATTCCTTTTATTCACTGAATATTTATGTGGTCTGTGCTATGCAGTTTTCTTTGGCTTCTGTGTTGGAAAGTATGGAAGTGGTGAAAGTACATCAAGATAATTTCTGTTTGCCAGCTCTTGTATCCGTTTTCTTGCAAGGTGGGACTCATAGGAGGTTACGATGTGCAGAACAACAAAGGACTGGAACAGAATGTAGTATCCAAGGCTTGCAGCTTATGAGTTCAATTATTATGAGTCCTCATTCAAGAATTTTTTTTGTGACTTCATGACTATTTGCCCAGGAACACCCAAAAGCACCTGTACTGTTGACTGCTGAGTGTAAGCAAACAGCAGAAAAGATGATAGCCCTTCTTGTAATAAACTCCTGAGCTCTTGAGCTCTGCTCTCTGAGAGACCAAATGCAGTTTTCTGTGTTGAGGCTCACTGGGTTTGTACAGCAGTGGGGCCTTGTCCTTGTGCACTTTGTCCTGGGTTCAGAATAAGTCCTAGAATATGTTTTGTGATGGCAAATGGTGGCAAGTAATTGGTGCTTGTTAACCCTTGGTAACACCTGACAACCTCTGGGACCATTTCTATTTCCTGCATTCCCAAAAGATTTGCTTCTGCAATTCCCTTGTACCATCAAAAAAGAGAAATAATCTTCTTGTCCTGCAAACAATTTATCAGTACCTGTCTCTACACTGGTTATGAAATTCTTTTACTTTACTTTCACAAGGTTTTCCCTTTTATTTTTGTTTTGCTACCACTGAATAATACACAGTCCCACAGCTCTGGCAAAAAGAACCTGATGAAAGTGAACATATAAGAAAAATATTAGTAGCTGCACTCTTCTTAGCAGAGGTAATAGCCATTGACATTAATGGGAATTATGCATGTGTGGAAGAGGAGTATGGCCCCTTTACTTACCAGAGCCCTTAATATGTTTTAGTGAGCCATGGTGGTGTTCTAAATATCGTGAAACCCAAAGGAGATAGAGAAAACAACCTCTGGCACTGATGAGCTGGATTCATTGCTCTAACATAGATGGCTTTCCAGGAATATTTCTGTTTCTTATCCTGTGGAAATAGTTGTGCATGCACTATTCATTGACATGAAAGAGGAAAAGGTAAGGAGAGTGGACAGAAAACTGGGAAAGGAAGTAAAGAGTGATCCAAGTTTTCAGATATCAGACTGTCATAAAAACATAAAAGTCCATAATTAAGCATTGTACTCACACACACACATATATATAGTTTTACACATATAATGTTTTCGTCTGCCTTTTATCCAAATTCTACTCTAGCCCTGCTTTGCACTCTGTTATGTTTTATGAAAATAAAATGTGAAAATCTACTGATAAGCCAAAATAATAACAACTTTATGGCAAATCAGGGCTATTTTTTTATTACTATTTCTTAATCTTGATCATGTTATAATAGTGAACATATGTATCCTTGGCCTTAATCACCTTGTCAAGTTAAAGTGTATATTCAACTTCATTTACATGACATATGATCTAATGCTGGAGAACAACAATACCATTGTAGTGCTAATTGAAAACTGTGAGCTGAGAGCCAGAAGAAACCACAGGTCTGATTGCTGAGGGTCCCAGGGAAAGGGATTTATTCCCACACCTGCAGTTGGTCCATAACACTAACATTGTTACCAACATCTGGGTCTAATCAGCACAGAGGCCTTGATATGCTGCTCCTGTGGCATATAAATTAAGCATTATGTTCATTTTAAAGGCCCCCTCTTTCAGTTTTTTAAGGACAAGATAGATTCATGGCTCCTCAGAGTCTAACTAAGTAGAAGCCACAAACAGAGTAAGTTACTGCCAGGTTTCTTAGACCATACCTACCTAGTTCATGCCACTTAAATAATGGAATTTTATGCTCAGTTCTAGTTTTCAAAAATGCATCTCCATAGAATGCAAAGTTCAGCTGAAAAACTATGTTTAGGGTAGAAAGCACTCTTTGCCAATTCACACAAATCAGTTTTTATGGTGATGTCTGGGCCCCACCAGCCACAGGGGTGGCTGCAGAAGCAGTGACAGTCCCAGTGGTGCCCAGGGTTGGTGTCTGACCCCAGGCCCAGGGAGAGGCTTGTCCCACAGTCACTGTGAAGTTAAAACGCCATTCAGAAAGGTGCTGAGAGTGCTCAGAGCAACTGGAAATTGTACAAAGGGAGAGAACAAGACCCCACAGGATTGCCTAGGCCAAGGAGCAAAATTTAAATCTTCATTGATTGAGGACAGGCAGTGATTATTTTTGCTAATGCATCCCTTGGCTGTGTCTAAAATTACCTAACTGGCTGTTTGCCTTTGTAACTTCATGTATTTTTCTGGAAACCATGGAAGAGATACTCTTACAGAAGGAGGTTTTTTTCCTGACATTTTTCAACGTCTACATATCTTTAATATCTGAAAATGGTGAATGTAATTGCATAGAGAAATTTTGTTAGAAGATCCAGAACCTGACTTCTGATCCTACCTCTGGCACTGATCTTTTGTGGCAGTAGGCAGCTCATTTAACTATGATCTCTCTTACCTACTGTGCCTTTTGGGGATAAATAATGATGTAGAGAACTGTTTACCTGAGGTTTCAAGGTAGAAAAATGACACAGGGACATTACGGAGGCTTAACATTTCACCACTGATACAGGGTAATTACCTCAGTTGGTTGAAATCATAGAACGGTTTGGGCTGGAATGGTCCTTAAAGATCTAGTTCTGTGCCCTGTATTGGAATGTGGGGCTCTATCTTAGTCACTACTCTCAGGAAGAATGTCCATTTCATGAGAAAAGCTGCTCATTGCAAAGGCACAAAATGAGTAGTTTTGAAACCTCTGCAGCCTTCTCAATACCAGCAGGATTCTGGAAGAGGGAGGAATTTCCTTTTCATTACTAATAAGTCCAGGTGGAATTTTTAAACTAAGGAGTCATAACTTAAGTCCAGAAGACATCAATGGATATCTCAACATGCTGAAACAGATTCTTTGCCACACAAATTGAATTAGTGCTGTTAATTTCAGTAGAAGCACATTTCACCTCACTTGAGGAGAAGGTGCATTATTTATGGTATGACTGCAAAATCTGTCACTTGATGTACCATAGAAATGTGTTCTGGCACTAGCAATTGGTTTTGGTAGCATGCCAGCTTGCTGGCTTTGAAGGATTTTCAGTAGCCAAAGGGGAATTTTAGCACCCAGTGTTGCCCTGCCCCCTCTCTCCATTTCCATGGGTCCTCAGCAGATTTGTCCTGTTTCCCTTCCAGCTGGATCAAGCCCTTGTCAGCTCCACTGAAGTTCAGCACAGTTTTGTGACCTCACATGCCAGCAGGGTCAGAAACAGCATTCAGGGAACCACAGGGTGGGATTGTTAGAGACATTCTATCTATGCTGTCCTCATTCTTGGTTCACTAGCCTCCACAAGAGTGAACACCTGCTGTCCTGCTTTTCTCCACACCTGACCAGCTTTGTGACCAGAATGGGAAATCTAAATTTCAATACCTGTGGTTTAACTACAGCTTCCACTTGCAGGAAAAACTCCTGTGTTGCCCATGGGAGTTGCACGCGCAGGAGAAATGAGATTGAGGTCCCTTGATGTCGTCATGGATGGTTCTTTTTCTAGTTTAGCTCTTTAACTTCTCTGCATTGCTATGGTATTGAAAGTGCTATTTAGATAAATGAAATGTTTATTTTTGAAGTAATTGACTGGCTGATTTCAAAAGGTATTCTCTCATTAGTTGATCTTATAAATGGGAGAAGTCTGGCAAAGTTAACAAAACCAGAAAGACCAGGGTAATGCAATTTGTTGTTGTTGTGGCTTCATTAATGCCACACAGAAATCTCACATTTGTATTGACCGTGGTCAAAATAGTATAACCAACAACAAAAAAAATTGTATGACTGTATGGCCACCGTGGGGAGACCACAGAGTCCAGGCTTGTATTTCAAGTCCGTTACAAGGGCATTGCTAAAACAGTCATGTCTGACTTCATGGCAAAGTCTTCGTGATGATGCAACTAAAATACAACAGTTGTATTGGAGAAATTTAAAGAATAATCAGACTGTGGAGAAGGAATCTCACATCCCTTCATGTTTCTCAATCAAAGTGCAAATGTCACAAGTAGAATAAAAAAGGAGTTAAACTTATGCCATTGGAACGTCCAGATAATTTGACCATGTTTATTTTGATACATAATGCAAAAAATGAAATGCAAAAAATATGATCAAATGCAGATATGTTATTATTTTAATAATAATATCTTATTTTATTTTATGTTGTTCCTGCTAATGTGGTACCAGCAGATCTAATGAGCTATTTAGGTTTTTTTGCATTTCAAAGCATGACCTCCTAAAAATTAGGATATTTCATTCATCCAGGATAATTTTGCTGAAAAACACCCAACTTTTCAAACATTAGCATATATTTGATGTGGAAAGAATGATTGGACGTATCACAACAAATGAAATGATTGTAAAATGCATCTATAAAATACTGAAAAAATCACAAATATTATGCCAATACTTTGTCAGAACACTTGTAATGGCAATATACAGCCAAGCCCCAGTTCTGCAAGACAGAATATGAGAGTCTGCTAGGCGCAGGAATGTACCCATGTGGTGTTGATTGCAGACCTGAAGACATTTTCTTGAGGTGTTTTCTAAAAATCATCTCTTTTTATTTCATTACAATTAAGCTACCCCACCTGTTTTTCCATCTTTAAGAATCATTCACAAGGTGAGGCTATTTCCTCTGGCTCTGTTATGTGCAACTGGTACAGAAAAGTCAATGTGAAGAATAACTGACTATGTCATGTTCACAACTTGTACATTTCAGTCATCCAGTACGGATAGGTCTTCAAAAGGACCTGGAATCATTCCAGAAGTGTTGTGGTTTGCATTTATCAACCTTTGAATTAGGAACCTGCTACTGTCACTTACTTGCCATTGAAGATCAGAGCCTCTGTCCTGTATCACTGAAATGATTCATGTAAAGCACAAGATTCAGGTTCTTCCCTCTCTGTGGATGACTGAAACATCTTAAGCATCAAAGTCAGGAACAGGAAAAGAAAGAAAGAATGAAGTTTCAATATCCATCTAAGGCACTCAGCTCTTGCTGAATACTGTGTTGCTCAGGCAGATCTCTAGATTTTCGAAAATTCCAGTTGTCCTCCTGATGACTGCAGTGAGCCATTTTTAGATTCCAGTGCAAAGAAATTTATATTCTTTAGTGCAAAGAAAAGCAAGTGACTGAAGTTTTATAAGCAAATATGGAGAGGTGCAATTATAAGCTTCATTCAAATGCTCAAATACATATTCAGACAGAGTTTTTGCAGGTATTTGCCCTCTCCTAAAATTTTCGTGAAAGGGATATTTCTATCTGTGTTCCATGCAGATCAACATCCAATCTATTTCATAGGATTATAAAATTCTTCCATTGTTTACCTCTGTTTTATAACTACAGTGACACTTTTTTGGTGTGTTCCAACAGGTTTGGTTTCTTTTTAATACAGAAGATGACAAATTACCTTAATTTGTAGCATCAGTTGTCTTCAAAATTTCTTGATTTCAAACCAAGCAGATGATTAAAAGCTGAAAGATCATAACACTAATCACTACACTGTTTTTGCATTCCTCCCTTAGAGTAGTGTCTGAAGTACAAAGGATGGCTGATCTAATATATCAGTAAGAATAGAATAAAGCAAATGTTTCCATGTGATAATAATTTTTAAATGGTTTTTGCAGTCCTTCAAAAAGGCCATGCATCAACCCATTATAGCAAATATTGCATGTTTTTACTGCCAGTCTGTTATGTAGCAATTTTACTTGCATCATACATTTAATTGCCACATTAAATCATGGTTTCTAAACATCAGTTCACAGCAGGATCCTCCTCTGAAATCTTATCTACTTTTTTCTTTGACAACGTAACCAATAGCTAAAATGTCTTTTTCCTTTGTAATCTAAATTCTATTTTGTGTCCATAATACTATTCCTGCCTATTGCAGCAACTCACTACTTACAACAGTGCAGAAGGAAAAGTCCTTTTTTCCCTTGAATGTGCATATTCCTGGTGGAGCTTAAAAACTTCCATAAATCAATAAAGTAATTGCTGCATAATGACCTATTGTTGGTGAGCGTGCCCAGAATGATGTCATTGGGGGGTAATGGAGCTACTGAATCAAAAAAACGGCAGCTGTTCCCAATTTATTTGAGAGTCAGTTGGACAGAAAATTAAATAAACACATAGACAAGCAGGACAAGGGCAAGTCCTTGCACTATTCTTACGATTGTTTTAATTCAATCGCAGGAGTCAGCAGGCAGCTGATATTGTGGCCCAGAGTTTCAGTAATTGCCTGTCTCCTCTCTCAGTCAGGCTGCACATGCTCATTTCATCATTTTAAGCTTTTGTGACTCAGATTAAAAAAAAAAAAAAAAGAAAAATACCAATGAAACAAAGATGAAACTTAGTTCTTTTTTCTTCCACCCTCCCCCTCCCTTGTCAGCATAGCAGGCTATCCAGGAGATGTATTAATAGATAGCAATTTTCATTTCTTCCTCCATCTGCCTCTATGGGGGTCTCTACTCTTCTTTCCCTAGGATATGAAGGAGAGTTTTCCTTTTTTTTTAATCACTCATATGTCCTTTGGGAAGCCCCCTAAAGTTTCATATTCGCTGGGGAGAGAAAAAATGCCACCCGGCTTCACACTCTCTTCTCTGCTGTGAATAACAGCTTTGATGTGCTCCTTTGAAGTTCCTGGCTCCAGGCTGCATTAGGGAAGCATCAAATGCAGCCTTAACACTGTGTGTGGAAGCTGGAAGCACGTTGTGTTTGCACACTGGACTTGGGGGCACCCACTGTGCAGGTGGGGGCCAAGGGAATGCAAGGGACCACAACAGGAGCAGGTCTCCAGCACAGCAAGCTCTTCTCTTTTCCTTATTCCCATATCCAGCTGATGTGGCACTGACAACACATCGACATCCATGATATTTTCCAGTTCTATACAGCTTCTCAGGATACCTTTGCACCCCTTAGAAGCACTAATATGGGTCAGAGCATTGGAACATCGTATCTGACTGCAGTAGGATTTAGTTCTTTGTTACTTCAGGGCAATGTGGCTTCAACTGCTGCTTCAACTGTTGTGGCATTAAAACAATCAAAGTGATTTTTATGAACACTAAAAGAAGTTTGGGTCACTGATCAGTTATCTGACTTGTACAAAGAATTGTAATGTTTTCATAGCTGGATTCTTAATATGACAGTTTTCACATTTCTAAACAAGTGTGGGGTTCTAACATCCCACTTTTTTTTTCTTTTTTAACTTACAGATGGACTCTTTTGTGTGTGTATTTTCTGCATCTGCATAAGCATCTGCATAATCAGACACAGTGAAGTTGATGTTTGTCTCCAAGATGGAGAAGTGCTTTTCTATATTTGTCATCACAGATCTCTTCAGATCAGACATCTCTTTGATCATTTTAACTGTGTTTTATATGCTTCATAATTTCCTTGCTGAGTACCTTATGTTACGTGTTACTTTATAAATCAATAAATAATAGCAATAATTAAAAGGGTGTTCTGCTGTAGGGAGCTAGATGAAAAATAGGTTATTCCATTAACCTTTTACCTCTGGAGACTGGAATTTCAAATTTGTGCTAGGTCACTAGAGCAAATCTGTTGGTCTCTTGTGAACTTCTCTCCACACTACGAAGCACCGCCTCGCTCCTCACAGTCCCTCCTGATTGACAGCTTTAGTCTGGAAAAATAACAGATCTTTTGCAGCTCAGAAGACTGGGATGCAATGGCAATGCCAGCATCTAGGCCCACTGTGCCTTGTTCTCCAGAGAACCGTTTGGGAAAAAGAAAAAAAATCCAAACCCTTCCATGCCTGTTATCCCCACAGCCTGAATTAATATTTAAATATCAAAATTCCAACTCGTAAGAGTGGGAAGTCGCTCGTGCAAGTAGGAAGGTGGGTTTTTTTCAGCCCTGTCCTATAAAGGAGCTCTCAGAGGGCACAAAAAGCTTGTCACAGGAAAAGTAGGGGCGAGTTGGTGGTGTGTCCGTTGTATACCCAAGTGAAGGCAACAAATGTGTTAGTGAGGAGCTGTCAATTCCATCAAAGATCACTGCTCACACAAACTTGCAAAGAGACCTTTAGATTATTATTACTTTTTTCTCCTTTTCCCCACTTTTGCCTTCCGCCATCCGTTGCTGATGCAGCTCTCTTGTCTGTACTCTGATATCTGAGTGGTCAAGTGAGGTGTAAAAGAAATAAATAACAGATATTCACAATCAGTGTCACAGTAATATGACTTTTTTCCTGAATTACTCTGAGAGCAGGAAGGTGAATTATTAAGTGGAATCTCAGGCTTAAGATGGCAATTTACCTTAAAAATAAAGGCAGCACAAGTTTTGGCAGAAAGTCTTTTATGCTAGAAAGTCTGCATTTTTTACCACTTGTTTTCTTGCTTCACACAATGAGATAAAAAAGGCATTTTTTTTCTATTATGTAATTTGAAAACAAAAAGGACCCGAATTATATTTTTTCTTAAAATCGAAGACTTCTAAAAGTTCTAAAGATTCTAAAAATTCTAACTTTTGACCAAGACACTTCAGTCTGTAACTTTGAGCAGTATTTTCTGCCGAGTCTCAATATTTCCTGTTATTTCTCACCTACCTGCAGGTCATTTATAGGAAGAGAGACGGTGCTTTTTGGTGACCCTTGCAGAAGATGCTCCAGAGTGGACTGCAATTTTTGTCTACGCTATTCCCATTTCCAGGACCTCACACACCAACTCCCAGCTGATTTGTGATGAACACTGGTATGTTCTTCAGTGAAAACTGTTTTTTTATCTGGTTGTGATAATGCTTTTGTTTGGAAGAGGGAAATTATTGAAATTCTATCAGTACAATACCATCAGGGACTAACCCTCTTCCTCATACCTGCAGTTTCTGTTTTGCAGGTATGGCAATGAGCTGGGAAGGACTTCTCAGGGCACTGTTTTATATTTTGTGTTGTTTGCCATCCTAATGATAACTTTAGCAGATATCAATCTTAGTAGACTTAGTTGAAAAAATCAATAAAAATAGGCTCTCTGTGTTTCAATTCTTTGCATTGAAATGTTGTCTGGAATAAGGATACAAAACTATTTCTGATGGAGGGAAGTCTGGGAGTGTTGTGAGGAGTCTGATTAGGGCTGACTGGGATGTGGAAGGAGAAGGAAGTTTTGAGATTCAAATGGAAGTTGAATGAAGAGAATAATTTTTAGGGGTTGGAAAATATGTATGACTATGAAGCTTGCCTGCTGTACTTCCTCAGAAGTTCTTTTCCTAAGAAACCAGTCTCAGTTTGAAAAAGTTCTGCTTTCTTATTCTCAGTACAGTCTATGTGAAACAATAATCTCTTAAGAAGTTGAAGAATTTCTCAGAAGAAACTTTTGCACTATTCCTTAAGATGATCTAGATAACACTGAGACTTCTCTGGAAAATGTCTTCCTAAGCTTTCATCAGAGTATCTTTCATCCAAGGTTTTTGTGTTGTTCTGTGCTTTGTGATCCACACGGGCTGCAGGAGGACTGTCGTGTTCCACTGTGGGGAACTGCGAGGAGTTCTTTTAAAAATAGAAGGTCTAGAACAAAATTAAGTCAACCGAGACAAACTTGCATCTGAGAACCATTTATTGGTAACAACAAACAACAAAAGAGTTGTTCCACCACAGAGGGCTAGAAAAGACAGAGAAGGAGGAAGCAAAATGGAGAAGAAATGGGGGGGGGGAAGAGAGAGAGGGAAAGGAAGTAGAGGAGAAGAGAAGAGAGGAAAAGGGGCATTATCGCAAGCGGGGTATGGGGAGGATGTGGCATCCCTGTGACGGGGGGTGTACCTCAAT
>CM031879.1:63928318-63982690 GCA_018697195.1 Certhia americana | reverse complement strand
CACACACAGCCCCACACACACAGTCCCACACAGTCCCACACACACAGCCCCACACACACAGCCCCACACAGCCCCACACACACAGCCCCACAGACACAGCCCCACAGACACAGCCCCACACACAGCCCCACACACACTGTCCCACACAGTCCCACACACACAGCCCCACAGACACAGCCCACGGGCGGCCGGATACGCGGTGAGGGCGCTCGGGCAGGAGGTGCAGAACCCTGGACAGGGTCAGGGCAGGGATCGCGGCTGTGGGCTGGATCGGAGGCAGGCAGGGCTGGACGGAGGGGGCTCAGGAAGGGACATAGAGGTGAAGAGGCGACACAGGGAGGCAGGACAGAGGCGAGGGCGAGCAAGAGCCACCGAGGGCAGGAGAGCCAAAAAGCAGGCTGGGGCTAGGGCAAAGAAGCAGACCTCAGCAGGCTGGAGCCAAAGCAAAACCACAAGACTCAAAAGGCACTCAGATGCTAAAACCTCCACAGACACCAACCCCCAAGAAAACAGGTCTGAAAATGCCCCAGAGCATATGATGCAGTTACTTTTATATCCCCTGGCCCCTCCCAAAATCTGCCATTAGCCCAGTCCAACCTTCCACTGCAGTCCATGGGTCTGCACCCACCTTTTGCCATCTGATGGGATAAGTCTCTCTGGGGAGTGCAGTGCTCCTGCTTACTGCCTGTCCCATGTGAGACATGAAATGGTTGCCAGGCAAACTCTCCCCAGAGAAAAGGCTTTCCCCATCTTCTACTAGCTGCCTCCTGCTCGTGGCCCATGTGCAACCCCTCTGCCACATGCCTCTGACAATCAGTGTTGAGACATCAAAACTAAATTGGTTCCTCACAGGGCTGCATCCACCACTTTGGTTCAGAGGCCAGATTTCACTCATATGTATGGGACTCATGCATTTAAAGTCTGAGCCCAAGGCATTAAATAGGCACTAGAAATCAACTGAATGAAGGTGACAGGAGTCAGTCGAAGGTGCTAGGAGAGCCCACTTGGCAGAGTTTTGTCATGTGGTTTGAGGCAGTCAACTCCTCCTTCTGGAGAAAATTATTGTGTTCTTGGAACATTTTCCTTTTCCGTTTTTTCCTCCCTTTCTTTTCCTTTTCCTTTTCCTTTTCCTTTTCCTTTTCCTTTTCCTTTTCCTTTTCCTTTTCCTTTTTTTTTCATCTTCACTTACAACACTGAAGTTACTGCTAGTAACCCAGTCTAGAAAGAGGTGATTCAAGAGTCCCCCAGAGGTTGGTCTCAAGCGTTCACACTCCTCATTGAAGGTATTCCTGGATACCTGTCCTACAGGCTTAGCAGAGACCCAAATATTCCCTGCGGCTCCAAGGGACCCCAGGGAGTGGGGAATAAATGTCTTCAGTAAAGATGATAGTTTGTACCTCTTTACAGCACTTTCTTTTCTGAGCTGAGTAGTTGCAGCCCTGCAAAGATCCACCTCTGCTTTGTGCCAAACATCTTTGTCAAGCCTAAGGATGAAAGAAATTTACTTATGATACCTTTCATATGTATTTTGGGCCAAAAGAGAAAACTGGAAACGGAGCAGTGATGAAACAGGGTCTGGTGGGTATAATGCCCTTTTGACGAGTGCATCTTACAGAAGCCAAAACTGTTTCTCATGGTACTGAAGGTAGTTATTCTTTACTGTCTTTTGTCAGGTTCATGGCTGTATAGAGGGCAGCAGTGATATTTTTCAGTATTTTTCAGTATTTTTTCTTAATTTTTATGACACGGCTTATGCTCAGCCATACACGGTGGGACAGACTATACATTTTGTTTGCAGTTACAATTTTCCTTCCCTAAGAGTTCTGTATGTATTCAGCCAACTTAATCAGTGAAGCACATGGACAGCTTTTCACAGTGGATATGTGAGTCTATCACATTGGATTTGCAGTCTAGGTTGATTAGCTGATTCTTTATGTGAAATAGGTCTGTTGCCTTGATTGTACAACAGCAAGAGGTTCATTTTACCTCTTTTTTGTATCTATGTGAAGCTGTATTGTTCCCAAATCTAATGTGAACTTCAGAATGTTTTTTATCCAGACTCTCTGTACGTACGATTTATTTATTGCAGTCTATCAGTGAGCTCTTCTTTTTGCCATATTTGCTTATTTTCTTTCCAGGTTAAAATTATGTACATTTAAACCAAGGTTTCTCTTTAGTTTAAAATTGTAAATCCTGAATGTGAGATCTCCCGTTTGTTTGTCAGCCTTGCCAACATTTTGCTGAGGAACTGTGAAAAGTAAGTGACTGTTGTTTTGCATGAAGATGGGCCTGCTTGCAGGGAGTGTCTCCTCCACCAAAGCTTCTCAGGAAACCTTTAAACTGTAGTATCATTTTCAATTGAACCTGAAACTGGAGAAAAGGTACTGTTTTGGGAATAAATCTGGTGAGGCAGGGATGGGCAGCTCTCCTGGATTCTTTTGCAGTACTGATGGAGAAAAGGTATCTCAATGTCAGCAATCTCTATGATACAACTAAGCACTGGAAGCAAAGACACAGAGATATTTTGACAAACCAGTGCTGGTGCTGGGGATCTTGCTCTTCTTCACCCTCAGTCCTCTCTGACGTTCCACTTATGGCTTCTGCCTGGCTATCGATATCCTGTCCCTAGAGCAGAAGTGGCAGTGAGGTATTTAGGATCTTTTTCTGCTGTCCCCAGCATCCCTGGGTTTGAGATGTCCATGTACCTACACAAATGTTACCCAGCTTACTTTCTTGTGCCTACAGGTGCCCTGTGGCAGATACAAGCATCTGTTCTGCACTGCTCCAGCATGTTCAGGAAGAGAGGGAGCAGTGCTCTTGGCTGGAGAGGGTGAGAGGGAAGGATTTCCCTGAGCTGTTTCTCCCTTCTCTTTCATAAAGCAGGAAAGCTCTGCAAGTAGCACTGTCCCGACTCCCAGATAGAATTCTCCTGCTCAGGTAGGGTGAAGCTGATTTGCCAGGACCATGGCCAGCCAGACTTTGAATATCTACAAGGATGGAGCTTCCCTAACCTTCCTGGGTAACCTATGTCAGTGCTCAGTCACCCTCACAGTAAAAAAGGAAAAAAGGTATCTGGGATCATCAGTCCTTTTTCTTGCCCCAGGGAAATCAAAAGGCCACAGCCAGGCATCACCAGGGATGCTAGGAGAGACTGCATTGGAAAAGGTGAGCTGAGCTAAAATCTATTGATGCTGACAAGGAGCCAAGTATTTAAAGATCTTCTAAGGACCTCAGAATAAACACCAAGCTAGAGGCAAGCCACAGGGACCCTTATCCTGAAAGGCTCTGAAGCATTTGTGACTGAGCCCTGAGCCAGGGGTAGCTTTCCTCCAGGTGTACACATCTGGGAAAACAGCTTCCCATTAATCCACGTGAGTTGGAAAGCCTGGCAAGAAAAACTCCAGCACAGTAATTGAATGCAGGTAGAAAGGAGTTGGAATGGGAATGAGAATGAGACCCGTTTGCTGGTTTCAGCAGACATTTCCTGGAGGTCTTCAGTTTGGGATTTTTCATTTCCTTTCTCGTTCTGTGTGGTTTTTGACTTCTTAAGATGACAGCATCTCTTCCATTACTGAAAAGAATATAAAATATACTGTGCAAATAAACACCCTCAATCAACATGTAGCCAAGACAAGGAATATTTCAAAAACTGATACCAAGCTATCTTTAAGGATAACTATGATGAACTCAAAATTACTATTTAAGATCTTTAGTTAAGCGTTAAAAATAGTCAAATTTCCTTGAGAAAACATTTTAAGAGTAATACTCTGTGTAATCACCCCACATATGATACATCATCTTGAAGTTTCAGGAGCCCTTTGGTTGAAATTTTAACAGCTCTCCTTAAGAAATGCTAAACAGCAAATACTCTTTCCAGAAATACCATCCACTGTAAACCTGTCAGACTATTACTTAGCTATTAACCTTTCCCGATGTACTAGTGCTGTTTAAAAGAATGCTGAATATCAGAAATATTTTACTAATGCATAACAGATGGATACCATATCCAGAAATATTTGTACTGTAAACCAAAGCGCTAAGCAGTTTTACACTGAGAGGTCAAAGATGGGCAGGAAACAGTTTTCCCATCCCACAAAAATCTTAGTTTTCATATTTTCCTACTCTCATGAATATACAGAATATGAAAGAACCTGGAGTTTCCTATAATAAACTTTTTCTAAGTTTTTACTTGTTTGCTTTTTAATCCAAGCACTTATCCTCCACACACACTACTTATTTGTTATTTAACTTATCTTTCTTGGGTACAAACATCCTGTCCTGAGAAGGCTTCAGATTGAACAGTCAATAGGCTTTCTTTTTGATTGCCGTCTGCTTGACTGAAAACCATTTTCTTAATAGGTTAAAAAGGTAAAAGGAAGTATTAGAGCAGAGCTGTGACCTAACTGAGATACAGATTCCATATGTCAAATACCTTTTATAACTCTCCATATGTGAGGATAACTGATTTTTCCATCCTGTTTACATTGCTGATTTCACTGTTGGACATGGTCCTGGGTGTAACCTTTATTTTTAAAATAAGTGAGGTTTGGGAAAACTTAGAGCTGCTGTTTTCCAACAAGTTATAAGTATGGGGAGTGAGACACTTGCTCTTGGAAAATTTTTTGTAAAGATGTGCTTTTTATTCATCTTGTATAATAGTTATAGCTGTGGCTTTAGCTGAAGAACATTGTTCTATAAAAGGATGGAATATGTTTCCAAACAATGTCTTAGTTCAAAATAGTTTGGCACTTCTTGTGCAATGTAACTACAGCTGAAAAAAGTACATTGTGTCTTCCATTTCAGAATGAGTAGACATCCTGCTAAATGGCTATGTCATTGAGCAGAAAGATTTGGACGTGGGAGAGAACAGAGTATTATCATGTGTATATCTATAGCATGAGAAAGAAGTAAAGCTGATGATTTCTTTTTTATTTATTTTTAGTAATTATGAAGCAGTATATTTTCAGAAAATTTTGATGTGGTGAGATGGAAGCAGAAACCTCGTGGTCAAAAAATGTTTCATCCTTCTACTATGAGAATCTGATGTAGCCAAGATGTGCTAGCAGTGATATCCTACCACTGGCAGTTTGTACAGAAAATCTCTCCTGATTGGCAATTACATGTACAAATAATACATTGCCTTGAAATTTATTCATTTATTCTGAATTGCCACACTAATTTCCCCTCCAGATTTACGACCAGATCTTCTAATTCATCAAAGCATGATTTCACAAAATTTTTTGTTCTTCTCAAACAAGAACTGTGTCTCTTCTATGTCTGTTCTTCATGAGGTGTAAATTCTATTTCGTGAGTACTGAAATGATGAAGTTAAAGGTGTTGTAACCTTCCTGTTAATTAAAGGCTTTAAATCCAGAAGGGCATCTTTATAAATATAACTATACATTTATGTAGATATGTTCAACTAATTTGTACATTCTATTCTTTTTCAAGAATCACTAGATAAAATGACATGGCCTATTCAGACAGCTGAGTTTTCATCAATAATCCTAAAATGTACCAATTCATGTCAAGCCATTTTGCATTTTTTATATAAACCAGCTTGTCTTTATTAAGTATTTACTACTTGTGCCATTAATTAGTGGCAAGGATGTAATCTGCTTAGTGTTGCTCTTTAAACACTTTGTTTTCAGCTTTTTTTTTTTTTTCAAAATACAATTTTTTTTCAGTGACAAGAAACACTAAAAATTGCCGTAGAGAGTGTTCAGGATTTTAATGTAGCAGTAAACCTGCATACATTCCTTCAATAGTTGAAAAAAATTTTTTTTTAAATTTTAATTTTTCCTGTCCTTTAAAATTCTATATTCTATAATTTCTTTGAACTTGGAAACCCAAGAAATACTATAGGTAAAGTTTTTTTAAAAGTTTACAAAAATCCTTATTTTTGTCCAGGAAAAATAGCTATTTAGAGACACTATTTTCCCACGAACACCCTGCAACATAGAGAACTTTTTAAAAATGCCTTTTGATGTCATTTTAAATTACATTTTGGCAGTATTTTTTCCCTTGGGTTATCTTACCTCAGGAAGGACTTTTCTACCGAGTCAACCTGCTGAGAAAAAGCAGTGGTATGATTTTATAGCTGAAAAGCTATTGCATGGTTGGGTTTTTCTGCCTAGGTTTTTTTAAAATTATTATTTTAAACTTTATTATGAAATACATGCTCTCATTTAATAATAAAAAGAGCTCTGGAAGAAATAGTTAGTTTTTGGTAGTGTCCTTTAATCAGCTTTGTTCCTGATGGTGTCAGTGTCTGTGTGGGCCAAAGGAGCCTTTATGACTAAAGGATGGAGAGAGACTATCCACATGGGCCTAGAGTGACAGGACAAGGGGGAATGGCTTCACGTGGAGAGACAGTAGGTTTAGTCTCTGGTTTATAAAAAATATTTTTGTGTGTTTTTCTCTGCTGGCTGTTTTCCGTGACCCGAGAATGCCAACAGAGTCTTTTTCCCCCCAGCCCCAAGATTGAAGAAAAGTCGTGATCCATCTCTTCTTATGTTCTCATTATTGTTTATTATTTCTTATCGCTACATTCTTTTCCTGACCTGCAGGGATCTGTGCAGCAGGACACACTCAGGCACTCTCTCTGAATCCCCCCCAACACAGGTTGGTGTGTACGTTCATACTACAATCCATGTAATCAGTATTTATAATACTTCTCCAATGACTATTATTCGTGTTAGAAACTTGGACTCTACTCTAAACCAACTATAATGTGCCACCTCACTGCAGAACATGGAGGCAGATGAGGAAGGAGGAGGAAGTTCTAAAGCCATGTGGACTTCTCCATCTTGTCTTCCCTGTTTACCATCCTAAAACCCCCATATATCTAAAATTTTCACCCTGTGATAAACCTACACACTATTCTACTATCTAATACACATTCTTGAAAACTCTGCTTCATTCCAGAGCCTGAAAGCCCTTTTTCCATGAACAAAGGTTAAAAACACTGTTTGTCAGAGATCTTAAAATCTCTTAAACATGCAAAGAAATGTTTCTCATAATTCCAGACTCCAACAATATAGATTGGATATTAAGAAGAAATTCTTTCCTGTGAGGGTGGTGGAGCAGGTTGCCCAGAGAAGTTGTGCCCCAGTTGTGCCCTGGGTACCCCAGGTTGTATTTGTTGGTACCCCAGGTTGTAATCTGGTCTAGTGAAGGTTCCCAGTTTGGAATTAGGTGATCTCTAAGGTACTTTCCAACCCCAGGCTGTTCTATGACTCAATGATTCTATGATCCTGGTGGTCTTTTATCCTACCTAGGCCAGTTATCTTAAATACCGGACCTTAACAGAAAAATCCCTGTATCACACTTTCCCCCTTAAAGTTCCAAAGTGTGGTTGCCTCTGACATCTCCAAATCTCCTCAAGATTTGAGTCTTCAGCCACCCAGGCTGCTACCCTCCCATCCCACTGTTGAGATAGTCACATTGACTCACACTCTTTCCCCAGAGCTTACCCTTGTCTGACCACCTCTCAGAGCCTTTTAAACCTCTCTTTACCTCTTATTTTATAGTGTAGAAACAGCTCAGAATGGTGGGATGACAAGGAAAGAAATGGTTGCGTGCGATTTTGCCCTCAATGTTCTTGTAGCAGGTTGCTTGTCTGTAGCTGGTGATGTTGCTTCCTTCATTTTCTACCCTGGCTTTCTGTTACGGTACAAGTGTACAATTCCACAGGGAAGTTTTACAACTATTTTCTACACCTCCCTAGCAAAACATTAACAAAATCTTAGTGCAGCATGATCCATAAAATTGCCAGTAGTGCAGCCTTGCAATCTGATGTAACAGATATGGGTCCTGCCAATGCTAGCAAATTTGGACTTTGCATGTTTCCAATATTTATGTGGACAAGGAATGCTGTGCCATGCTTTCCTCTCCCAATGGTTAGGGCCCCACACTAAATCTGTGGAGAAACACATGCCCATGCACTGGATCATCATTGAATTTCGGAGAGATTTTTAGCTGTTTCAGACCAGCCTTGTTACCTATGTTAATCTGGATGGTAGCCTAAGAAGGTCTTAAATTCTTGAATGTGTATCAGTTTTAAGGAAAGTTTTCTTTGTGACTCAAGAATGAAGTGCACAATCTACCTGAAGCAGCATGGATTGTTAATTCCTTCTTTTTTTTTCATGTACCTGTGTAATTTCTCTCTTGTACTTGGAAGTGCATACGTATACAGACACTGTAAGCTTTTTACAGTTAATAGGACCCTTGGCATTTTGAAGCCTTAGTCTTGACTAGACTTCTTTGTTTCATTCTGCTTTCCCTCTGTTGCAGTTTGGTAAACGTTTTGATTTAGTTTTAAAATGAAGTTCCTTGTGATCATTCTGCATGATGAGCACCACAGAAGTAACACAAAAATGATTGAACTGATTAAGTGATATACTCCTCCCTGCTATGTTCTCCTCTCCACGACATTTAAAAGGAAGAGAGATGGAGAGCTTTGTAGATGCTCTTTGGACTGTATATTTTTGTTGTACGGTCTTTCTATCATTCCTGTGCTTACAGGATCAAAATAATTAACCAGTGGAGTTAAACTCGCTGCCAGGAAAAAAAAGATTAAATGCATTTAACCAGACACAAAAGCTTTAGAAAGTTAGAAGACAAAAGAAAGTCCTCAAATGTTAAATTATTGAAGTTTTGAGCACAGGAATAAAAATCAAACAGCTTGTAAAATGCAGTTAAGTCTATCTCTGTGTAAGAGATACTGTGATGTGATTGTTAATGATAGTTGGAATGTTGTTTGGCCTCGATGACCCAAGAGTGGTCTTCCAATCTTATGTTAATGGACACATAAAAAAAATCTATTTCATGGAAAAATGGTTTTGGTGTAAAAGAACAAATGGAACTTTTACATTTATTGATAATCCCTGCAAATTTTATCCGTGAACTCCTAGATTGTAGAATTATTGTTATTAACTCTGATTAGGATTTATGTTCAAAACATTTATGACTAAGTGAGCACCTCCAGAATTCTTCTGAAATTCTTCTGGCACCTCTCACACTGTTGTAGGTGGTTATCTCATCTAAACTTGTAAATGGAGCAATTTTAAAGGAAGGTTGAGGTTAGATAATGCTCACAGAGGATTGCCAAGTGAATCTTTGACCTGTCTTCTGAATCAGTAGCAAGCAAATATTTTGCTGAATAAATTATATCAATGGATATGCAACTGCCAAGACGGTACATTTCCAAGTAAAACACAAAATGAACTTCTGGGTTTTTTATGGTTATTAAAAACCATGGGGTGTTTGGACATTCCACTAACCTGGCCAAACTCTGTTATAGGAATTATTTTTCTGCTTATGTCTCTCTCATTTCAACAAGGTTGTTCTCCTTGTTCTTCTGCTAAGCAGAGGCTCACAAGTTTCTTGGATTGGTGAGCCACTTTTAGGCCTCAAACCTAAAAGTACCCGTACTAAGCATATTTATCTGTACTAAACATATTTATCAGGTTTAGAATACCCCTGGGACAGTTCTGGGTTAGTACATTGCTTGTACACTGCCTATTTGGACTCTAAGAATCAGTGTTAGAAAGTTATTGCATTGCTGGGACTGTTAAGAAACAATTACTTACTTTTGCAAGACAGCTGTAATTTGTGATCAGCTGCAGTAGTCATTGGTTCAATATATTTAATTTTTGCTGTATTTTGGCAGAAGGATACATATAATTTTTGTTGCTTATTTTCTTATTTTCACAGAAGGGATCATTTATCATTTTAAGTATGTATTATTGTTGCTACTGTTATTACACCGTGCAGTTAGGGAGTATCTTTAGGAGGATTCACAAATATGACCTGCTTCATCCATGGTCTTTCCTACCTTGGTAATCAAGGCCATTTTTTGTGGATTGATTCTGTTTGTATTCTCCAGCAGGCTGAACTTAACTGCATAAAGAACTGTAAGACCCAGTTTGGTCCTCTGATCTTAGATGAGCTAAAAAGAAGGAGTTTTGTAGGAAGTTTTGGGCATTAGTGCAGAAGATTTGTGAGAGTACATAATACTTAGTACCTCTTTTTAGATCATGCTTTCCTGTCTGCTTGAATCAGACTTTTCCAAACTCGTCACTGTTATAAATATTAGGCTATTATTACACCAGATGCTAGGGTTGGGTGTAAAATTAATTTTCTCTTACCACATCCAGACAAAGAAATTTCTTTTGATGCATGACTCTATTTCTGCTGCCACAAAGGGTGAGGCTCAATCCTTGCCTGGAGTATTTAATTGCCTCAATTAACTTCTGACTTCATGCTTCAGACTGCCACATGTATTTGATAGATTTCCTCATCTTTCCTTATTTCGCACATAACTTGTTGCAAAATGCTGAAGTATGTGCAGGAACCCACTGGGGAATATTGTTCTTGGAGATGAGGCTATGCCTGGTCCAGCTCTGAGTAACATGAGCAGATCCCTCAGGATGTGGAATGTTGTATAAATGCCAGGTATTAATGCAGTAATAATATTTCTCAAATTAACAGATCAACATTTTGTCAAATAACAGTATCGGGTAACAATTGTCAAGTTTTAAGACAGCAGGGATGGTAGTTTTAAAATGAAACTGATTGTTATTTAATAAGCCTAACTTACTTCCTGACCAGCATTGAAAATTGCATTGATTTGAAAGTCACATATTTCTCAGCAAATTTTTTTATTGAAGAGAAACCAGCCTGAGAACAGCCTGGTTCTAGAAAATGATCACGGACCACCCAGACATAGCTTTTAGAAGGCACAATTTACTGAGGAATACCAGAATATTATGTCCTGGGATTATTGAAGAAGAAATTAGTGTCTCTGCACTACTGGTTGTTTGTTAACTTATAATTAAAAAAAAAAAAAAAAGAAAAAGAAAAAGAAAAAGGAAGGGAAGAAAGGAAGGATGGTAAATAAGTATTATATTTAAACTTCGATTCTCCCTTGCCTTTGCCAAAGTCTTTTATGGAAAGTGCAGTGTTACAAATAAAAATGTAGTCAGTAGAAAAAGCCACACTACCATGAGTACACCCATGTGGCACATTGCAGTATAGGCAAATATATAGTTTTCATGGAAAAAAAGAAAACCCAGACCACAGAAGCTGAATGATATAAGGGGAAAAGCTTCTTCTTCTGTAAGGATATATAGTAAGAACCAGCTATCCAAACAGTGATGCTGCTGCAGATGCTTCTGAGGTAATTGATAGTCATCATGCACAAACGCTGCTTAAAGGGTGTTACAGAATAAGGATGGACATGGCCTTTTAAACTTGTTGGGCACTGGAGCAGGGAAGCAGGCAGAGCAGGACAAAAGATGGGATTTCATACTCCTACCTCACTGCACTTAAAGCAGTGGGTTCTCTATTGAAATTTTATGAACTTCCATGCTACAATAATATTGGGAAAGAATCACATAGGATATTTCTAATTTTTGTTTTTGAGATTATTTGGAGGGGGAATTTATAATATGTATTTATAAATACATATTCCCTGCATTTTTGAATACCCACCCTGCCCAGGCTGTCCTCAGTGAGCTGAGCTTGTCTGAGCCTGGTTTGCAGTAAGTCAGCCTCCCAGTCCCATCAAGTATCCAACACATTTTCCTGAAGGTGCTTAATACCTAGAATTATAACATGATAGAATGGTTTGGGATAGAAGACATTAAAGTTCACCCCTTTCCACACACCCCCACACTCCCCCACACCCCACTGTCATGGGCAGGGACATTTTCCATTAGACCAGGTTGCTCCAATCCCATCCAACCTGGCCTTGACCACTTACAGGGGATGGGGCATCCACAGCTTCTCTGGGCAACCTGTGCCAGGGCCTCACCACCCCCCCAGGGAAGAATTTTTAACCAAAATTTCCCCTCTTGCAGTTTGAACCCATTACTACTTCTCTTATCAATACAGTTCTAAAGAAAATTCCTGATTCCTTTGTTTTTAAATTATTCTCACATATCAACAACTGGTCAGGCTTATTTAAAACACTTACCTTTGAGGTATAAACATTTCCTGAAAAAATGTCCTGAGCCTCTTACCTCTTTAAGTGCAGCTATTAATAGCACCTGAGCTATGAAAGATCCACTGTCACAAGAGTTGGGACTGCTCACCCAGTAATACCTCCAGGCACCTGTATAAAACTTCTCACAAAATACCAATCCTGTAGCCTTATCCAGTAAATTTTGCAAGGCATACATCCCTAAAACCTCAATACCAAAGGAAAGAATAATAATGTAAGCCAAAAAACCTCAAATCCCAAACCAAACTGCACCCCTTCAGTCACCATCTGGTTTGAAATATTCATTACAGAGAATATAGGCAGAACATGCTCCTTGCTGCAATAGCCCCCACCATGGTTTTATTACTGCTCTGTGCAGAGCTAAAAAAAAAAGAAAAAATGGAAAGAAAAAAAAAAATCACAGCAATGAACTTAGAGAACGTAAGAATCAGTCTCATTATGGAAGAAAGGGGAACTTTATGAAATATATTTACAGAAAAAGAAGGCGAGAGAAGGAAGAAAAGAGTACTGTACCAACTCCACTAGGGAAATAAAAGAGACTAGCACCCTTATACCAACAGAAAGAGGCATAGAATTACTAGAAAAACAACTATAAAGACATTGTAAATCAAACAGCATAGAGTTTAGAACATCAAAAACGCAGAAATTTTCATCTATTATTAATTATGATAAAAAATTCTATCTCAGAATATTTTACACAGCAGCTGTTGCCAAGAAAATCTACATCTTCTTGAGCTGAGAAACTTTAAAATCAGAAGCAAATCTTTGTGTAGCCAGTGGAGATAGCATAGATATTAACACAGTATTTCAATGTCTTATTTCCATTTTCCAGTCAATTAAAAACACAAATATGAAATACAAAAACTATTTTAATTTTATTTTGATCTTATTTAAATATTTAACTGAGCCCAAATATCCTGATGTCTATTTTGTGTGTGTCTGCATGTGTTATGAATATCCAGTCATCTCTCTAAAATTGAGTTATGGCTGTTAATCCATGTGGATTAGTAGTTCTAAAAAGTAATTTATTTGTTGTTTTAATTCTTTCCTTTGTAGTAATTTTGATGTGGCTGGGAACTGCCTTTGAACATGGAGTCAGAGTTAGGTTTCACCAGATTTGCTCCCTCTTGAAGCCTGTTAGCACTGACTGTGTCAACTATACCACAGTGACTAAATTGCTACCATTATCTTTTTACTAATCTGTTTTTTTTAAGGAGATGGTTCAGGACTTAGGTCCATAAATGTAGATGCATTTCCCACAACAAGCATTTGGCCAAGGGGCAGGGGCAGAATTTCATTTTGTACAGCTTGATATTTTTGTCTCTGCAATCCACTGCACAATCTCTTCACATGTTTTGTCATGTTTTAATTTAGATTGCAGATTCCTCAGGCTGGTAACTATATGGCTCTTTGTGGGCTATAGCTGTTGGCAGTGCTTAAGGAAATGAGCAGAACGGACTATTTCAGTTGGAAGGGACCTACAGGGATGAGCTGTTCTAAATACCTGGCCACTTCAGGGCTGATCAAGTCAAAGCACATTAATGGCATTGTCCAAACACTGTGTCTCTTAAGTCCTGACATGCTTGGGCATCCAAAGCATTCACTGTTTCTTTTCTGCAGCTAAGATATGTAGAGTTATAGCTGAAATGTCCATGTTAGCCTATCCATGTGTTTCAGTATGTTTTAATGGTAGGAGATATACTGGTCTCCACATGCACTCAGTGCCTAGCTTTTCATTAGGGAATAATTTATAGCCATTTAAGTCAAAAACTATGGGTTTTGCAAACAAATTATTAGTTATTATTTGTCTAGGTAAAAGATAAGGCATACAAAAAATATTTATTAAACCCTAACTTGTTAAATAAACCAGAATGCTCTGTTTGACGGGGTGGGGGGTGGGAGGGAGAGAGAATTTTCAGGGGAAATACCAGTTACAGCAAACAACTATAGCCAAGTCATCTCTCATGGTTAGTATTTGTCAACAGTGTAACACATTTGCATCAGTCAGGAAAGTCATCGAAGCTGTTCACTTGGAAGAATTGCAGTCTCTTGTTCTTGAAGCAGCAGTGAAATGACAACCTATAAAATGCTTGCAAAGATTTGAAAGGAAACATTTCAGGCACTGCCTGGAAAACGTGTGACTAAGGCTGTGAGAATAATTGTGATTTTTTTCAGCTAGAGTGCCGAAACTAAAAAAGAGGGAGGAAAAAAATAAGTTAGAGTCAAACCAAATGGAACTTCGTTTTTTGTTTTTCTTGCCAAAATGGAAATCTGAAAACATTTATTTAGTGTAAAATGCAAACATACATTCCATTTCATCCAAAACAAAAATGTTCATTTTAAAGCATGAGGAGGAAAAGTAAAGGAAATAAAGGACTTGAATTTGCCAGGTTTTCAGAGGTGACAGCTGTTTACCTAGCAGCTGGTATGAAGAATTATATATATATATATATATATATATATATATATATATATACATATACACAGGACCACTACTTGAGAAATGACCCCCTCAGCTTATTGTGTGCCCTTAGCACAGGGACAGAAAACCAGGGTTTTGCAGAGACAAAAGGCTTTTCCCAAAGGCACCTTTGTGCCCACAACACAGTAGGCAGAACTCAGGTTTCCTTCCACATCTGATGTTAGCCTCTGCATCCTGCAAGCACTCCTGCTTCACCTGGGTATCAGCTCTATGTGTGTGGCTCTTCCTTTTTCTCTTAGAGGCTGTGTGGAGAAGGCTGTGGAATGCAGCTCCCTCAGCCACCTGGAGGAAATGCCTTTTTCTCCATAGCTTGCTCCTGTTCTTTGACATAGTGATTATTTAAACACCTTGCAATACTTCAGCTTCTCAATAACACAGAACAGCTCTCAGGAAGGATTTGGAGCTACTTTCCTGAATATCCTGTTGAGAGATAGTGAGGGCACAGGGGTACATGGCAGAGCAAAGTCTCTCAACTCTATCCTGGTGAGTTTCTCAAGTGTGTTGTAACCAACTCACATATTCAATGTGTGTGCAATGAAATGAGCTGAATGGGATTTTGCAGGTACATAGCATCTGTGCTGTCAGTCCAACATGACATTAATAGAATTGTTAGTCCAGGTTCCATTGCACTCAGTCAGAGTATGACCCATTGCTCAAAAACTTCTGAGCCTTGAACATCTGACCAATTTTTAGTCAACAAGTTGCTCATGCTTTCTAGCTGTGGGATTTCAACCTGAATAAAAGTATACTGTAGGAGGCAGTGCTTAAAGTCTTGCTAAAGTCAAGGTAAATGACATCTACTCCTCTGTACTTTTCCACAGTTCGTCATTTTTTTTAAGCAGTCAAGTTGGTCAGACATGACTTACCTCACTGAAGGTTCTTTATTCAACTAGGCAAAAGAAAGCAAAAGCAGAGCAAAATAAGCCAGACAAGAGAAGGTGTCTTGTCTTAGACCACACAAAGGGTCAGTTGTGCAACCAAGTGCAAAACTCCAGTCTCCTTAATCTCAGTCCAGTCCCTGACCTAAATTACGTGTCTCTATTTTTTAATTGAAAGTTAACTTTTAGTGAAGTATTTCATAGCTGAAAGAAAAAACCTCAAAACATGGACCACATGGCAGATCCCCAGAGACCACTGCCAGCCAATAGAATATATTTTGCAACTGTTATATTGGACTAAATTCAACTAGGAATTGATTAGCTGTTCTCTTTAGAAATAAATGGACATAATTTGGCCTTTACATTTCCTAAACCATAAATGGCTTAGGAGCTTGGAAAATTACACTTGGGTTAGGATAACAATGAAGAATAGAAGGCTCTCTTTTTGTGGTACTAGGAGGAACAAAGTCTGTTTCATGGCTATGTGCCTACACGTATCTGATACAGAACTTGATAAGTGTAAGTAAATGTTAGCTTTAATTCTTTAAAGTTCAAGCTTATGGTCTTTGCTAGTGAGGCTGGAGGCTGATAGATGGGAGAGACAAAAGAGGGAATATTCTTAATACTCTGGAGTGCCAAACTGTCCAGGGTTGATGCCCATGAGAGAGGACCTGCAATTTCATCTAAACTCGTTTGTCTCCAGCTCCTGTGAGACTTTTGGCCTTTTTTGTGAGAAAACTTTGCACTGTTTTCTTGGCTGTGTTGAAAGCCTGATGATTTTTTTAGTTGATTTGTGGATGGGTGCTCTGAAAAATCCATTCTAAGGAGGCAGCTGAAAACTCTGACTCCTGAGTAATGTCAGGAGGATACAACATATTTTATAAAGAAGTACAGTTTGCACTGGAGAGCAATGGTGCTTTCCAGAATAGCAGCATAGAAACAGCCCTTCCTTAAGTGAGTCTGAGCTCCTGCTTGAATGCAGCCTTTAAGGGAGAATTTCAGAGCTGTTGAGTTTCCAGCATGAGCTGTAAGGGCTGGCTCATTTAACCCTTGGGCCCATTTTGAGCCTGGGAGTCAGAGGAATTGTGGTTGGACTTTTTAAGTGAGCTGCATCACTTGAGTGATGGATGTACCAAAATCCAGGAAGAATTTCTATTCCATTTAGAACGTTAAGATATCATCCCTCCTATTTGTCTTTTAAACCTCTCCCTTTTTTCTTTTTTTTTTTTTTTTCCCCTTAGTTCATAGGTAGCTCAGAAAATACCTGCCTATTTTGTCAGAGGAGTGGGATCATGTTTTAGTCCTATTATTCAGTGATCATGGAAACCTCCATTAGGTACAAAAATTTCTTGAAACTCCTATAGAAACATCCTCCCTGTACCATGGGCTGGTAGCTCTATACTGCCTCAGACCATGATGTACCACATTGTTTTCCAAACATTTGAAAACCAAGCCCTGATGCGTTAAGAAAAAAATTTTTCTTCTCCTGCTGAATTACCATGTTGTTAAATACACACCCAATACTTTACAAAGTATTCATCTTCTGTGACCCATTGTTAGCTCTTCATGCCCCACAAGGGGATATGTCTCAGACTTCAGGAAACAATGATCTGTTGTGACTCATCTGCTTAAACCTTTTTTCATTATTTTCCATCATACACTTAACCACTGTCTATATATTTTTGCTTGTTATTAAACATAATTGAATAAATAGTAATTTTTGACTGGTTAATTCATGAACATTTCAGTGGTTTGAGTGGCTTTCAGAAGGCATCTGAAACCTACTTACTGGTATAGGAAAGACTGGAAAATGGGATTTGCTGATCTTGTGTATAAAACTAGAACAGTCTGGATTGCAGCAGGAATGGAAACTTAAAAAGCTCTTTGCTAATTCCTCCTTGCACAGTAATACAAATTTCTACATCTTTCTTTCTTACCTTCTTAGGAGTGAGGCAGAGGGTAAATATATGGAAAAAGAAGGTAACAAAATCTGGAGAGAGGGAAAATTTGAAATAGAAATACAAAAATACTACAAAAAAGGCTTTGGTATTTCAAATCTGGCCTAACCAGCAGTCATTAGAAATGTCAGGCATCAGTCTGTTCATGCAAAAATTTCCCACTCAGTCTGAAGAGGAAGAAGTTTTGCAAGATTGAAGAGCACTGGAACAGGGCCTGTCCCTCCTCAGTCTGTGAAATTTGATTGCTATTGATGTTGAAGAAGGTAGAGTTCAACCCAGAACTTGGTCCACTTCCTTGATGGTAAACCAAAAATTTTTATGACCTTATCGATGTGCAAAAAGAAAAGTTTGGAGTTGGTTTCACACCACCCAAGCCAAGTTTCAGTAAAATACATAAGGGTCTAGTTAAATGATGAGTCTTTTAACACAACAGCATTTCTACTGTGCAAAACAGCATTTTGGACCAAAGTCTGCATCTGCTTGCAAGTGATTCTAATTTTATTCATCAGCTTTGGCTTTATTCTTAGTATTTAAATCTGTTTTTAGTAATGTCTGAAGACTAGTAAGGGCAGAGATGGAATCCACACAGTGCAGTTAAGTGGTAAGTTACCAAACTTCCTGCATGCAGATCCACACAACAGTTTGGAGTGGAAGGAACCTCCAGAGTTCATCTAGTCCAGTGTCCTGCTTCAAACACTTCTGTTTAGATGAGGGTGCTCAGGGGTGTCCCCAAAAGAGATTTTAGTATCTCAGAAGATGAAGGCCCCACAGTTTTCCTGGCCAGTTGCTCCAGTGTCTGTTCGCTTTCATCTTGAAAAAGTTCTTCCTCAAATCTCTCTGGAATTTGCAATGTTCTACATCATGACCAGAGACTTCTTCCTATCAAAGCGGGGAAAATTCTGGGTAATCTTTTAAATGTCTGGAATGATGAAAATGGCTGCAGCAAAAATAAAACAAGTACCTCTTACCTAATGAATCCTGCATATAAAATATAGTGAAAATCTTTGACATCAGCAGCAAAACTTGGACTCAGGAAGGTGGAAATTTTGTTCAGTCCCACTTATGGCAAACCTAAGTTTGTTTTCAGATTGTATAATTTGTGAAGCATCGTAGTTGTGATGGAAAATGCGCTCAGTTCTAACTTTATATTCTGACCCTATTTCTTCATCAGTGCATGTATGAAAATGAGTGCAGAAAAGGAAAAAGAAGATGTTGTGAAGTTCAATGCCCTGAGCAAATGTGAGCTGCAAGCAAGTGATAGGTGTCTAGAGAAAGGATTTTTGTTATGAATGCATCTCTGTTGCCATCACAAAGGAACATTTCCTTCACTGTAATCCCTTCTAGAATAGCTCTTGTTTCATTATCATAAATGCCCTAACTGCAGGAATAGTTTCATGCACCAGGTAGGAGTCCCTCAATTATTGTTTGTGCTGTGGAAAATTGCTAAGAGAAAATCTAATTTGGTCAGCTTGCTATTTTGTCTATCAAAGAAATTAAATATGGAAAAGACTTGTCAGATCATGGAGCCATTCTGATTGCAAAGGATACAATCCCTAGCACAGAATGGTTCTGATTTTCAGTCAAAAATGTCTTTGCAGGAGTGAGCAGTGGGCCTCTTTTTCTCTTGCAAGGCCTGGCAACCTCACAGGCTTGTAGGAGAAAAGGGCTCTGTGGTGGGAAGATGGGAGAGGAGACTGGCAGCCACCAGAAAGCCTTTTGGCAGTTTAGTGAGGAGTGTGCAAATAATTTCACATCTTTCCCTGAGTTTTCCAGCACTCCTCTCAAGCAAGGGAAGGCAATCTTGTCTTTGCACTGGAGCCCATATAATTTTCATTTTCACCTTCTCCCCATGCTCATTCAGATTTTATTGAGTCTTTTCTCAGTTTTAATGCCTTTTTTTTTTAACCTTCTGCTATGCAGCTGTAGTCTCAATTGCTCCTCAAAACAAACCTGCCTCCTCTTTGCCTGGTCCTAGTCACAAAAACAAAGGAAGATGGGAGAAGCAGGCTTACTGCTAAACCCACTCTCCTGTTGCAGGGGTCTGAAGTCTGAGGTGTTAATCTTCATGTTCTTTTGATCTGAGTAAGGATAATAGGTTGTTTTTCAATATTGTTTCTGGTTCATTAATATGTATGTTGTCTGCTCCTTTTTTTTATCCCTCAGAAAACCCTTTGAAGATACCTTTGTAGCCTCTCTTCTGCTGCAGGCCTAGCTTTGACTTTTCCGCTGTTCATTGTTTTCCTGCTTGTTTCATGTTCTCACTCCATTACAGCCAATTGGCTGCTGCAGCCAGAACTGAAGCATCCTCCTCCTGCTTTCTTTCCAAGGACCTGTTCAGTGTGAGTGATGATTAAACTCCCCTGGTTTCTTCATGTGACCCTGGCAAAAAAAGTGTCACTGAGTAGATTTAAATAGGGCACCATCACTGATTGGCATTGGTGGCTTCTAAGCACCCATGTTTCTCTCACTGGACAAACCCCTACACATAAACTGGGATAAAGCCCGATTGGCATTGTTTCCAGAAACATTTAAATAATTGTCACACTGCACCCCATGAAAGGATGACACAACCACTATCTAGTTTTAAAGGCTGCTTTGTTATGAAAAGAGCATTAGATCATTTGATTGCTGTTTTTCTTTGGAATGCATCCTCCTACTCACCACCCTGTGGGCATCCATACTCTCTTTTGTTGGACTTGTTTCTGTTCATATGATTTTATGTGCTTTGGGGCATTTCAGTGTGCCTGCTGTTCTTTTTTTCCCCCTGCCTTTTCTTCCTCTCTACCTCTCCATATTTTTGTGGTATATTTGGCAAAGCTGTGGGTTACACCCATGTTTCATCTTGTTGTTTTTGTCATTTATTCACCAGCTGAGCTCAGAGGAGGATTTGTTTTTCAGTAAAATCTGGGGACTTTATGTTTTTCTTTTTTTGTCTTTTAATAATTTTATAGTTTTGTTGACTGAAGTATAAGAAAATTGAACGGTTTGTCCATGGTCACACAGTGAGTCATTGCTTCTGTCAAAATAAGAATCTGCCTAGAGCTCCCATAGCTTGTACCTCCTCATACCAGCCATTAGAGAAACTCAGCTCTTGTGTGAATTTGTCAGAGATCTAAATGAAAGCTTCTTTTTTGCATCACCTGGTTCTATGGCACCAGATGAATTTCCTGGGCACAACTATTGACCACACTGTGTGGTAGGCAATAGCAATGTTGAGCTCTGAGATACTTTATCTCAGATGTTAGTTCCTGGCCACTAATAAGTGGGTTGATAAGGACTGTAAATCTTGTCCCTCTAGGCCTAGCTGTCTTACAGTCCTAGATTCACTTAGGAGAAGAGTCTGGGACAATGAAGAAAGGGGCTTTGAATGTCTCAAAGTTTTGCATTTATTTTAAATTGTCCCATCTCGTCACAGCCTGAGCCCAGAATTCCCACGTCTGGTGTGGGCCAGAGCTGCTCTCCCTACTCAGACCCATGGATTATGCTTTGGAGAGCTGAGCCCTGAAGGGAGAAGGAGCTCATCAGTGGCCACTGATTCAATGCTCTTCATAACTGCAGATAAAAGAGCAACATTGTCTGCAGAGAGAGAAGAAACTCTGCAGAAAGAATCTGTGATCTTTTTGGTTTATAAAATAAACAGAGAAGACAAGGTGGGAAACATTCCTAGCATTCCCACCACTCCATCTCTTTTCTGGCTGGGAATTCAGATGCAGAAAAATTAAAGTTGTATTCAGGCACGGAAGGCCATTCCACAAGAGGGTATTGGCTTTTGATGGACAAGTGGCTTTTCACTGACCTACATGACAATCTGTCTCTGATCAGAGTCCTCCAGCAATTTTCTAGTGGTGGTGCTACTTTTGGTACAACCTGACAGTATATTTGTCTTTTTCTGAGCTTCAGGGGTCCACAAACCACAGCTTGGTGGTGCCTATTTCAGAGGGGTTACGCCCCAGGGAGAACAGACACCTCCACTCAGTCTGGCTCCTTGCTTCTGCCTCCTGAGGCTGTGACAGAGCTCAGAACTGAACCCACCATCCCTGACTACCATTTCCAAGGGTAAAACTTAAAATACAATTTAACCATGAAAGCCAAGAACAATAATAAAAAAAACCCCCCAAAACAGACCAACCAAGCAACCCAACCCAACCCAACCCAAACTCACAAAAATCCTCCCAAAAAAACCCAAGTGGAGAAGTGTACTAATGTACTTAATCTCTTTTTATAGGCAGAAACACATTCCAGGTCTCCTCCAGTAGTCAAAATCACATGTCTTGGGAGTGGAGAGCCACAGAAAGGTGAGACAAAGACAGAATACGGCAGGTTATATAATAGAGTTATCCTGGGCCAAATGAAAGACTAATTTAAGCCCTATTTATAGACTGTGGGTAACATTCAAATTTCGCTTCATCTTCTTTAAGCCTTTCACTCACTAATTCTTTGGAAGGAGGAATAATTAAGAAAAGGATCTATTTGGCAACTCATTAGTTTAAAATCTTTCTTCTTTAGAGATTTGGTCAACATTGCTTCCATAGTCTTTTGGAAAATTTTCTTCAGTTTATTGAAGAGACTTCAGTTGACTCAAACGTTTTAATTTTTGCTCATTTAAATATATCAGCCAGTTTCAAGACTTGATAAAGATGAATGCAATTAATCTTAGAGGCTCAAAAATGTTAAGGAAAGAGCTTTTATTTTGAAAATGCAGTAGAACAAAATTAAAATCCTATCTGGTAACCCTCTGAAAATATGAATGTGGGAATTTCTGACTGTAATTAATTTTGTCTGGGGATTATAATGGCTTACATTTACAAACAACAAGGATTGCTAAAGAACTGGTACAACAGAACTTGTGTGTGAGTGTATATTTGTGTGTGTACATATTGTACATATGGAATGCAGTAGTGTAATGTGGTGGTTATGTTTTATCATTAGGGTTGGTATTGAGTTTCCATTTTTGCTGTCCATCCCTCCAATAACACAAAAAAATTCAATAATTCATCACATAATTGGTCACTTGATGTGATTCTTAAGGCTGTCCTGTCCAGGGTCAGGAGTTAGGTTTTGATGATCTTTGTGAATCCTTTCCAGCTCAGAATATTTTACAAAATCAGTGTGCAATCTAGACCTGGTGTGCACTTTTCCAGCTGAATGTGAGGTTGGCTGGAATGGCAGATCCAAAAAGGGGAACAACCAAACACAGTAGATGGATATCACTTGATTGAGAACTAAAATTTCTTTTTTGTTTTTTTTTTATTTTAAAGAAATAACGTCTAAAGCCATTTGGTTAGCGCAAAACAGAATGACAGTGGTCTTATGTTTTGTATTCTTTTAGAAATAAAGGATAGCCTTCTCGATAAAAATATACTTCTCATTCAACAACATCTGATAAGAATGCACAGTATAAAGTAGTGATTAGGAAGACCCTGTCTCATTAGAAGCCACAATAAGATCAGGATATCTCACCAGTCTTGAGTAGGAACATCCTTTCCCTTGACAAGCCCAAAGAGGATCATGGATACTTCTGAAATGTTTATTTTTCCGTCTCTTAGGTGTTTCAAGTGGCAGATGATGCAGTCTTAGATTGGAAAGTAAAATTACTTCTTCCCCCATCTTATGAGAGTGTGTGTGAATTTCTGAGCTCTGGGGCTGAGGAAGGGCATTGGCCCCTTTCTGGCCACTCTTTCTGGTCCATGCATGCAGGGTGCTATAAAGTTCGTCTTTTCAGAGAAACACAGCAGCAGGACAAAGTATTATGGTTTGTTTCTATTTGCTCATTTGCTTTAGCCTAGCTTCCCACTTCAGCAACTTGGTTTGCAACTAAAATATGAAAACCTGGGGAGGGAGGTTACTTGACCAGATTGTGGAGCAGAGCTGACCTTGAATAAGACATGCCAGCTCTGTCGAGAGCATACAAATGTGTTACACTGTATAATATGCAGAAAGGTCTTGAGGTCTCTCCCCTCTCTTTAAACATCAAAGATCAGATAATGTGTTTTCATCCTTCAACATTAAACATTCCGTTGCAGCCTAGGCAAAGGCGAAGAATTGTCTCTGGGATCTGCTGCCATGGGAGGGCACGGAGTCAAACAGAGTGGCTGAATTTGAAAATGAAGAGGAATAATTTTGTGACCAGTAATAAAATGTGTAGCTACAGATACTGAAATAATGATAGGGCCATAACCTGAATGTGGAGAGAGTCAGGAAAGAATTCCCCTCTACGCCACATGGAAGCACTGCACACGTAAAGTGGTGGATTTGTGAGGTGAAGAGGTGGGATCACCTTGTCTCGAGTTAGCAGATAAAGCAGAATTGATGAACAAGACCAATTAGTTTCTGACAATGTTTTCCTCAATGTACAAAAGTGCAAAGGAAATTAAGAGATCCTAGTAAAGATTTGTTATGCAGATGTTCCTGGGGACACAAATAATTTTTGTAAAAGCAGTAGCATATTTCTCAGAGTGGTTTGAAGGCTATATTCCTTTTTTGTGAACCTATAACAACTTTGAAATGCTTGCTGTTGTTTCTGGTTATTTTTTAGAAATCAGGTGGTGGAAGTGAAATCTTGGCTTTGCAACTGCTATGAAAGAGTTTTTCTGACTTAAACCATAACCAAGAAAGAGAAACATGGAAGAGAATGGAAAGCAGATGGAGATACGGTAAAGCGGGAATGTAAATGAGGTGCTTTAGGAAAGAGGAGAATCAGCAAGACCAGTTGCTGCTCAGTTTGTAGAGCTATGTAACTAAATGAACAGTGATGGCTGCATCAAGCACTTGAATGTGGCCAGGAGGGCGTTTTGCTGCTCCAGGCAGGGTGGTGGCCCTGGGAGTGGGAACCGTCAGTGCTGATCTCTTGTTCCAAACCACACCCCAAATGAAACTGTTCTATTGTTTTCCTTCCAGACCTGTTCGCAGCAACTCTGGCTGCTTCATGCCCTGACGTAATAGTGATCACATCTTCTCCTTGTGCTCCACTCAGGTTTTCTCCTGTCCAGTGGGATTTGGCAGTAGAAATTTTATCAATGTGATAGTGTTGCCATACATTTTCAGACCTAATTTCTAGGAGGGCTGCCTCCAAGAGCTGTAACATTCTGTAATTATTCAGAACACCTGTTTCCAAATACCTCAGTGTAAAACTATTTGTTTTTTCCTGTGAGAAGACTATAGTACAAGTTCTGTTAAGTCTTTGACACCTAGCCAAAAACTACACCATTCATTTAACCTCAAGCACTAAAGGCTCTATTCACACACATAAAAAGGGACATTTCACAATTTTCCAGTAGGATTTTAAATGGAAATGGGGGTGCATGAAAATATCACCTAGTCCAGCATTTAGTATAGGTAGGTATGAGATGACGTGTTGAAACTGAATGTACTGAAGATAGAAATAAATTAACAATAATAATAATTATATACGTAATGCTCATTCTTTATAGCTTTAGAAAAATTGACAACAAGATGCCTATACTCAGGAAGAACAAAGGAGAATAAAATACCCTCTGATTACAACTCTGATGACAACTAGTGGCTTATAACCTGGGGAAAACCACACAGTATCACCTCCCCATCCCAGCATATGTCCTGATGTACAGGTTATAGGGTAGCACTAAGGATTATCACTGAGTGCTGGGCTGGTTGTGTGTCTGATGGAGTCTTCCTTTGATGCACTAGGGCTGCCTCAGAGAAGTTCTGTGATAAGTGAAATTATCTTTATCTGCATATTGGGAAGTTTTTAGATCCTCCCATGCAAAGATTTTCACTTAAACATAAGGTGGCTATTAGTAGTAGCAATACCCATAAAGTTTTCCAGCATTTTCAATATTCAATCATGCTGCTTCATTTTGTCACCTCCTAATATAACAGAAGAAAAACTGTATCTGTGGGGACTTACAATTACAGTCTCCCACATATTAGGCATGCTGATGGCCCAAGGGCACAAAAGGGGTTAAATACCTGCCTTCAATTTGAAGAAAAGTGAGTTAATTGGCTAGCAGGATAGCTTAATTGCAGGAGTTGTTAGTGCAGCAGAAGCTAAACCAGGTTGCATATGAAATGTGGTTGTTGAACACAAGCATTTCTTCTAGCTGGGAGGATGACTACACATATATATTGCATATTTATATGTGCCCTGAAGCTCGTCCTCTTCCATAGAGGAGGTTCTTGTAAGCCATCCTAAAACCAGTTACTTCACCCTGGGCAAAGTACTTTTTCCTCTGTGTTCTGTAAACATATTGATATTTCAGTCACTTGAAAACATCAAAGACAAAAGGAATGAGGGGGCTGCAGATCTTCTGTCTTCTTGGAGCACAGACACTCTCTTGTTAGGTGCATAAAGAACAAAATATATATATATATAAAGCTTTACCTTTACCTGAGGAAACCTTTCTGGCTGAAGACAAAACAAAACAAAAAAAACCAAAACAAAACAAAAAAAAAGACCAACAACTACAAAAAAAGGAAAGACAAGAAAAAAGGAAGAGAATAAAAATAAATGTAAAATGTCTGTGGAAGAGTATTGATTATACTCTTATTGCAGTCCATATTGAGCATTGGGCATAAAATGGCTTCCTGACTGATCAGAATTACAATGGATAATACATAAACCAAAAGATGTCACAATCTGTCAACTACATTCTCCTGCATAACCTGCTCAGGTTATGATCCTGAAGTGCAGTTGAATAACTCACCCTGATTTATAATTTTTACTGTTCAAATTTTTAGAATTAGCCTGAAAAATATGTGCCTGGCAGACACATTTCATTCTCAGGTGTTAGTAAAGTCAGTACACCCTCAAATATTGCAGCATAACCTCTCAAGAATTTTGTTGCACCACAAAATTTCAGCTTGCGTTTTGTGCATCTCCACAAGTAGTGTAGTTGGCTCTGGTTGTGAAGAAAACCACATGGAATTTGAATTGAGTGCAAGCAGTGTGGAGTTGGGCTTTAAGAGAGATAAGAATGTATTTTTCATTTCTCTCCTTGAGGTTTTAACTCAGATGATCAGTACTTTAAAAATATCTTCATTGATAACGAGGTCATATCTTTTATAAGAAATTAGAGGGATGATCACAGACTTGCATAACATATTGCGCCTGGAGTTATTTTATGATACAAGATGCTGGGGGAAGGGTAGGTTTGAGACATCCTGCAATTATTTTCTTGACTAACCAAGAAGGAGTTGAGCTACATGGAAAATGTACAAGACAACTAAATTCAGGACTTAGGGCAAAGTTTTCAAGCAAATCTAGCAGTACTAACTAACTGCACAGCCTACTGTGAATGCGTCCATTGCATGTGGCCAAGGGATGCAGCTTATTTTTTATAATTATCTCTTTCTTTTTCTACTTTTTCACATAGGAGAGGCTCACATACTGACAGAAGGTACACATTTATTAGGCCAAGTGCACATATTCACCCTGTTCTGTTGTATTATTTAACCTGTCGTAAAATATTGCAAATTTAGAAAATATAGGCTCATACCAAATAAAATGCACTTCACGTACAAATTATTTATATAACATATATTTATAAAAAACATGCATTTCATAGCAGAGTTTTTCAGCACCAGTCCTTCTCAAACAAGTCTCTGGTAGAATGGAAGCCATTTACCATTAAAGCCAGATTGCATTCTATCAAAAAGGTCCTTTGGATGTCTCTAGAGTCAGCGAGAAAGCAAAAGGAAGGCTGGAATCTTTTAGATGAATCATGGCTTCAAGCTCCAAATGCTGCTGGAGATATTTTCTGATCCTTCGTGTTTTCCAAATAAATGCAAAATTACAGTTGGAAAGTTTTCTTAACAAGTAAACAAAACTTCAGGTAGTTTATCCAAGAAAAAAAGTAAAAGGGCGAGAGAATAAGAAAAGGAAAAAGTAAAACTTGAAAAGTTTTGGCCTGAAGGTGGTGAAAGCTGAAGTAATTTGTTATACCAGAACAGGTATAGGACTACTCCAAGAAAGTACCTCACTCCTGAGCTCCAGGACCACCTGCAGGGATGAAAGGGCACTTCAGGACCCAGGTCCATCCAGGACTTGGCTTCCCCACTGAGAGTTTTTACATGGGTGCCAGTGAGTGCCAGCCAAGCTGGCAGCTCTTATGATGTGGACAGGCATCCAGCAGAGACCTGAGTTACTATTGGTTTCAAAAAATTCTTCTGGTATATAAAACTCTGCTAAAAACTCACAGTGCTACGGAATCAGCACTTTGAATCCTGGTGTGTCTGTGGAGAAACTGGTGTCAGCACAATGGGAAAAAAGGCTGCAATCTGCTGAAAATCTATCCAGTTTGAGATGAAATTTTTTGCTCTATACTTTTATCAGATAAATCTTATGTAAATGTGATATAAATTTACACTACAGCAGAGGCTTTCTTATATGAGAAGGGTAATTGAGTCATCCTGCCAGTAGCAGATGGCAATACTTTGTGATGCAGCAGAAGACAGGGCAAAAAGATGAAACAATAGAGGAATTGAGAAGAAGGAGACATTCTTCCCAAAACCTAAAACAATCAACATGTGCCCTATGGCATGGACTTCACTTGACTTTCATAAAAATATGGAAGTTTGTTATCGGACAATGTCTTCCTCCCCTGCAATACATAATTCAAAACCAATCCAGCATTCTTAGATTAGCTTCTAGTAGTCATAAATAATGATGCTCAGCATTTTTCATCTTTAACTTATTTAATAAACAATTATTCCTTCTTCCCGATGTAAAGTGTGCATTGTTATATCCTGTAGGGAAACTGAGGCATAACAGTTATTATTCCAGAGGGGGGAAAAAAATCACGGACTAGAGTCAGAATTTAATGCTAATCCTTCTTGCCTAATTCTCACTGAAAAGCAGCAATTAAAGCAACACAACAAGATTTAAGCATTTTACTGTGATGACACTGAATTGATTTAAATTCCATTGTTCCAACAGGATGCCTGTACGACTTCAGTCAGATCACCAAATTTAGCCCTGCTGTGAGCTTCTGCAACTCCCACATAAGTCACTGGGAGTTATGGCTGGGTTATACCAGGCCTAGACTTGGCACTGTACAAACAACCCTCATGATAATGAAGCGAACTGATTTCAAGTGAATGCTAAAAATTCCTGGCAAAGTAACATTTCTCTCCTCCTGCCAAGTGTCATCAACATTATTTTTTGGGTGGATTCAGATCCCTGAGAGCAGAGTTTTCCATTACGTGTTCCTAATTGTTAAAGATTGGGCCTGCTATAATACTTGAGAAGTAGTGTGTTTTGTTGTTCTTGTTACCATAACACCAGGGTGAAATAGTGCTTTTCTCTCAGCTGGTTAAGCCACAGAATACAGTAGCAGCCTTCCTAGCAATGTCAAGGCATTAGACAGAGGCAAAGCAATCCACAGTCAACAGAATGAATGGAACAATTCACACTGTTGTACATAGATATAGAGGTTAAACCCAAACACATGAAAAAGTGATGCTGGAAGCACTTGGGAACAGCTGGGCCAGATGAATAACTCGATTGGATGCCATGAGGAACAAATTAAACAACTGACTGGAGACCAGGCTGCTCGTGTGACAGACACTTTAATCAGGAAGTCAAAAGCTGATTGACAAGATGAAAAGCTGGATGACATGAAAAATGGAAACAGAAGGAACAACACAAGAAAAGGGCACCCTGGGTCAGCATGCTGACAAAAATAATCTAGTACGACAGGCCATAATCCAATCTTCGAATGTTTGGCATGGTGCTAGTTATGAAAGTCTGCAGCCACAAGGAAAGAAAACTATTATTAAGTGAAGGAAATTATCTGCCTGTCTAGAACTCACTGCTGTGTGTTCATCAGAGATTCTCTTTCTACCCACAATGCATTATAGATATATACTAGAAATAGCTTATGTTGAATAATATGAAATAAAATTAATAGAAATAAAGTACTTTTACAGCAATGTTAGAGTAAGTCATTGCTTTTCAAAAACCTGCAGCTAAACAGGTGTTGACATTGAGTAGGTGTGAAAAGTGAACTCTATCACAGTACATGGGGTTTTTTTTCCCTTACAGCTCAATGTAAATATATTGCTTTCAAGTTTTCCATAGGAACTTGTTCTACCTAAACTTAGAGACTGTCTGCACCTAGAGTTATCTGCAAAATGTAAGAAAATTTGAAATTCCCCAGTAATGCACATTTAAGATATTCTGCATGAGCAGTTCAGTTAAATAACTCCACAAGACCAAGGGCCTGCAGTGTGACAACTGATGGTCAAATTCAGCATTTCACTGGCTCAAGGTCCTGAAGAAAGGCATCCTGAACTTAGTGTCTGAAATTTGAATTCAGAAATCAAAGAATATCAGAATTCAATACCTAAAAATGTAGCTTTTTTTTTTTTTCCCCAGAAGTTCTGAAGAGATTGCGGTAAAGACTGACCTCAAGCTGGTACTTTTGGAAATCAGGTTACTTGGGAACCTTGTTTTGCACATGCCCCTCCCACCCCCAGCAGTAAAAGGTTTGTATTCATTTTTTTAGGAGAAAAATGGAGTCAGGTTCTGCTGCAAGCACAGTAGATTTCAGTGAGTTTACACAGGTCTTAGAGGAGTACTTGGTGACAATTGCAACATGACTTTTTATAAGCTTGGGATGGAGAGAGCTTTCATGAAGGAGTGTTGAAACTTGAACTATAATCTTGAAAATGGCTAACCTGATGTAAGATTAGATGGCCTTGTAGGGAGTTTCTGTATATCATTTATATAATAGCACATAAAGGTTTGTGCTATTGTTCTAAAGAAGAATTAACCACAGCAGGGCATGCCTCTGTTTCAGCGTCTTGCCTTTTGTCAAAAGAGTGTGATATGTTGTCTCCTAACTGAGATAATGACAGCTTTTTGTTACTGAAATGCTTTCCTCTGTTTCAGTGAAACAATATTAAAACAATACTTTGAATGCCAGGCTTAATATGGAGCACTCTCTGCTGGAAAAAAAAGCTACCAAAAAAAATTGGTAGAAGTGGAAGATTCTCAATTTGAGATTAATTTATTTCTGAGACTTTTTCTCCTGTCTGTTTCTCCTGTCTGTTTCTCCTTTTATTGCCAGGGTCTTTGGGATTATTGTTACAGTTTTGCAGCTTTTTGTGTCTCTGTGTTTTCCTTTGTTTCCCTCCCTTCAACAGCAGTCTTCTGTTTCAGTGACAGCACAGACCCAGGACCTGTTTCATCTTTTCCACGTTTGTTTTTCTAAACAATAGCAACAATCGCTGGAACAACAAATCCTCTACTGCTACTAAGCTGTGCCCAGGTTGATGTTTACCACAAACAATGGCATGAAACTCCCTAGAAATATCAAAACTGCTGTTGAGCAAGGAATCTGGTGTTTCAGAGGATGTGGTGGTTGAAGGATTATATTTTCTTCCTTTAAGCTTTATCTGCTTTTGCCCTGGCATCTGCCTTTGTGATGTCTTTCTTTAATGCTTTTAATTCTTGCTTGTCCTGTAATGTGTTGTAGAGGTAGGACATGCTGTGCACTCCTCTAGGAACTTTGTATTTGTTCTTCTCTTGTTTTGCTGCTCTCTTACTCAAAGGTAAAGGTCATCATGACAGGAAACACGGTATATGCTTGCTGCTGATGGTGGTAAAACTTGCAATAAATGAGCTTTGTTCTTGATTTAAATTCTGGTAGACAGATGTTTCTGCATTCAAGAATCTTGCTGTACTTGAGACAAATCTTTTTTCTTTCTGCATGAAGAAACTTAAGACTATTCATATATGGCCACAGCATAGGAGGAGGGGTTGTGAGATGTTGCCCTATGTCAGTCCTGACTTTCAGATAAGTGAGATGAAAGAATACAATAGGAAGGTTCTTGAAACCAGGGTTTATCAGCCTCATTAGATAAACACAGAAAATCCTTAAGCAAAATGTACATAAAATTATTATGGCCCAGAGTGTGGTAAAATTTTTCTATCATGAAAAAATTCCATAGGCCGGACAGGGTGCAGAATGACAAACTCTCATTTCTTAAGGTTTTAGCATTATGAATCCTGTAGACTAAAGCAGCATCAAATCTGCATTTAAAAAAAATTAAGTGGGGGTTATATGTGAGTGTATGTATTTTGCATGCATATGTGTCTGAGAGGTAAGGAGGGAAGGAACTTGTAAAATTTCTCTCCAGATTTGTCCAGAGTGCACTCAGAAAGAAAGGCTCCTGGCTACAGTGAGTTCAGGTTAGGTCTGGTTTCTACCCAATTAAAAAGAGCTATTTTATTTCATGCTACATTCTAGAATTTTTAGTTTATGAATAGATTGATTAGATGAAAGTGAATAGCTTCTTAGTGTATGATATTTAAAAGTAATTTTCAAAGCAGAGTTTGATTTATGATACACTTACTAAAACACATCTTTACCTTAGTATTAGAAAAAAATGGTATAAAAGGATGCAAATTCAAGGACAATCCATGCTCAGAACTGAAATCCCTGCAGCATGGCCTGAGTGCACGATCAGGACTGGAGGAGTGACCCAAAACCAGGAGACTAAAGCCTGCTGAAAGGAGGCAGGATCTGTGCCTGGCTCAGATTAGCACTGAGCTTGAGCCCAGCTGTGTTGGCAGCACCCAGCTGGTGTTCACACAATGAGCAGGTGAAAATGTGACAGAGATGAGGTGTCAGAGCAGCAGAACCCTGCACATCTTTCCTTTGATTTGCAGGTGTCAGGGGCAGCATCACCAAGTCTAACTCAGCCAATATGTAATGAAAAATGTTCTATAATCGCTATTTGCTTGAGTGAAAAAGAGTATTATTTTCTAAGCGTGGAGATAGTTTGATATTTTAAGATCTTTTTTCTCATTTTGGAAAATAAGCAAGATGCATCAGTCCATGATGAGCAATGGATGGAGATCTTTTTACAGTGGATTTTTAAATTGAAGTTTTACATAAGAATTTTCCTTTTTTTTTTTCTTTTCTTTTTTCAAAGATATCTCTGTACATCCACGTGCTATGTATAGATTTTTATTGGCATTAGGCAGTTTTGTTAACATTAATCATGAGTGATGTAGGAAGACATATGTTTCCCCCCCTAATAAAACACAGACACCTCTTTGTTAGACTGTATTCATAGCAGGGCTGATTCATAGCTCTCACAAAGCCAGGAAAAGAAATAGAAACTTGTGTGTATCAAAGCTGAGGGGAGAGCAAGTAGCCCGTGCCCTACGTCCAGTTCATTCAAGATCTCATTTTCACAGCTTTTAGAGTAAGTTACATTGCTGGTTTGAAGAATCCTGGTAGCCAGACCCACAAAAGTTTTAAGTTTACAGAGAGTGACCAATATTTAGTCCCTGATTCTGGTTTTGGTTCCCTGGGCTAGATCCTAAAGCAGAAGCATACTCTACCACTTTTGTTCTGAGAACTTCCAAAAGGCATGAACCTGCTGTGGTAGACTCCCTGAACCAAAACAAAGTAGTAGCGAGGAAGCAAAACCTGCAGATTTGGCAGAACAGTCCTGTGCATCACTTAACTCTGTTTTCAATAGCTCAAGAAATACACTCATGTTTGTTCTTCACCACCTCTGTCCTGCAACACAACAACAGCGTATTCTTTAAGCTGAAGTTAACACTGCTGCCTTCATTTTCTGCCTTATTCACTGATGGAAGGACCTTGCCTTTAGTCTTGCATTCTTGACTTGAAGGTCTGGTCTTATTCTGTTAACTTTTGCACCCATGACCTTTGTCCTGTGGAACATTTATTTTAAAGTCGCATTCATTGTTTGATATCTTTGTTCTGCTTTTAGTAACTATCCACCATCTGAAGGCCTCTCCCTATTGTTATCCAGTTGTTCCTGGATTACCCATCTATAAATGTCCATGCTAGGGCAAAGACTAGACAATTTTCAGCCTCACAACCTCAAAATATCAATCACGAATCATAAACTGTATGATTACAAATACCACTCCCTAAAACTGCAACCACTATTAAATAATTTTGAAACTCCTAGCAACATTATCACTTCAGTTTTCCTCTGAACTCGCCCATCTGCTTATTAGCTAGACACAGATCTGCTTATATTGGGAAATCAAAGAAAAAGAAAGAAGGCTGGTCCAGAATTTAGGACTCTGTTTGGCTTAATAGACTGGCCTATAGTCTTGAGTTGGATGCAGAAAAAGGATCAGGCCCTTTTAATGTCCAACACATTTAGTGTAATAGCCTCTGTAATTCTGTCTTAGGTTCCCTGATGGCCTATGAAGTGCTGTTCACACACGATGGGAGGAGAGGAGGTGTTTGAGAATGGGAACTGCCAAGGTCAGCTCATGGAGCAGCGAGCACTGCTGAGGAACCAGAGGAGTGAAAACACCTTGACCTGGAGGCATTCAACCCATGGAACTATCACAAGCAGGTTACAGCTGAACCTGAAGTCGTCCTATCAAAAATGTTTCATGTGGGCTACAATAATTAAGTGCTAATTGTCCAGAGAAAGTGAAAGAACAAGTATGATTTCATAGGCCAATAATTATGGCACCCTGTGAGAAGAACGTTAAGAGGAAGAAATCTGAGTCTCAGTCCCCACTTAAATGACTGTTTTCCCTTTTATTTGAATACATATGTGTATATGTAATATAAAGAGTATTGATATAATATGATATAATCTAACGATAGAACATTAAATAGCCATTCAAGCAGGAACAAAATTTAGGTCTCCTCCCTTTGGGAATGTCCTAATGATGAGGCAATGGAGTCATGCTTATTCTCTCACTTGTATTCTCTCTGGCCCAATGAATGCTTCATTAGTCCAAGCACACTGGAAGCGCTTCAAAAGAAGTTTGCAACAGCCTTCCTTGTGTATACAACATCGTCCCCTGGTTAGAGAATTCACAGTGGAAGGTGTGAGTTCAAACCTTCCCAAACAGAGAGGAGAAATAAATCTGAACTTACTAAAGCCTCGGTGGATACCCGTTACCACTGAGTTATGGGGTATTTGGGGAAAAGTCAGAATTCTCAGCTTTTCTGAGGATTGTTTGAGAAAGCTTAATCCAAGAGGAATGCTCTAAAATGCCATCCTAGTTCAAACCCCCATCTGCAGGGTGAGGAGGTGTCCTTCAGAACTTAATTCCATAGAAGGCTTGGCTGTTTGTTGCTGTGAAAACTTGAAGTCCCAGTAAAGTCCAAAGCAGACTTTCAAATATGGAGCAGATTTGCTGGGAAAAACAGTCAACCTGTGTGCCTTTAAATTGTAAGAACTAGTAGCCAACAGGAGATTTTGTAAATAGAAACTCCATCATTCACAGAGGCAATGAGGCAAGATACAAGCAGCTAAATCCTATCAAAAGTCTGCCATTATGCCACGGACAGATATTTATTTAGGGAACAACTGTGTACTGTAACAGATTGCCATCATTAGTCTATTTGCTCTTTCTCTTTTTTAGTATTACTGCCCTCATTAATTTCTGTGAGCACTTAACTTGGAATAGGCAAATTTCAGCTTCCAGAGCTTTAAGAATTGGTTTCAGATAGTGTGACTGAACTTAAATGCAATAAGAAGTGTGAACAATTGGTCAGCGAGTGATAACTTCTGGGTTTGTTGTATGAGAGCACCCAAGGTAGGCTACTAAAACACATCTGAATCAGGAAAGAACTGTCTAGAGTCTTACTATATCTCTAATTATCTAATCTATCTAATTATCTCTAAGCTCTAATTTTACTGTATCTTCAATTGGCTTGAAGAACAGGATAATAGATCTTTCTGATTTCTTTTACATTTAATAGATGTTAGAATAAATACACCAAGATTCTTTTAGCAACAAGAATGATTTGGGGGATAAAAATGAACCATATAGTTTAAGCTGCTGTGGAAGGAGCTTTTTGAATTGGGAATGGCCTTGTGTTTTGTGGAGATGTGTGTTCTCTGTGTAGAAAAGGTACAATAAAGGCATGACTAGGACAAGCTTTCCCCACCTAAATTGCCACTGGGGTTCAAAAGTTAAGTCTGAGAATCCCTCCTGAGGTGCTAAAAATAATTGAATGTATGCCTGCTTCTACCACATTGCCTGATTGCTGCCAGCTGAGCTGCACACAAGTGTCCAGTGAAACCAGGAACAAAGGAGCTGCTTGTTTCCAACAGGTTCCCAAGAACCACCAAAGGACTGAGATTTTTAGTTACTTGGAACACCTACTGGGGAATGTGGACAAGTTCCTGGCAGAGCTGTTCTGGAAGAGCTTACCCTGCAAATGGGCAGGGTGAGATAGGCCTGACTTTCTTCCAAACTGTACCTGATGGGCTAAATATAGCAGAATAGATGAGTATTGTCTCAGCCTAGTGAAGATGACATCCTAAATGAGGGAGAAAAGAAAAGATAATAACCGTCTCTGATTAGGCTTTGAAAAGACACTTCATTTCCTTAAAATCTGTAAGCATGTGGCCATTGATTTCAATGAAGGATCTGGTGGTTTGCCTATATTAAGAATTAACATCAGCAAGAATTCTGGCTGATACAGAATGGTTATAGGAAATATTACTGACTGTAACACAAAATCCTGCATTGTTTTAAACACTTGCTGCCATTATTTTGTAACATTTGCCATTATTTAGTCCTTCAATCATAAGAGGGACTGGCTTAAACATATGACCTGAGGGTGAGGTAAGCAATATTCTCTAGGTGGTAGGAATGATGGCTAAGTGCTCTGTCTAGGTAAGTTCCCTTTGTTACTATTGCTGCAAATTCTCTACACAAAAGGGTGCCTCGTTTGTGTTGTGCTTACAAAGTTTACTTGGGAAACCGGTGTTTAAGTAAGAAACTGCAGAAATTATTTCTGCTTTTTGAACACCAGCTTGAGGTTCTTTGGGCCTGATTTTGAAAGGTGCTGAGACATCATCAGTCCATGCTAAGGCGTGTGAGCAGTGCGTCCTGAGACTCTCAAGAGATAATGGTTATATGAGCTCTTACCTCTGCACTTACCTCTCCTGAAATTTTTCCAGTTGTAGGATGGTCTAAAAGAGTAGAGTTCAAGAACCTTCCAGAACTTCAGCAGCTATACAGGGCCTACTTAATTTTCTTCTTTTGAGCACCGATTTGGCAGTTGATTTGTTCATCTGTCAGTATGGTCTCATATAGGCGTTCTTAAATATTTTCTTAGCGTGAACCACCCCACCAGACAAAAATGTGCAAGCCACTTCCTCCCACAGAAGTTGTTTATGTGGAAAAGGAACATTAGGAAAGTATTTAAGGTATTTTTAGCTGCCTTTTAGTACAGCTTAGAGGCTGGAAACAAGGAGGACTGTCGTCTAACTATATGATGCTGGGAGTTGATGTATAGCCCTGCAGCTGCAAGTAGGTGGAGATGGCTAAGATCCTAGGCCAAGTCTCATCTTCAATCACTCCCTGGCAAAGTGTTTTCCAAGTGGTGAGGCAGCTCAGCAGGGAAGTGTGAGCACACTGCAGTGGGGGCGAGGGGCAGGACTCCAGGGGAATGGGTACTGGCTCATCCCAGCCTTTCTGAGGGTGTCACCATGGCCTGGGTGGGTGCTTTGGGTCTGGCTCAGCCCTGGATCTGCCAGAGCAGACCACAGATCTGGCAGGAGTGGAAAGGAGGTGATGAGTATTCTGGGAGGAAGGGAAGAGGCGGTAGCAGTGGCATCATCAGAGCATCTGAGGAGGGGCAGAGGGCTGAAGAAAGCTAGCCAGGCATTTTTTTTCCAGCTGAGGCCTAACTGCAGATCACTCATCTGCATGTAATTTGCATTGCTGAAAGTTAGCTGCAGCAAAATCATGGGGATTTCTCAGTAAACGGAAGCGATCTGTATATATACATAGAGAAGAAAGGTAGACAAGAAATCCTTAAATACTTTCCAAAGCTAAGAAACTGATTTATATAATTATTCACCCCCACATCTTCCACAACACTGTAACCCCTCTACAGTAAAGCAGTAGAAGATACTAGAAGGAAAAAATAGCACAACAGAAACTGAAAATAGGTATTACAGTGACAAATGTAATCATCCATCCTGGAACTGACTTTTTAAACACATAAAATGACTCATAAAGTGGTTTTTCCAACTCTCCCCAGAGACATCCCCTTTACAAGGTGGCAAGCTCTGGCTGCATTGTTTCACATCTCAGCACATTGTTGAAGGCAGAGGAAGTTTTTAAGCTAGTTTTTGATGACTGGGAGAAAAATGCCAAGTGATGGTGGAGTAATCCCAGTAGCTCTCCTAACACGTGTTATTACTAACTCTTCCGAATTTTTAGATCAACTGTTAGATCTGGGGAAGGCTAAACTTATCTTTTTTTCATACATGACAATGCTTAGAGAAGACTTAAGTGCATTTGGCTTTCTATTCTTCCCAAAGGCAGTACCTGTAGCAGCCTGACATTATATCCACATCTGTGAGATATAATGAGAGCATTGTCATGATGTTATTTAAGCTTCCTAGCACAGTCCAGTGAATGATTTTGATTTGAAGAAAGCTCACAAGAAGTGTTCCCATTTAGTAAATTACCTACACCTCTCTCGGTGACACCAGAGGAAGCACGGGGTGTTCTACCCAGAGTGACTTTCCAGCTCTGCTACCATAGCAGAAAAAGGGAATTAATGTGCTCAAATACACCTGCCTTATTGCATATGAACAACATTAGGGGTAGAACTGTGAAATAGCAAAGATTCAGTAACAAAAGATACCTTCTATGCGAAATGAAAAGTTAAAGCATCCATAATCTCATCTGTGGACTCGTTTCACTGAAGACTTCTGTTGTTTTCAAAGTAAAAACTGTTTTTAAAGGAACCAAGTTTCTCTTTCAAAATGAGATGAAGGCTGAGAGCAGTTGAAGGACCTGCTACAAGGAACACATAAAGAGACATTTCCTGGGGTTTTCCCCTCACAATAATCCTTGTAGAAGGGAAGCAGAGTCTAGCAGCAGCTTTTATGTTAGAACAACTATTTTGCTATTCTAAACTCTGGGGTGAAGTTGCAGGAGTTGATGGATCAACAGCTTTTATCAAGCTGCAACAGCTCTTTCCATGGCTGTCTGAAAATGCAATCAACATAACTTGGACAGGGAGGGTGGGATCACATATTCCAACAAGTTAAATTTGTCAGCCTGTAATGCACATAAATGACATAATATATAATTGCTTTTGAATTAGGGCCCCTTCAGGTTTCATGTTGATTGCAGAAAAAAGAACCAGATGTTTCTACAGCAAGAATCACAGAGGCAAGATAAATAGTCTCTGGTCCATGATGTTTTATAGAGTTTCCAAAAGAAACCAATTAATTATTTAATTATTGGGTGTGTTGATCATGTAAAATATAATTGGCCTAGGGCAAATAGCAATACAACCCTGGGAGCTGGCTGACTGAGCTTATATAATACACTTTTTGCCAACTTGTTTTTCTGCTGTGAAAACATTGTAAGATGAATTAATGCCACTTCATCTTTCTTCCATTCTCTTTCATAAATAAAAGAGTCTCAAAACACAGACTTTCTTCCTTTCTGATCACCACCTTTCACTAGCAAGTAACTTGGAGAGAGAAGAGCCAGTAGCTAGCATAAATATTGTGATAGGAAAAGATAGCTTTGTTTAACTAACATCAATTTGAAGAAAAGGCAATCTGTTTGAAAGAGCCACATTTAATCCTCAGCTCTGTGATGAATTCCTCATGGTAAGGACAGCAAAGAACCATTTCTTCCCTTGTCAGCACCAGTGGGGTGGGTCTGGAAAAAGGAATGTGGTGCAGGATTTACTGGGGCACCACACAAGTCTAGGTAATTGAACTGGGTTGAATTAGCAAGCTGACATAGAATTTTTCTTCATGGTGTTCTATAAGCAAATATACAAGAAATAATATGTAATTTCCTTAAATCAGCAGATACTTCTTAAATAATATTTGTGGTTTTTCAAGCTTTCTCTCTGTTCATGGATGTTCCTGCATTTACTCTGTGGTAGTTATTTTCCTGTTAAGGGGCAGGAAGTAATTGAAAGGAGGACTGAAAGAAATTAGTGACTAATGTCCTCATGACTCTTCCATCCTGTTCCACAACAGCTTTCTGTTGTGCTTGTTCAGCAACATCTGGCATCTGGGAATGATATGCTACTCCTACTGTGTCTGCTACCATAGAATCTTCAGGCAGATTGTGTGGTGGAAGTTCATTTGTCCAGTTTTTGAGAAAAAAACCCCCAGAGAATACATAAACTGTGATCCGTGCAAAAAGCAGTTTCAGGTTCTTGAGATCTCTTTTTTTTTCCTTCCCATTCCTGCCAGAAACATCCTGAAATATTTCTTTTCCTGATCTGAGGTCAAATCATTTCCTCACCTTTCTTCCAGTGTCCTCTGCAGATCCAGTGGTTCTTGCTGGATTAGATTTGTTAGGTAGTAAAGAAATGTGCAAAGCCGCAACCACTTGAAAACGTAACAGCAGGCTCTGCTAAGGAGAGGATTGGCTTCTGAGCTTTCCCGAAGGAAGACAGAAGGTGTTATCTGCCTGACTTTGCCCACCTTGTGTCCATTCTTAAAATAACCTTGTAGCTGAGTTCAGTAGTCATAAGCTAAGCATCTCAGAAAGTCAAATCTTCTTATTCATCTATACCCACAGAAAATGTGGGAACTTTTTTCAGAGGATTTCAGCCAGGAGGAGGTAGAAGACAAGGGATTTTTAACCTAGCTGTGAGTCTACATAACATAAGTCTACACAGGCTGATAACTACAACTGACACCCTCAAAACTAGTGTTTGTTCCTGAAATACACACCAATACTTTTCCCCCAAAACCCAGAGTCACTGCAGAGATGGTAGAAGCTGAAGGCCACATTTTTTTACTGGCTGACTTAGATCTGCTGTTTGTTGAGTAAATCTCAGCAAAGACACCTTGCTCCTCCCAGCACTGCCATCAAGGTGCTGAATCCAAGATCAGGGCATTCACAAGTCGGAGGGACTAATTCCAAGTTTGAATCCTATTTGTGAAGGGATCCTAGATACCTGGTCTTACCCTCATGTACTGTTTCTACAGCCTTTATAATACAGAAGCCCCTTGACTATGAATACACAGGTAAAATTTTCAGTGTAAGGTCTCTTTCAAGTTGCATTAAAAGATGAAGCTCTGCCTTCTACAAGACTTAAATGCACTTAAAATAGCTTTCATTGGCCACGTACATAAAATGTTTCAATACAGGAGGGATAAACAAGGTGAAAGCTGCCTTCTAGATGGCTGAATTTTATTTTCCACTTAAAAGGCCTATTATTGACCACATCATCTGCAGCTACATTGAGGAAGGAACTGCTCTCCATTTCACCCTATATATCATCTTACAGTGACATTTTCTTAGCTGGGAATTGCTTGGTGATTTGCCAACAGACAAATCAGTGCTGGAAAGGGATAAATTGATCACATTCATCCAATTCTGAAGGTAAAACCCGGATCTCAGCCAAAGTCCTGCTCCCATTACAAACCTGCCTGTCCACCTGGTAAAAAGGTGTCTGAGGAGCAAAGGATATTAGAGTGGGGTGGAGTCAAAATATCATTCATGTTGCTATAGCTAACTTTCCTCTTTAAATTATAGGTCTGGTGAAGATATTATTTATGAGTTTTGAGCAGTAGTTCATGGCACTGGGATATTTTTCTTCTTTTCTACATATCCTTCTTCGGAAACCTCAAAGAAATGGCACTGAGTTTACTAACTGAATGTCTCTCTATCCAATGGGACAGTAGGCATAGAGCCAGGTAGAAATATAGCTCTCTGGAGTAATTTAATTGAAAATGAAAGTTAGTCAAACAGTCATGGATAAAAGAGAGGTATCAGGTTTAAAAATCATAGATGATTTTACCATTCACAAGTAATAGTTTTTCAGTCAGGTTTGGGTCACTAAAATTCATTTAAGTTAAGAAAATTGGCAGCAATTTGAATGACAATTGGTACCTCAAATTTTAGCTGCATGTGGTCAACTTTCTGTCTCTTTGTGGTGATTTGAATGATCACTTTCAGTACTTAATACCTCTGAAGGACTTTGAAAATGTAATTTGTTATTACCAGTCCTCTGCACAGTGGGTAAAACATGTGTGTCCAACTGGCAGGAGATTGCACAGAGGACCAGCAAAGTTCATTGATCTGCACACAGACATCTGGTGATCCAACAGCAGAAAGATTTCTAGAAGGCATCAGTTTCACCACTGTTGTTAAAATTTACTCCTATTAGTAGATCTCCAATCATTTTATATGGTTACATCATCTCCAGTGTGAGTGTGGAAACTGAGGCACCATGCTGGGAAAAGACAGGTCTGGAATAGCTGTGGTCCAGTGATAGAGGCAGGCCAGGAACTGAATGTAAGCATCCCAAATCTCTGTTCTGCACCTTGCCAGCATTCCTTTTTGGAACTCCTTTAGCTGACAGATTAATATACTTTACTGGGAAAATTCAGCATACAAGATTTGCATGGTCTTAGCAAAACTTTAAATCTTGTGTTTTTCGCAGTGGTCAGAGGCGCAGTGATTTTCCAGTAGTTAAAATGTTTATTTCCAAAACAGCCTGTTGGGAATAATGGTTCTGGTTCCTTGGCTTGCTGATGTGCAGGCTTCCTGTAACCCTCCTGGAGTCAGGGAATTTTGCTGGTGTAGACTCGCAGTCATATATCCTGGGACCAGGCCCTGGTTATTCACTAAGAAAAACCCATAAGAGCCACCAAATTGGTGTGGCTTCACTTGAACAAATGAAGCAAGGAATGTATTTGAACTGGGAATTAAAAGGAGCTGTTAAAATATTCCCTCTGGTATTTTTATTTTGTTTGCTCATGAGACCTGGCTCATGCTTCTCTGACTTGCACAGAGTCCATATTTGGAAAACTCTCAACTTGTTTGCATACTTACACTCAGGAAAATTTTAGAGGTTTTTTTTTTTTTTGGTAAATGCAGTGCACTTTTCTTACTATTTCAATTTTTTAAAAAAACTATTTAAATCAGGAGGCTGCCTGTTTTACTTTCAGAACATGACCAAAGTGCTTTCTTCAACTTCTTGAAGCTAACATTTCTCCCACAGTTGTTATTGTTCCCTGGCTACCATGTTCCATCCTACATCTCCTTTTGGAAGAAGGAAGAAGCCGACATAGCCCTCAGGCCGCAGCAGGATGATGAAATCTCAAAAGTTGAAATATGGGTCAGTTCAGAAGAGCAGCCTCAGCATGGTTGTTCCAATGAGATACAGTCCTGTGGGACTGAGCAGCAGGTGCTGGGAATCTTCACATTTCCAGGACTTTCTATTAAAGCCTGAAGGACTTTCTGATGTCCCCAAGCCACTGCTCTCACCCAGCAACATGCCCCTGCCTGTGGGAGAAAGAAAAACTAACAATCCTGAAGGATTTTTTGCTCATGTGTGATCTGTAAACTCAGATTCAGCTGTTCATGCTTCATGCAAGCTGTTTCACCTACTCAAGATACCACAACTGTACTGAATCTGAGTAAACTGAGAATCTAAATCAATAGGATTCCTTAAGTAGTAGTCAAACCACTAAATGGGGGTGTGTTTAGGGCTCTTGTGAGTGCCATAACACTGACCTGCAGGAGGGGAGGGAAGTGACAGACACCATCCTCTGACATCTCCACAGACATCTACCCAGCCTGACTCCTCTTTGGTAAAGGAAAAAATAAAGACAATTTGGGGATGCAGCTGTCTGCAAGTCTTCAGCTAGGAGGATAAGAAGCAGCACCAGCAACACTGATGTAAAATCCTGCCTATCTCCAGTTCCCAAGACTCTGGTGGAGGGCTCTGTGCTGGGGAACTGACAGAGGAGTTACATTAACCTGCAGGCACCAAAACTCTGCAGCCAGATGCCACCTGGGTGAGGGAAAAGGGAAGGAGGAAGCACCAGCTGATTACCTCTCCAGCAAGCCCTGTTACAGCATGAGATACAGGCACATCTCACTGACACAGCTGTTTGCAGGAACTGCCTGGGGACTGAAATCCCCTCAAAAATAACTGAACATTTACCAAGCCCTCACTTAGGAAGTCCTGGAGGCACCTCCCTTCTCACCATTGAGCTTGGTATCTCCAAATCCAGCTTTTGCTCAGGCACAGGGGCTCCTGAGTTGTACTGACCTGCTTTGTACCTATGTCATTCCCAAATTCAGAGTGTGTGCTGAGGTATGTGCAGGCAGGTATTCCCAGCAAGTGGCTGGAGAGAAGAGTGTTCAAGGCACAACCTTGAAGCCTGTACATTCATCAAATATCAGCAGAGGAGATGCTTTCCCCCTTCCCTCTTCCACTCCCTGGGTCAGGAATGAGAGTACTCTGTCATGGTGTGAGAAACTTGTTTTCATTTTTGTTCTTGTTCTAAAGGACTTTGAGCCCATGCTCCCACATCTGAGAAGAGGTCCTGCCTGTTTATCAGGGACACATTTGTGGGCAGTTTAAAGCTAGTGAGAGAATAATAAAAATGGGAAACGAAACCTGTCTCAGTAGGTTGTATACTATACATGTGTTTTTATATATCTATCAAAGAGAATAGGAGTATATATGAGAATATAGCCTATATGTTAGTATGTTTGCTTGGAAAGGGCTTCTCTCCCTTACCCAGTCTAAGTGCTAAAGAGAAAGAACTCCTCCTTCTCCTTCACTGTGCCAGTCTCCCCTAACTTCTGTTTTTGGGAGAGGAGGGCCAGTTGTACCTGCTTCACTGCAGGGCTGTGAGGTAGAAAGGTGCATTATTGCCTCTTTCTGGCCTGCCACAAAACAACTCCTGCTGTAGAAGGTCTGGGATACTGGGAAAAGAGAAGAAGGAGGGGTGCTGTAAGCGGCTATGTTCTCCTGCTGTGTTTGTGGATAACCTGGCCTCTCACCTCCTTTGAAAATCCTGTCTGAAGTGTTCCAGGTATTTCTCAAAGCAGAATTTGACCTCCAGATTTTCCACTATTGTTCAGCTTAGCTTTTTTTGTCTGTAGGGAAGAAGAGTGTGTACAAACGTCAGAAGAAAACCATTTAAATGTATTATTTATATATTGAGGAAAATTAAGCTGTGGGGTGCAGGGGAGCTTGTTCACTGAATCATATGTTCAATTACATGTGGATATACATACAAAAAGTCACTCCATCCATATTTTAAGTATAAAGCAGCACTGTACCTAGTCCAAGCCTAGGCTGTGCATATTCTATTCTCAAATACACTTTAACAGACTTCAGAAGTAAGACTGTTACAGCCCAGACCAGTAATTTAATTTGGTAGTTACATGTCTTCATTACAGTAGATTCCTATTTCCTCACAATTCTGAGTATATTTTTTATCCTGGTGTTCTTTTTGTTCTTCAGAAAGCATTTATGATTTATTATAAGGCTCATAAGGTTTCCCTTAACTGAGCCCACTGCAATCAAGAAGGGAAATTTTCATAGGAGTCCTATCCTGCAGTCTGGGAGCAGAGATGGAGAGAGGCTATAGTCTATCCAATGTCATAAATGAAGTTTCTAACAGAGCAGGGCATGAATTCAGCTCTTTTGAGTTTATGCTTGTCTGCCGGGGGGAACTGAGTGGGATTCATTTTTCCCTTACAGTTTTTTTACTGTGTTTCATAGCAAATCTGATTATTATTCTTTAATAGAAAGTTCTAAATAGCTTGGTAGTTATTGTTTCTACAGAATCTAAAATCATGTAAATTACTTGGTAGAAAAGTAATGCCAAAAACCCAGGAAAATACAGATGTAGATCCAAAACATGCAACCCTGTCTGTCTCTGGAGTGCATGACAAACTGGCAATATAAAGATTTTTTTTTTTTTTTTCTTTCATAGCCTGGCATCTGAATTTCATCTAAGGAGAAAAGTAAGAAAGTAGAGCAGAGATATGTTCTCTGCCACATTCATCCTCTTTGTTTCCTTCCTGTTGGAAACAGGGCTCTATGTAAGTGAAAAGATCATGATGAAGGTGGAAATATATTTTAAAACACCAGCAAACTGCCTTCTTCTCTGTTAACTCTGTTTCCCTTTACATTCATCCTGTTTTCTCTCCTAGAGTAGTGCAGAACATTAGCATAGAATCATTAGAGTGGGAGAAAGAAAAGTTTATGATATCATCATACTGAATCAGTACAGGATTCAACCTGTTTATTGCCTCATGCTTTTGCCAGGGAAATTTGAAATGACTTATGTCACAGAAGCTTCCACTCCTCTGAAATTATAATTTGGATGAAGTAAGTTATTATTCTTAGTTGTTCTTGTCATTACAGCCATATTTCATTTAGGCTTTGGCCAGCATTGTCCTAAACCAATAACTCAGTTGAATCCCTATATGGTTTTAAAACTGAAACCTGAAAATAGCGCAAGTCTGACCCAAAAGAGATGGAAATTTTTCCCTGTAGGAAGTGGAACGTGCAAAATTGCACTGATAAGAAGTGGTGCAGAAAGGCTGTTTGGACTTGGCTGCGCCATCCTTATAGCATCAGGCTGCCAAATGTTCATCACACTGTGTGTGGCGAGCTACTGGTCTGGCACACATGTTACTGGGAAGCTGATTGTGTTGTGGGATGCTCACAACATTCCATGTGGATTATGAGTAGCTAAGGTAGGTGCTCCAACCTCTTCCTCTGCTTCCCTTTCTTTTTCTTTCTTTTTGCAAAGTTGCTTAAAACCAGGTTTAATTAAGTTCTTAGTTGTGTGAGGATACAATAGATGTTTAATAGAAATGAATCTGAACACCAGTTCCCCTGATTTCCTGTGGAACTTAGGCATCCTCTGGACCGATTCTTTCCACAAACCCAACCAGACTGTAATTTGCACTTTTAGATATACATGATTTGTAAATTCTTTTTAATATAAATTTGTGTGAGAAAGTGATAGGGGAAAAAATCACATCCCTAATAAGATCACTTGCAGAGCTTCAGCAGAGGAGAAAACAGTGATTTCCAAACAAAGCCTCAATTAAGGATAAAAATAATTCTGCAAATAATACTGTATTTGCATGGGAAATATGCAAAACATCATAATGCAATTCTTAATCAACTAGAGAGCTGTCAGACATACAAAAATAAGTTAATTCTGCTGTTAATATTGCTGCATGTTATAAATATTAATTGAATGCTATTCAACATTAGTTTCATTATTGTTTAGCAACTGTTTTAACTCCCCCCACCTTTTAAGTTGTCAAATAATTGGCTTTCTTCTGCTCACGTCTGTTCTCGTAAAGTGGATTCATGTGAAAAAGAAGGAAGATCTTGTATAAACCAACTTAAAGCGCAAAAGAATTACGTTTCCAAAGACTCTGTGAGTTTGTCCTTTTTACCTAAGTTTGATAACCTGTGAAACAAAGTTTTGATCTGGTGGCCAGCCTTGGTCTAGCTCTAAGCATCCTTGTGTACTGAGGAGAGGATCTGCCATTCTGTGCACCTACTGTATGTATATCATGGGTGCTCTGACCAAAATTCATGAAATGCCTGAAGAAAGCCGACAGACTGCCTGTGGGAGAAACTGTCTGGTTTTCTCATTAGCAAGAGCTAAAGGGTCTGTATCAGGGCCTTTCATGTGGTAAAAAGAACTCATTAATTGCTTAATTCTGTGGTTGCTATTTATGTCATTATTTATGAATATTCTAGAATCTGACATTGGGGCAAATTCTAGTCTTAGTTAAATTAGTAAATTAATAGTAAATTTAAAAAGTGGCTTGATTTGCTATTGTTCTTTTGGATTTCTTCTAATTAAAATAAAACCCTAACCCATTATAGGATTATTTCCCATTTTCACAAGTGCAAGTACTACATTACACTGCTGTTGTGCAAATTCCTTCACAGATATTAAAGGTTTTGAAACAGGATGTGAGGTGGATAAATAAAAATGCATTTTACAGACATGGAAGTGAACATACCTAGGCATGCCAGAGGGCACCCTAGTGAGTCCATGAAAAACCTAGGAAAAAAACCAGAATATCAGCCTTTGCTATAACCACCAACATATTTTCTTCATCAGCTCCTCAGCAGATAAATTCACATCAGCCAGCCTTGTACAGCCATAAACGTGACACTTATTTCAAACACAGCAAATATCATATTCCAGGTCATATACATCTTCATGTCATGGAGAAATCCAGTCATCACTAAGAAGAATGGGTTACTTTTGCACAACAGTTTGATCTGTAGAGGTCTTAGACCTGTAGAGATCTAAGCAATAGTGCTGGAAAAGTCTAGGAAAGAAGAACCTCATGCCAGCCAACCAGTGTGAGATGGTGCAAGAGCTGATCTCCTTCATCCCAGGTAATAGGCAGATTTAGCCAAATGTTATTGAGCACAACAGTAGTTAGAAGAATACATGACAAAAAAGGTCTTAGAGCTCCTTTCACCCTTCAAAACTGTGACATGATTTTGCTTTGCTTTATGAATCTGAGAAAGAAGAATGTTCCAGATTCACACATTTAAAAATGCAGTGCTTTTGTCTTATTTTTTTCGTCTTAGTTGTCTCACCATTATAATAAAGTATATACGTAATAGAGGGACAAAGGCTGAGGATCCTCAGGCTCAATTAACTGGCTTGTCTGAAAGAGCAGGCAATCATTTTCCATGAATGGTTTCAAAAATGTGCCCAGAGTCTCACTGCTCTGAGAGTTCATAATCTCATTTTCAGACCAAAATTATTCAGGCCAGACTAAAGCAACTTTTCACTGTACCATTTACCTAATGAACTCTTCTCCTTCCTGGTGTTTATCCTCAGATGCAGGCAGAAAGGAGTCATCACCCTCAGAGAATCATTTTGCAATGCAGAAAGAATTAAGATCTTAACCTTTGTTCATATGGTGTGCTCTTAATTTCCCTCATCTTCCTGACAGTCTTTCTTTCCCATACTTCAGTTCATCTTTGCAGACTTTGATGACCAAAAGACGTGTCCTGTGCTCCTGATGGAACATATCCAGTATTTTCTGTGAAGGCAAAGATAATTCCCTCTCTCTGCTAATACATCCGGTGGCTATGTTCCATGCCAGGGAATATGGGTGTGCCCCCTTGTAGGCACTTGGAGGTCTCTTCTTGAGGATTCATGGATTTGGGAGACATGGAGGGATGAGATTGGAGAGGGGATGTTTCACTTAATTGCAGCAAACAGCACTGAGATGTATCAGAGCAATTCTGGAGGAAATTTAGGAAACCTGCCAACAACATAGACAACCCACAAAGTGTGGATTCCAGCACTATAAAAAGTCCTCTCCTCAGGTTCTTAATTTTCTTTGGGATTCTGTACTTACACGATTGAGACATAGATATAATTTGCTCCTTCCTACTTTGCAGAAGAATATATCAAGTAGATATTAAAGACACAGTAAACCCCAGACAATCAGGAAAAAATAAATTAATAATAAAATACAATTAGTTGCCTGTTTAAACTTTGTGTGCTAATTATTGTGGAATCAAATTTTACTTAGATTTGGGGTACTATGGCTCTGGTTTTTCTTGCATTGGCTTACATTGATGTGCAGCAACAAATGAAAAACCTGTTGATGTACAGGGAAACTCTTCTTTCAGCTCCCAGTTAAGGACAGTGAAATTTTATTTTGCTTTCTCTGTCTTTATTTCTTCCCATCACATACTTTTTAGCCATATTTGCAAAAACTTTGAGGCAATATTGCTACAAATACATATTTAAGATTTGATTACTCATTCTCATCCACTATCATGTGCCAGACATGCAGCCTACTCTAACAGATTACTGTTCTTAAAGTTGTTACAGGAAGGTTAAATAAAATGTTGCTTTTATGACACTGAATATCTTTATGATGTTTTAGCTAAATTATAGGCTGTTTGGGGATGCCACAGATGTGCCAGGTATTAAAATCAAACTGGCTGAATGTCACCAGTCCCTTGCCCAAGTTGCTATGTTCTAGACTTTCAAGCACCTACCATTTGTTTTCCAACACCTCAGTAACCTGTCCCTGCCACAATTCCTTCTGCACATTTATGGACACAAAGCAAAATGAAAACATGCCAAAACTGCTCCAATAGTAAAATCTAAGTCTGAACTGAAGCCACCAAAAATCCTGATTGTCCAAATTTCTGTCTGCTGTGGTTGTTAACTTTAGGAGCCCCCTTCACTAATTTATTTTGCTCCCAATGTCTTGGGAAAAGTGGTAGCATTTCAAAGTGGTAGCTAAAGTATGTGTGTGTATATATATGTATATATTTACATATATGAAATTATTCATATCTATGAAAAATAATTAAAAATAAAATATGTATCTTCCATGGCAAAAGTAGCACCACAAAATCAATAAATGACTGATGCTGCAATCTTTATGGGAGAACAGAAAGACTCTGAAAATAGAGCCTAAACAAGAGAAGAAAAGCTGAAAATCTTCTTTAAACTAAAGCCAGAGCTGGACAGTGATGCTGAATGGCACATTTTGATAAGTTCTTGGTGAATATTTCAAGTTTAAGTAAGAAGTATAGCACTCTGAAATACTTGCACGTGTTTTTATTCTACTTGCTGCTTGCTCTAGTTCTTTCTGTTAAAATATATAAATAAATGTTTATTTGACGCACTTTAGGTGAAAATGGGATTTCATTTGAAAGTATATGAGAAAGAAATTACAATGCAAGTACTTTAAGGAGTTTTAGGTCTCAGGATTTGCAGAGTAATTCAAGCACAAAGAAAACAAATTTATTTTAAATACTTTTAAATCTCTATTTTTTTAGTATTGCAATCTATTTTTCAGCATGTTTGAAATGTTTCAAGAGATGAAAGCATCTCATTTTTAAATCATTCACATTCTTCTACCAATCTCTTTTTTTGTTTTTTAGGACTTCAAGGAAAACCCACGCTGGACAGCTTTTAAAAAAGATGTGTTATGAAGGTGCTGACAATAAAAAGTAAGATATGTACTTCCTGTTTCAGAGCAGAAGAAAATTGGTTCATGGCCTGAAGATGATGCTTTTTCCCCTTGGTTGTCACACTTTTTTGGGATGTGATGTTACAAACTTCTTTCTCTGAAATTCTAAGGACTTGAGCACTGGACACCAGGAAAACTGCAATGGGGAGTTGACAGACCAAGGGGAAAACCACGTCTTTGGAGTGTTTGATGGTTGTTTTTTCCTTGGTCTGCAGAGAAATAATCCAAAAAGTGTTTTGTCCAGCTCTCCTGAGTCACCCCACACCTGCATCATTTATGGCAAGTAAAGAACTTCTGAGGGTTGTGTGCCAGCTGAACTCCCTATCCATCTATAAAACTAAAAAAAAAAAAAAACTTTTCAGGGAATATTTTGTTTGGTTTCTTTCAGCCAATAAAGAGGCTGGACCCCTCTTTCTCTCATAAACAAGGAAAAAATATTTCAGCTGGCTACAGTCAAAGGGTAAGTGAGTGCTGAGAGCTGTATCACTTTTGGAAACTTTACCAGAATGAAGTCCACCTGCTGTATGTAGACTATTTCTGTTGAATAATGGGTGATCTATTTCCCCATTATCAAGTCAGTGTTCAACTTGCTAGTAGCTGCAAGAAAATCAGATATCTGTTTACACAGAGAATCTTTACTTTTAAATAAAATTAAGAGAGAGGGGGAATCCAGAAATGAGGTGTTAACATTCTGTTGGAAACTGGATTTTAACAAACCTGTGAATTTTTAGATGCACAAGGGATTCTAACTGAGCGTTAGGAAATTCTTTTTTGCTGTGGTTTTTTTTTCTTTTTGTTGACTGAGCACAGGAACAGTTTGTGCAGAGGGATATTGGAGTCTCTATCCTTAAACATCTTCTGTCTAGATATGATTGTGGGGAGCTGGATTTTAGTTGTTGGGATGCTGGTGCAGATGACCTCTGGAAGTTCGTTCCAACCCCCCTTCTGTGATTCTGTAGGTGTCCCAGCACTGCTTTGAAATGATTTTTGACATTGAATCACCTTTCAACTAGCAGATCTCTGTATATAGAGCAGGCTTTACTGATTTGATCTTCTCTTTACTGTTAGCCATTCTAAATACCTTTTGCTTTTACTTTGCAAAATAGAAATTAGTGTTTAAAACAACTAAAATGTGGGAACATCTTTGCAAGGTTCCAGTTCATGGGAGAGAACTTTCTTCTCTGGTTTTATTTATGCTGCTCCCCCATTGAATTTCTCGTCTGCAGACCCTGCAAGTTTATGTTCGATCTCACAGTTTTTCCAAGCTAATTTTAAAAAAGAAAAACATAAAGGGAAAACATATGCCATCTTCAGTTAACTTTGAAGAATAATCTATTGCTTTTTTGGAAAGGGCAAATAACTCTTGCTGTAATGCAGCAAAGATGCTTATTCATACCTACCATTAGAATGACAAACAAGAAGATGAGGAGAAGTAAGGATGCTGAAGCAAACCTGTATTATTTGCAAGCAGATTTTCTCAATTTTCAGCAGCTCACATTGCATTATTAACTAGCAACGACTTAAGAAACCACAGCTATAACAGATAATGCTCTGTACTTAGAGTCTTTTGTCCAAGATTATTGAAACCCTTCAGAAAGGCAGGCTGTGTTACTACCAGAACCCAGAGGAGGAAAGTGGAGCACACAATTTATGTGGCTTAATCCCAAGTGTAATAGAAACTCAACCACAAATAGAAGACACCTCGGGGTTTTTAGTTTCCAGTCCTCTTAACTTACCTTGTTGGTGTAACTGTATTTACAAACTGACACTATGCAGATTATTATGCTTGCAGAATGTCTGTCATAGCTCATAATGAATAGGAAATTATCTGTGGAATTACAAACGGTGTGTACAATAATAAATAATAGCTAATTATGTGTAATTGATCTGATCATTTATTGCTACAGAATGTCAGTGATAAAATTAATTTAAAAAAAGCTGATCAACTTTATAATCTTACAAAACAAAACATATTAGCTACCTATTACCTTCCTTTCATGACTTGTTATTAATTTTCTATTGTTATCCAAATGCAGGACACAACATAACACACAAACCACTCTTTTCTCATTAGGAAAGGTCGTTGTGTTTCAAGTAGGTACAGGAATATTGACTGATAATAAACAGAGTGAAATTTCAGTTATTTTTCAGGAAAAAAGGGAACACTGAATAAGGAAAAGAAAGGTAGGGAAAAAAGTAAGGAAAAAAGCAAAACTCCCCAGTAAGCAAATAAAAATAAGTAGATAACAATGTGATATTTGGTATTTCATTGCCTTCCAACCTTTTGTGCTACAAGTCCAGCAGTAAGATTTGCATATTTATTTCAACCCTTTAAACATTTTGGGTCAAAATTATGCTTAGTTGAGGACAACCTTACACAGTCAGGACCATAGAAACCTGTGAATGCTGGCTGTGAACAGCGAAAAGCAGTTCTCAGCTTTTCTCAGGACTAGCCCAGGAAAAGCTGAAGAAAGAATGTAAGCAAAGTTCAACACCTAGTGTTTGGCAAATGCCACATAAGAAAAACAAGTGCTGTTTTGCAGGATTGTTTTTTAACGGTCCCTTTTTTCTCTAATAAGACTATTGTTTCCTCAGATTAACCAATCTGTATTTAATCCATGGAGCACACTATAAAAGTGTGTGCAATTTTTTGCTTTTTAGCCATTGCCTTCTGATCTGGAGTCTGTGTCGTTGTGTGTGCCACTTGATAACATACAGTGACAGAAACCCATCTTTTTAAAGTGAGAAATCATGTCTTAAAATTCTGCAACTTCTTCAGGTCTCTATCTATTAAGCACTAGACTTTTATTTGATTAATTTCAGTGACATTAATCTACAGGAGTTTTTTCTGCTCTCTCTTTTTTGTTTTGTTTTTTTTTTTAAACTGACGTCTGACAGCTTTTCTAACAAAGTTTTTCAAACAGGACTACAAATTAGCCATAATTTATAGCTAATATGAATAATGAAGTATTTACACAAATTTACACAAAGAGCTACCATTTCATGTTGAATATCTCTGCTTGTTCATAAACACTTGGAAGTTAATATAAGGGAGGCTTATGAATGAGACAGCAGCTAATAGTGCATACTGGCCTAATTTTGCTTTAGTTACCTGATTAAGTGTCTTTTTATTTTAGAATGTTTCAAGCAAAAAATATATTGGTAACAAAATTTCGAGAGTTTTCTCATTTATGGTAGAAATTCTATTGAAATTAATCAGCCTTTCAATTTGAATCGGCCTGATAAAAATTTAAATAATGAAATGCTATTCTACATTTAAACTATTGTTCACTTAGCTCATAAATGAGATCAAAAATAACCAATTTTTGTGACACTTGATCATTTGAAAGCATGTCAAGAACTTCAAACAAAGACATTTCAAATTCAGCACATTTCTATGGAAATAGGTATATCTGAGCCAAATTTAATACCTTTTATCTCAAACCAGTGCATTTGTCCAGAAAATAAAATCCTGAATGGAACAGGAACTAGTTCTTCACTCCAAGGCTTCTCAGCGCAGGGAATATCTGAACTGAAATTTATACACAGCCTAACACAAGCATGCCTGGAGTACAATTCCTAATCAGATCTGGTTTAATAAAGAGGCTCAAGTGCTCTTTCTCTTACATAGCACATTTACTATGAGTATCACAATACTCCTGTGTGGCGGCCATCATTGTGGCTTCTTCACTATTTATGAGGAGCAAATAGAGGTGACTAATAAAAATCTTCTTAATCAAGTGCTAGTTAAAACTTCGTATTTCATTGTCAAAGACCTTATTTCTGTTATCAGTCTTCTATTTTGTCACATCTCTGTGAAAGTTTCACCCATTTCCCATTTAAAAAGCATTCAGCACTGTGGAGACATTTTTATTCCACTTGAAAGAAAGGTTCTCTTTTTATTGATTAAGCAGCAGTTAATATGTGTCACTTGAAACATGCATGCAAACTGTGATCCAGATGAATATTAGCATTGCTCAGTGTCATGGTTTGAACGACAAGTGTCTACTAAGGAAGGCAGGAGCCTCCCTTGGAATGGAGAATTTAAACCTCCTCCCTCTCAATTATTACAGCTTTGAATTTAAAGGACTCTCAGACAAAGATATGGGAATAGGAATAACAGTTCTTTATTAGGGGAACTAAAACAATAAAACCAAAACATATGCAATATTAAAAAGGAGAAAAAGAAAGAAAGAAGGAAAGAAAGAAAGAAAGAAAGAAAGAAAGAAAGAAAGAAAGAAAGAAAGAAACAAACAAACAAACAAACAAACAAACAAACAAACAAA
>CM031879.1:63883046-63928218 GCA_018697195.1 Certhia americana | reverse complement strand
CACTGACAGAGTCAGGATCCCAGCTGTCCCCCTGTGTGTCAGGGTGTTGGTGGCAGTGCCATCCCATGGTGGCTGCAGTCCCAGTGGCAGATGTGGCTCTGGTGAAGTGATGCAGTGGAGAAAAGTGGAGTTTTTCACTGAAGCTCCAGTGGTGAGAGATGGGCCTGGTGTTCCTCTGAGAATCCAGTGGAAAAGGCTGCTTGGTGTTCCAACTCCCAGATTTTTATCCAGGTAGGAATACTTGGTGTTCCAACTGCCAGATTTTTATCCAGGTAGGAATACTTGGCTCCTGCCCCTGGCTGGAGCATTTCCCAGTGGGATGATGGAATTCTCTCAGTGACACTCCCTGGCCCATGAGCAGAAGATCTGTCCCTGGAGGGAGGCTGGGTTGTGGCAGCGATCAGAAAACTGCCCCAGGAGGTTTATGGAGAGTTGGCCATGGACAGACAATTACAGCACCCCACACAGCCCAGTTTGATCAGATGGTGACAGAATACAGAGTTTGGGTGACATTTTGCACTGCAACCCATGACACATTGTTATGAGTGCCTTTTAATGAAGGACTAAATGAGAGATTATTCTTTTGGTTGGGTGTCTTTGTTTGCAGATTATTCTCTTGTCTGGGAACAGTGTAATTTCAGTTTGGTTCCTATGTAATATTCTGGGGCAGAAGCAGGTTTCCTGGCAGTCAGGGTTACCCACACCTGTGTAAAGCTGCTCAAGAGGTATTGTTTGCTCAGGTGAGACATCAACCTGGCCTCCAAATTCCCTCTGTAATAAGAAGCAGAAGAGCCCCAAAAAGAAGGAAACAGGAACCCGTGAGAAAATGGAGGGGCTGTGAAAGCCCAGGGGGATATCAGCCCTGTAACAAGGAGGAGGAAGGGTCTACCAAGGACACAGTGACTTGGAGGGCAGCTCCCTTGGTGGGCAGACTGAGCATCTGCTCACCCCCTGTATGGAAACCTGTCTCTTGTCCCCATCCCTTTTGTGACAGGCACCTTCCTGAAATCCACCATCAGTAATACCTGATTCTCAGGGAAAACAGCCTGTGAGGAGAGTCCACAGGCCAAAAAGTACATCACTGAGCTACTGGAGTAAAAAGAGAGAGGCATGAAAATCAGTATCATGGACCAACATCTGGAATTTTCAATCTGTAGTAATATAAATCTGTACTGTTTCCTGTCATAAATTTGCAGTGACAAATTATTATTCATAATAATCTAGGTCTGCAGGATACCCTGGGATTCTTCAAAGTAATGCAAAGTACCGCTTTCTGGGAAGAATCAGAGTGAATGACTGAAAAAAAACACATCTGAAGAAACAGTTCACACTGTAAAAAATAAGCCTCAAAAACTACAAAATGTGCCATAACTTTGATGAAAATTCACTGAAACCATGTATTTGCCTCAGTTTCCCTCTGAAGCACGTTACAAAAGACTTTCAGCTGGCTCCAAAAACATAGGCATGTACCAGAGCTGTGTTGTTCAGTTGGTCTGTTTATTTTAGGTTGAGTTGATTTGTTGCAGAAATATGCTAGACCCTTAATCCCAGTAGGAAATCGAAGCTGTGAGAAAGACAAAGTCTGGCTGACCCCCTGCAAGAACAAGCAGCAAATCCTGCTGAGAAATAGCAGTAGCAAAAACAGAGGGAATTACCAAAGAGTTTTGTCTTGGAGGATGACAACTGTTTAAAAAATGCAATGACTGAAGGAGTAATTCTTCTACACCCTCCCACTTAGTCTGCATTAAGCATGTAACAAATGGTGAATTGAAATCTATACTGGTAATAGTGTCAATGAGGGATCAGGATTATACATGATACTTCCTCAATTTGTTATGCCTCATTAGCATTGTGGCTTATTGCAGGGAACAGCACAGTTCTCAGGCATTCCCTCATGGCCTGTCCTGATGGATAAAGGAAATACAGAAAGGCAAGGTACGGGTGACAAACTGCTCTCATGACATTTAGCAGGGGCATGGTTAGCTGGGTTAGGGATGCTTCCTGTCCTCCATCAGAGTGCCATATTGGCTGGAACTAATAGTCCTGCTCGCTTGGTACTTTTCCAAGGAGCACCCCATGTGGAAGGGGCTCTGATGCTAATGAATACACAAGTTTATACTCTGAAAAAATGTTTATGCTGCCATGAGAAAAGCAACACGCGTGGGTCTTTGCATCAAACTCCCCTCTGTTTAAGCTGTTCCCACTGATCTGGTTTCACTAGAGGTAAAATTCTGCTTGCATGTGAATTAGCTGTATGCATTTGTCTTATCCAAGCTTAAACTTAAAAAATGGCTCAATAATTATTTTAAAAGATGTTTTTTATTTTTCAGTTCATGTGGAAACCACTTTTCACTTCTATAGCTTGTCTTTGCCTCACCTTGGCATATGAGCTAAAAAACAGCCTCAGAACCTGGTCAGGCCATTCCAAGAAAATGTATTTTCCTTCCTATCTTATCCTGTGCTCTATACTATATTAACAAGTTAGAAAGTAAAGGATTGAGATTTAGGAAAAAGGAATTTTTAACTGAATTCTCAAGGTTTTGGGGAGAACCAGAACTTGAACCTGCTAAGTGTTAAAATGAGTCAGAGGCGAAAAAAAGACCCAAAAGAACAGATGCATGATTAAGGCTACCAGTAAGAGAAAGAAAGTGGTTATCTCTGGAGAAAGCAAAGAGCAAGACTGGTATGAAACCCACTCTGGAGCAATGAAAACCAACCTAAAGAAAAAAAGAAATCCCCTTTCACTGGTACAGAACCCACAAGCAATAGAGTGGGAAAAGAATCCTGAATGAATATGATCAGCTGATACACAAAAAAAATCTGTGCTCAGATTGGTCCACAGGATGACCATAGGATATATAAAAACCTCTTTTTCATCTGATTTCTCAATGTTCATAACTTTGCTTCCACTTTTTGTCACAATCAAGATAATAACCTTGGTCTATCTGCAGCTGGACTATGCTTTTAAAATCAAAACTGCTAAGTTTCAAAAAAAGGTAATTAAAAGCCCTCTAACTAAAATCAGAAAATGTAGACAGTGAAAAATCTTTATGGTGCTAGAATCATCATTCAAAGCCAGTTCTTAAAGTAGCAAGAATAACATTAAATGTATATCTATATATCTTTTTAACCTTTATACAGACAGCAGGAGCACTGCAAACTAAATTTGCATTTCATAGCAGGAAACAAAACCACCCCACAAAGATATGATAAATCATCAGAGGAACAACGAAGTGCCCTCACACATGCATATGTTTTTCTAAAATCACAGGGAATGAAGATAAGAGACACACAGCCCAATCTCCATCTCAAAGATTGATTAACTGTACCCAAGCCTGACTACCTCAAGAGCAGTACGACTGAAATTTGAAATTGGATTTGTTTCCAACAGTTCTCCCTTTCCTTTTTTGTTATTTTTTTTTGGACAATTGACTGACTTAGTTTTCAAATCATAAGAATTTTTAAGACAATGCTTCATATAGAGGTGCAGTAGTGATATAGATTTGCTTCAAGTGATATTTCGATTCCAGGGAGGAAGAAAATTCTGTCATTCCTGCAAAGCATGTCATGTAAGACGATTGTTCATTCTGGTTCAACTTTATTGACTTCTGTGAAGGCATAGCAGATACCAGTTTGGACAAGTCAGGTTATTTGGGTAAAACTAAATGAAAAATTTGTATAGAAACCTTATTTTGACAGAAGAATCAATTTCTGCAAGAGGCATATACACAAAAAAAAATCTCTATTAAAATTTAAATTCTAATTTTATAAGTCTATTTTTTCCTAGAGAAAACCAAAATAAAACATTTCTCTTTTTTTTCCTGATTATTATTTTATTTTTTTGACCAAGATTATAGTATTGGGGGAAATTGGGTTTGAAAACCAAGCCAGATTGTTTTGAATCAACTGACTTGGCATGAAACTGCATTTCTTACCAATGTATTTCCTTTGCCAATCATAGTTTCAGTCGCCCATTTCTTTTAGGCCAGCCTTCCTCAAAGACCACATATCCTATACAGTAATAAATGGATTTCACTGGCACATGGCTTGTCTACAAGATAATTAATTCTCAGTGAGCGAGGATCTGAATTTACAGTGTACTAGCTATGCTGCACTGACTCTCCATATGGACATCCTAATTGCATTGTGGCTTACTCTATCTAAAGCACATTAAGGATATAACTACACAGACTTGTTACCAGGGAATATGTAAGGATGAGGGTTTACTGTTCTCCTATGGCATTGGCTGCTACTCTGGAATTACCTTGAGCTCTCTGTTCTTGCAGTGATGTGAGAGATCACTGAGCATCCAAGCTGGACTCGCTGCAGGCTGTTTAATGGGACACAAATCCACATCCTGACTCACTCTTCCTGCGCTGGCCTCTTCACAGAAGTGCTGCTCCGTGCGAGGCAGCACACTCCAAATCTTCAAATAGCTTACTTGCTCTGTGCACTTTGAATTCCTGCCTGCATAGCAGCATATGGAAGAGAGGCATCCATACACATCCCTTGTCAGTATGCAATTTTGTATTTGTATTTTATCAGCGTGTACCACACAAGGGCCATGCTCACCACTAACACCTTCCGTCCCTGCTGTGGTTTTGTCCTGGGTAGAACATTAATATCAAAACTGTTTTGAGCAAACCTGAGAAGAGAACTGGTTGGGTGTCGGAATCAGAAATTCTGAGAAATATTTCTCTGCATGTTTAAGGGATAAAAAACCTCTGACAAACAATGTTTTTAACCTTTGTTCATGGAAAGGGCTTTTTAGGCTCTGGGATGAAGCAAGAACTTTCAAGAATGTGTATTAGATAGAAGCATAATATGTAGTTTATCACAGCGTGAGAATTTTAGATTTATGGGGTTTGTTAGAATGGCAGGCAGAAAAAGACATGATGGAGGAACCTTGTGGTTTTTAGGCTTCTTCCTTCTTCTTCATCTGCCCCATCTCCTGCTGTGATGGTGGCACTTTCTGATTGGCTTAGAGACGAGACTGACTTTCTAACATGGATAATACGTATTGGTAAGTTTTTGTAAATACTGTTTATGTGGGTTTTAATATAAAAGATACACATCACCCTGAAGGTGGAGGATTGGGCCTGAAACGGACCTGCTGCACAGACCTCTGTGGGTCAGGAATAGAATGTAATAGATAAGAAAGAATAAACAACCTTGAAAAAACAGAAGAGATGGCTCTCGACCATTTCTTCAATCTCTGGCTGGAGAATAAAAACTTTTTGCATTCTCAGGCTTCTCGGACATCATGAAAAGACACCCTCAAAACATTATCTTTATAAACCCGAGAGCTGGGCATTTCAGCCTGGATACCACACAATGACTGACACTGCTCCAGGCTCTGTGGGTGCCTCTGTTTCCAGCTATGTTGGTGTGGGGAGGTGGTAGTTGCCAGCAGTTTTTGCAGGGAGACATGTCCCCATTGAGGTCAGGGCTTTCTCTCTGCAAGCACAGCTTTAGAAGCTCAGAGTCTAGTGTCAGGTAATAATGGGCTCTCCTCTTCCCCGCTTCCTTCACAATTTGTTTTGTTGGTCTGTACTGCTGAAACCACCTTACTTTGAGGAGGACCTTCAAGGCCATCCCACAGGTGAATCCTCCTCACCTGTACAGGTCAGAACATTTCCATTGCTGAATTATTTTAGGTTTTTTCATATATACTGTATCAATTGGAAAGATTTCTTGTAAGGCTTCCACAAGTGCTGGTTTCCAGCCAGTACTAAACAGTCTTGAAGTAGACTTCCTTGCCACTGTAGCCTGGAGCTACAATAGCTCCAGTTTAAGATATGTTAAAATGATAAAATGAAAAAATAAAAGATGTCTCTCCTCTCTTCAGGCAAATATTGTGAGCCAGGTAATAACAAACTCAGTTTTATAAAAGTATGTGTACAATCTCCTGCATTCCTCCCCACAAAACCTGCAGTCTTCCCTTCTCTCCAGAAACTGCCCCTGTTATCCAAATGCCTCCAGGCTTCCTGGAAGCCTTTGTGCTCTGCACCACAAGGATCTTTTTCCTCTCCCACACCACATGAATGTTTTCCCTTTTTGTCTCTGGGCATATATAATATCCATGGTTACCTCCAGGTCTCCTACTCTGTTTTTCCCTCTCTCTCAAAAAGACACTGGGTATTGGATCAAGTTTGATGCTCACTTGGCCTGTGTATGTGTTACCCTTTGTCTCCCTAGCTCTGCCATGCTATTTATAGCTTGGAAAAGAGTAGTTTTCACAGGATCTGACAGTCACTGATGGCTTCTTTACTGCTGATTTTCCCGATATCATGATCTTTAAGACTTCTAACAGATCAGGCTGAAAGAAGGTAAGGTGCTCAAAACTTATTGGGGAAGGGTGTGGTGGTGGGTATGGTGACAAACAACTGAACAGATTCATATAAGGGACAATGAGATAAGCCCGACTTTCTCAGAAAATAAGACCAAAATTCCCAAGATTTTGCTCATAATATGGAAGTTTCTTTGTACATGCTAGAGACTTTCTGAAGTTTGTGATTATGTTCACGGTATTTTTATTTTCAGCCAGGAATTGAAGACTACCTTCACTGCAAAGAAAATGAACAAATTCCACAACAAAACATGTTTATAGTGACTGGCCATCCTACACATTCAGTTAGAACCAAACAATTATGAATTTGTATGGTGTTTCCAGTATAAAATTAGATCTCAAGTTTATATATCCATAAATGTCTGTATGTACATATCTACATATGTAAGATCTACTGTGAGTTTATGAATAGTGTAAACCAACATTTCCAAATTTTGGGACAACAGTGTGCTAAAAAAAATTTAAAAACCAAACCAAAAAACCCCCAAACCCAAAAAACCACATCCAAACAACAACAACAACCCAACAAAAAAACCCCCCAAAACTGCAGGTAAATTCCTTAGCATCTTTTTTTTCCTCAGATTTAGACCAATGAAAACGTGCAGCACAGCACTGGGGAGACTCGATCAGATGGAGGAATTTGATACAGCAAAATCATGCTATCAAATCTGAATTTTTTTAACTTTAAGTAGATCCTTTTAGTTGAAATAGATTGCAATGTTATGTTGTTTTATTGGAATAATCTACCTAGTGAATATAGCAGTTAGAAATCAGGATTTGAAGTAAGAGATTATAAGATAAATTAAAATGCTTTTCCCCCTCCCATTACAAAATTTGGCTATTCAGTTCTTCAGCCTGAGGAGAAGAAAAAAGAGTCTGCAGGAATTAATTTCTAATGCACTTGAAGAAATTTCAGTTCATGATTCATTCATAGAGAAAGAAACAGTGAAAATCTTTTTCCACATCAACTTGCAACTCCATTCATATTTATCAACCAGTTCTTAATCCATTTAATCCAGCCAGAGTGCCTGTGAAAAGGAGAGAGGTATGGTGTGAAATGTGACAGCCACCAGAGCAGCAGGAGGAATCTGTTATTCCACAGCCGTCCTTCTATGTCGCAGTAGTTTTGCAGCTCCTGGCATGGGGCAGCGATTCCCAGGCTGTTTGTCTGTCTGTCTGTCTGTCTGTCTGTCTTTCTGTCTGTCTGTCTTCAGCTGCACCTCAGCACTTATTTCCCCCATGCCACTGCCAAGAGCTTCCTGCCCCAGCTTCCAAGTGGTGTCAGGCATGGGGCAGGTGGAGGGGGGTGCTTGAAAGTGGGAAAACATTGAGTTAAAATATGTTTTTATTTTAACTCAGTGTTGCTACTTCCCTTTGCTTTGGACTTTGGAGGTGTAGTGGACAGATTTTGTTCCTGTGCCTGTTCCATGACCTTTACTATGATCCGCCTGAATAATTGAAGGATAGACTAGTGGGAGCAAAAGTCAGGTGCAGATTTGAGATGTTGTGGATAATTCTGCTGTGGGTAATATGTATGCTTCTTGAGCCTCATCTTGAGCTGTAATGCTGCTGCAACCAGCTCTCTGCTCTGATGGCATTGCAAGCTTCATTCTAGCCTATCAACCACAATCTGTGTTTTCTTGGCACCAATAACATGAAGAAGTTCCGAGTTTGGTGGGGGTTTTCGATGGAGAGGTGAATTTCATCTTTTCAGAGAGTAAAAGCTAAAGGTTATATACTATTAAAGGAAACTCATATTAAACTTGGAGGGTTGCAGTGGAATTTTAGATTCTCCCAAGCCAGTGCCAAAATAAAAAAATAAATTTTGAGGCATCCAGATTCTAGTCATGGCTTAAATCTGGATTTGTTAAATCCTTACCACAACAGTACAGAATCATTTTAATGTAATGGGAATGCCAGTTGCACAAGTGAACTCAGCACTGGGAAAGAAGCTTTTGCCATTCTTTCCCTTTGATTTGCCTAATGCAGATCCTAACAGGAGAGCTCCCTGAGATACCAGGGTTAACACCCCACCCTGCCTGCTCCTCTTATCTCCTTGGTTTGATGGATCCATTTGCTCTCCTTCTTTCAGTCCACTGTGGGAGAGAGGATACCTGGATCCCTGGTCAGAGAGGGAAAGGCAACACTTGATCTTTCCTCAGTCCTCTGCCTCAAAATGGGCTCATGAAAAGGAGTAACAGAAGGAAAAGGACAGAAAACGGAGTAAAAACAGAGGTGGTAAGGGGAGCTGTACTTGGTAGGGAAATGTGCCTTTCATCTCTCACCTGGAGACAATCCCCCCTGAAGTGTGGAGAAGGAAAATTAAATCTGGGACTTCATTTCATGTGGGTGTGCAATGCCTAATTCTCGTTTCACAGAATTATGTGTAAGCTCCACGCAAATTTGCCTCCAGGCTTTTCTGTGGCCTCACATAGACAGCTCTTTCCTCCACATTTTAATGCTTTGCAACTTATATTTTACCAAACTACAGAGACAAAGAAGTAGTTTATACAAGCTCACTGTCAGCTGATTCCAGTGCACAAGTATATTTTATTTTGCATGGAAGCAAAAAATTCAGAGGTGCTTGGAAATGTTCGCCTGGGCTGCTTTTCTGCCAGTACCAGAAGGCTGAAGTGCAAACCCCTACCTGCAGCAGAGACAGACTGATTCTAACTTCTCTTGCCTTATTTCAATTAGCCTAATACAGTCCCTCATGGAACACTTCTGATCTTCAAGGTGTTGCATTCACAAGAAAGGGAGAGGAGGTATCTTTACTTGCCAGATAAAAGAAACTAATTAGATTAAGGATTTTTTTTTGGTTCTCAAAAAAAAAAAAAAGAGAAGTGGGTGTTAGTTCCATGTCATGTTACAAAGCGTCAACATGGTGACCTCATTTAATTATTTCCCTCATTCACAAAGCTCCTAAATCCACAAGATTTCTTGTATTTCACAGGGACATTGTAATACTCCAAAGACAAAAGATGATATTTAAAAAGAAAATACTACTTAGATGTCAAAGCTTTCTTTAAAAGTTGATCAGCAGAGAATTAGTAGATTATTTTTCTCAGATACAAACGGGAAGTATATCCCGTTGACTCAGTGCTTCCAATCCATATATCCATTCAGAATCTAATAATTTCATCCGTGAACCAAGCTGGGTTGCATTAAGGAGAGGTTGAAGTCTGACTCAAGGATGTGTATTAGTATGGTTTGCCATACCTTTTTTTTTCCTTTTTTTTTAACCTTTTTTTCATATATGGTAACTTTTCTGCATGAGTAGCTTTCCCAGAACAAACACTGAAATGAAATTTGGATACCACATTATCAATTACACTGCATGCCTGCTACTAGTGCTCCTACTTCCATAATGTTGCTGAATTTTTGTTCATAATGCACAAATTTCTGCAGTTTTCATTGCAGTTCTGAAGCAGAAGTAGAGAGAACTGAAAAATAAGGTGGTACTAGTCAGCATCCTTCCAAACACACATATGCACAGGAGGGTGCACTTCAAAAACTTAGACCAACAGGCCAATATAATATTTTAAGATATAAAATCATGGACTAGACTTCCTCAACCATCAACTTGTGGTTATGGCAGAAACTTGCATGCTGGTGAAATATCACATATGTTATCAACAATTCTGCAGCATGGTTACAAGGAAAGTCTTTTGTGTATTATTGCATCAAAAGAGCTAAAAAACCAGCTCTCCATTTCAGAAGATCCTGCTAGGAAGACACCAAGAAAAGCCCCAAGTGGAGGAAGCAACATAGAAGGTGAATAGTATCTTTTCCAGGAAAAAAACCCAAAACAACAAAAAAACAAGTGCTTGAGGCTAAGGACTTGTGAAGTGTTGGTAATACACTACATGCAGATACAAAAGTGCAAAATGCTACTAGATAGAAGATGATGACAGATCTTTGCTCTTGTCAGCAGAGAGACAGTGACTGTAGCAAGTCATTATCACCCAAGTTGTTACTGTGAAGTGTAAATAAAACAAAAATAGCAATGCAGAAGATTGTAAGATTGTTGATCCAGATTCTGGGTGTTTGGAAATCAGCAAGAGAAGATTCAACCAAGAAGCATCTTCATCATAAACTGGAAGCAGAGTTTAGAGGAATGCTATGTTTCACCATGAAAAGAAAAATCATCCTGCATCCAGACAGCTTGTGTTAAACCTGACACAGATAATCTAGCACTAAAGACAGTTTAAAGCAGCCAATTCAAAAGAAAAATACCTTCAAGTGGTTCTGAGTAGAACAGCTTTACAGATGAGAGATGACATCAAAGTAGAAACTGTGAAAGAGTTGTTGTCTTCTTGATGCTGAGAATTCAATCACGGTTTACTAATTATACCTATTTCAGTCACAGTCTTTCCTGCACAGCATTAGCAGAAGAAAGGCTTAAGCCCATCAACCATAATACTACATTCACTTGAACTTCTGCTGCTAAGATTTAGTTTATGCAGTTACTGCTGAAAGGAATCCATCCAGCAGAGTCCATTTCCCTGCTATTCAATTTTCAGTCTTTAAGAGGCAATGTGGAGCTTATTTGACTTGGAGATGGCAAATTTCATACTAAAGAGGCCGATCCAATCCTTTTTATTCACAAGCTGGAATCAGCCTCAGAGAAGGAGCTGGTACATTGTCTGCCATGTGGATGGTGAACTGCCTTGTAATGATACACTTGAGGAGACAGTGCTCCAAGGAGATACATCACTGCTTCTCAGCTTCTCTTCACAAGGTAGCAGCAAGAAAAGCCTCTGGGGAGTGCTTTGAAGAGCAACATGGAACAACAAAAGAGTCAGTAGTGTCAGGTGAAGGACAAAGGATTGCAGCTCTTGGAGAGCTTGGTTTGGATTGCTTCCTTGTTCACGCACTAAAACAACCCTTGAATACTTCAACACTACCTTGAAATGCTGATTGTGCACGTGGAATTTTTCCTATGCTTGCCAGTCTGCCATGTACAAATGAGTCTTCTGGGTATTTGCTATTTGTTTATCCATCTCTACCCTAAAGGCAGAGAAGTCTTGGTGTAAACTAATTCCCCAAAACTACCTGGGGAAAAAAATCTCAAGTATATTAAATCATTGAGGAGACAAAAATTACTCAGATTCAGAAGTGTGAAGGGATATACTATCAAATCAGGACACTCTTAAGTACCACAGTGGAGAAACTTTCTAATTTCACGCTTTTAGACACCTTGTATTCACTGAGCCTGAGCAGATAGAGGATGGGTACTTGCTGTTCTTGAGAAGAGTTGGATATACCCGGGTAGTGCTAATTGGACAGGTTTGTCTGTTTGTCAGCTGTCTTTCAGAGCACTGTAGCCTATTGATAGCTACTGATAGCACATATTGAAGCAAGCACGCACTGATTTCCAGAAGAGACTGCATTAATAATGACTTGTCCTCATAGAAATGCTATGACCACATGCCCAAGCACAAACTTTAAATATTTCAGGCATCAATTATCAGACAGGTATTACTAAGATCTCAGGAGAGGCACATATCCTCTGAACAGACAGGAAGTCACCTTGAAAGTTGACTGTTGCTCAAAGCAGAGAACTAGAGATCAGAGGGGTACTGACTTGCCTGTGTAGATCCTTTTGCTGAGAGCTGGCTATATGAAAAAGCTATGAAAAAACAAACACAGCAACTTTAGGTACAGAGGAAAAAAAATTCGGACCCTGCTGAAACAATTTTCAGGCCATCTGTCTGCATTTCTGTGAAATGAATGGTTAATAAGACATTTGCAGAGTGTGTCGTGTAATTAACCCACCCTGGCAGTATGGAAAGCTGCAGAATGGATGCACTTTTCATTACATCCTAGGAAATACCACAAAAGGTCTGAGAGAAACAGTAGAGGACCCAGAGGAAGAATTAAAGTTAAGGATGTAAAGCTGAGCACAGCATTCAACAGGAGGAAATATTTGGGTAGGGCACATCAGTAGTAAAGCCCGATTGAATCCTATGCTAAAAGATGTTGGAAAACGGATAGCAGAAATAAGCTATGTAAACAAATGTTCTCCATTTCCCATGAGACCTGTATGTGTTTCAGCTGGTGAGGACAAATAAGACAATCAATTCCAAAGACAAATTTCTGCATAGCTCCACTTTCACAGAAAGCTTCACCTTGTTCTATGTGTGTCCAGACTGGACCATGGATGCAAACAAGTTGCATTTCAACTAGCAAAGCATGGTGCAATGCTGAAACAAGTATGCAAAAGCTGTGCACAAAGTCTGTGTGCCTTTTCCATGCTTTTAGTACTTGTAGAACCAGAGGAAAAGCTGAGAGCTTTGAACCAGATATGAGGAGACTATACTTAGTAACAAACCTTCTTCAAGCCTGGACAAACACAGGACAAACAGATCTCTTTCTGCATTTAAAAAAAGATTCATGTGCTATCTGTCCATCCCCAAAAGTGCAACAAGCAGCATCAGTGAATGTTGTTACCAACATTTTGGTGCCAGCTGGGGAAAAGCATTTGCAATCAGCTTCCCAATGTATAGATTCCTTTTTCCAAAGGCACTATGTGCCTACTCTCAAGTAGGAGTATGAAGATGTTCTCATCTCGATTAACCCCCTTGAGTTGAGCTCAGCAGCATTGAACAGACAACTGATGCCAGAGTGAACCATCCAAAGCTGAAGTCTAGGGGATGGAAGTCCCCCCTGTCCATGTCACATCAAACATGCATAAATCATGAGAGTGGCCCCAGGTGCTTAGGGCTGTGTACTTAGCAAAGCTTTTCTAAAGAAGATTGAGGAAGAGCTCTACAAAGTTGTTTTAATGAAGATTTAAAAGAAGAAGTGGTTGGTGCCTTTAGGAGTGTACATCTACTGCCTTGTGTACTCCTTACAGTACATCTGGTATTCTTAGCCATGGGTAAAAAGACTTAGTTCATGATTTTTCCCCCACAGTTTCGTCTTTATTAAAACTATTTCTGAAGAATAAATTAATGCAAAATCAATTAGAAATACATGTATAATTGCTGGATAGTCAATAAAGAACAGAAGCACAACTAGTAAAAAACCAGTCACAAAGGACTTAAATAAAAGTAAATTGATCGAAATTCCATCAGAAAGGATTATTAGAATTTACTACCTTACATGGCAACAGCATCATGTAACCACAGTCTCCCAGCCTTGTTCATGGACTTATTTAGCAGCCATTTCTTAAATACTATTTCATACAGAGCGTAATTAAGGGACATTGATGTTCCTAGTTCAGGAAAAAGTTATGCTGGGTTTGTTTAAGTTCTTTTTTAATTTAAAAAAACATCTGTATTTGCAAGATGCTGCCACAGGTCCTACTAGCAACATTTCTGAGGGCTGAGCTTGAACTTTGGTGTGGTATATTCCTGGATATATCCCTCCAATAGCTACCACAGCAACTGCTGTCAAGAAAGGCTTGGGGTTTTTCCCCTTCCCTCTGTCTGTCTTCTCCTTTTTCCATCTTGCACCAAGAAAAACTTATCCAATTCAATGGCAATACCACCAATTTCAATGTTAGAAATGCCTGTGGAAGGAGTACAGGAAAGGGACATTCTAAATTAATTTCTAACCTGCAGTAACATTGCTATGAATTAATTATTAAACCTCTGGAAACTTGTCTCACAAGTAATAATGGAAATGCTGTGTAACCCAATTTTGTCACTGGGGGTGGTCTACAGGCAAAATTATTCTAAAGGTAGTATAATACTAGTGCAACTAGTCAAATACTGAAACCAAGATTTTAAAGTCATATTCAACCTACTTCAAGACTTCTTAAGTTTCTGCTAGATAATCCTTTGAACTGCTGCAAAGTGTATCTAATTAGAATTTCTTCAAATCTTGCTGCGCCAGAAACCAAACTAATTTGAAATTTTGGGTGTTTATTTTGTGTTCATTCAAAATAAACTGTCTCACAGTCTAATGTAACATCAATGAAAATGGTGTAGGAAAGAAAAACATCTATAGAATGCAACTCTCTAATTATTTTCTCCAGCAGATGGTGAGATTATTGTCTTCTGTAACATTATCTACTATAAACTACAAATAGCACAGTTGTAACTTAATATGACATGAGCATTTAACCATCTCTCCTGATGTTTTGACCTTTTTTTTCTTTTAATAATTGTGTGAGTAGGGGACAATAGATTTGTGAGAACACAATTTAATTTAACAACTACACAACTGAGATACTTTACTTCATTTATCCTATGTATGCACCTCATTATCCTACATAGTAGAACATTACCAGTGTATATTGTACTCTTTTACTACAGGGTCAAGAATTGAATGGCAGTGGTATGATCTCAAATTAGGGTCCCTTGATGTGATTTCTAAATATTACATCTAGAGTGACTTCCATTTAGAAACCTTGAGGTCACTAGGATAACCTTTATGTCCACAGTTACATGAAGATCCAAACCCCAAGAATTTCTGAGCATGCCTAAATTGAAATCCATGTTATTGTTTGTGTTTTGAAAATGGGACATGAACTTTTTGTTAAAATGGTAATTATTCATAAGTACAGTGCAGGTTTTAAACTGATTCAGAGCTCAGAATTTCAGCAGTAGATATGGTACAAGAAACCATCAAATAGCAGTGACAATGAAAAGAGATAAAAGTGTGCATAGGCAGATTAAGTATCCAAAAAAAAAAAAAGAACCAAGTTGATGAAGGGCTTATTCCAGCTTTGGTCCACCGAAATTTGTTACCCAGCTCTTATTTTGAACGATGCAGCTTGTTACTGAATTACAGTGGAAGAATTGCAGTGACAGAGCTGTCCAAAGCAATCAGAACTCTAAAAAATTGTGATGAAAACTCATCAACTTAAACATACAGACAGGCAAATGTCTTTCCTCATTGTTTATGAAGGACACAGCTGTGGAATTCTCCATTAGATATCAATGGAAAGTTGCAATAATTGCATCAAAATTATTCAGTAGTTACATTACTACCCCTGAAAACTTCTTTCAAAGGCCATCAGAAAGGATGTAAAGTCAAACATCAATAAGCTGAGAGATGCCAGAATTAAGGCTGTCTGTGTAACTTCAGTTTAGCCCTCATAATGAATATATTATATAATTCAATCTGCGATTAAGTGATAATACATTATTTTCTGTAGGTTCATTGCCTCGTTCAGTTCACAGCAAGGATTAAGTACTTGAGAAAGCCAAAAGGAATAGGATTTGAGGGCTTTCAGAATCTGGATCTGGTGTAGTTGAACTCAGTGACAAAAAGTTTTCTAAATTACCACGGAAACATTCTTAAATGGGAATGTTAACTTTGCTGTGCAAGTATGGCTGCCAATAATTTGCAAAAAATGGTAATACTGGAGGGGGAACCCACTTGTCCTTCTTGCTCTTGCTGCTTTCTCGTCCCTCTTCTGGATTATGCGCCTCCTTAATTAAGACAGGACACTGAGACAATTATTTTGAAAGGCATAAAATTTCTACTTTGTGAAAACAATAATCAGGACACTAAATACCATTTCCCCACTGCTGCTTTCAGCTACCCCAGATTTCAGAAATGCAAGTTCAGAATGGCAAACATCATTATCATCTTGCACTTTGAGAAAAGCATACAAGAAATGAGGAAATCCATACAGTCCATTGGCCTGGCCCAGTGCAGGTGGGACATGAGATATGGTCACTAAAAATAAGTCTTTCTTGTTAAGGGTGAATCTTGACTGAAAAAAACTGTGTGGAATTTTTGAAAGGAGATAATGCTGTGAGCAGATAGAGGTGAAGTTATGAGCATAATCTGCTTGGATTATGAAGATTAAATGGTATTTGACATACTTCGGCATATTACACTGGCACATAAGGTCAGGAAGTGCAGGACAGAAAGCATCATCCCTTTCTGCTCACAAAACTGTCCAGAGGCAGATTTTCCTGGTTAGGAGTTATGAGTTAATAGCCCAGAGAGAGACAAAGAGTGGAATGGCACACATACAGATGTATTCTGGCTGTTCAATCTTACAAGTACCTCTTTGCCAGGGTAGGTTGGAGATAGCTCTTTTCCTCCCACCCTTTTGGTCCAACCACCCATGCCCTTTTCATTTCTCTCAAGACACAGAGAAAGCTGCAGTGCACATGGCTAAGGTTAGTGACTTTCTTAGCATTCATAAGGGCAAATTATCCCAGAGAAAGGAATTAAACCTTGAAAGGCCCAAAAAACAAAGTCATACCACTCATAGGCTTCATTGAGGGTTCATTGCCTCCATGTAAGTGGGATATTATATCACAGAATCACAGAATCACAGGATTTCCAGGTTGGAACAGACCTTCAAGATTATCGAGTCCAACCCATGCCCTAACACCTCAACTAGACCATGCCACCGAGTGCCACATCCAGTCTTTTTTTAAACACGTCCAGGGATGGTGACTCCACTACCTCCCCAGGCAGGCCATTCCAGCACTAGGATCACTTTTTCTGTAAAAAACTTTATCCTAATATCCAACCTATATTTCCCTTGATGCGTCTTGAGACTGTGTGCTCTCGTTCTGTCCATTGTTGCCTGGAGAAAGAGACCAACCCCAGCTGACCACAGCCACCCTTCAGGAAGTTGTAGAGAGTGATAAAATCACATCTGAATCTCCTCCTCTCCAGGCTATATATGGATGGGAAGAGGGTCTGAAAGGCAGGCATTGTATCTTCTATACACTTCCAAAGAGAATTCCTGCAATTTGAGAAAAGAAAGACAGGAAAAATAATGGGAAATCGAGGAGAGTTAAGGGAAAACTGGAGGATACCAGACAATGAAAATATTCCTAGGAAGGGTGTCCCTATTTCCTGACGGAAGCTATATGCCACACCCTGGAGTCACCCTGGTCTCTCTCTCATCTGGCAGGTGCAGGTCTGTGTTATAAAGAGGATGGAACTCCTGTAGGCAGATGGACCATGGGAAGAGCTAGGACAAAGATTTTCCAAGTGGAAGCCTTAACTTGGATTTCCCATTTATCCTCAGAGCAGCACACACAGCAAGCACCAGCAGGGATATGGGAATGCATCTGTCCAAGGATACATAGGCACCAGGAAGGTTTTCAGACAGTCCATAGCTCCCTGGTTTTTTTTCCCCAGAGCACACTGGAAGCTGACAGAGGCCAGCTCTTGTGAAAAATCAGTCGGCTTCTTAGGACTGTAACATACTAATTTTAAGTGTCCATTTTTGGAAAACTGGCCTTTGTTTCTCCACCAGTTTTTCATTTCCCTGTACATCTTTAACAGCAAAATATTTAAGCATCAAGGAAAGATAAATAATTTTTAACATTAGATGGGGATTTTTCCAGGATCATTTCAGTGACAGCTGTGTACAGTCCTAAGGAGTATGAGGGCATGATTCAGTGATCCAAACAAACTTTTGGGTTGAGACCAGTTGTTATGAATACTTTCTTGCTCTTTTTAGGAATAAAAATAATCGATGTGTATATTACACTCAGGCTGAGACTTGGGCTGCTTTTTCTTTGCTTTTCATCATGTCCATGCTTATTCTCATTGTTATTGTATTGCTTTCATCTTCAATAAACAGAGTATTTTTTTCCACAAAAAGTCCAGTGCCTCTTGTATCTGCAAGTCCAAATTCCTTGTGACTTGGCATAGCTCAAAGAACTGGAGTCTGCATTGCTGACCTAACTCAGATCTGTTGGTTTTCTGGTTGCTGCTTGCTTTTTTCAGTGGTAGGGAGGTGACAGTAATATATCTATAACTTGAGCTACTGTGTAGCTTTTTCATTCTGCTCTGATAGTTGAGCTACCAAATGGTGAGTGACAGAAACCAAACAAAACTAACAAAGAGAAGGGGAAAAAAAAAAAAAAAAGAAGGCATGGCACAAAGTAAAAAGAAATGAAAAAATATGAAATTCAGGGAAGAATAATAAAAGCAAATCCTAAAATAAATGGCAGGGTTTGATTTTGTGCTGTTGGCTTAGAGCCAGGTAACTGTCTGAAAAGTAAAACAAGTGAAGCAGATACACCTTAGGTAAAAATAATGTGCATACTCTTTTGAGGAAAAGATGAACTGGAAGAAAATAGAATAACCCATCAAGAACTGTGGGACTTTAACCCCTTCAGTGCCACATTATTTAGATTCTATTTCTCTGTGTTGCTTTTGAAAGAGCGAAATTATTAATAGCATGAGAACAGTAGTGGAGGGAGGGGATGGAAACACTTGAAGACTCCCAGGTCTGCTCCAGCTCTAACTCCCTATGTCCTCTCAATCCAGCCAAAAGGCCTCGAGCAACCACTTCAGGAGGACTAAAAACATATCTGCTCTTCCACAATTCAAGTGCTTTCCTTCTTATTTCAAAAAAAACACTGCTCTCAGTTTACATGGGTAAAAAGACACTCTGGCCCATAGCAGGAGGAGCCACTTCACAGGAAAATGTTCACCCACCAACTTTTGGTAGTAGCTTATTTGGCTGTTGTCACAAATGTTCCAAAAGAATTTTAATCTTAATTCCTTCTGTTCTAGAGGAATTTTATATTTCCATGACTATTCTCCTTGAAATTTTTTAAAGAGTATTCAAAATTAAATGGTCCTCATGTTTGTTTTTTTTAAACAAAAGTCAGTGGCAACATGATAGCCAAATCTATAGCAATTTTACTAAGGCTGAAAGAATTCCTCTAATTCATGGCAGATGTAAATGTTACTGCTGTTACTGTTGACTGTCAGCTGATACGAGTAGACTGGCTAGAAAGAAGCAGGCAAAGAAAAATTAAGGTATTCTTCAGCCATAAACTTATCCTTTACATACAGGTCAATGAAAATAGGAATCATTCTTCTCACACAGGATTTAGTTTCCATTTTCTGGGTGCTGACTGGCCACAGTTTTGGTACAAAGAGACCAAATTCCAAATTAAGTCCTTCCCTGGAGAAGCCTATACAAAGACTCTTCTGCAAAGAACTCTGCCTGATGTTATTCTTCACAGTGATAAAAGAGGCCAAAAGAACTCTTACAGTCCTGTTAAGCTGTATATGAAATAGAATAAGCTACTTATATGCCTCTGAAACCACTTTGTAATGAAGATGGGGAAACTTTAGTTTTTTTATGGCTACTGCTGTATATATTTTCCCCCTTATCTTAATGCAGAGTCTTGGTGTATCAATGTATAAATAAAGGCAACCTATCCATTTCCTTTTCAGATTTCCAAGGAAAGTTGCAAGCAATTAGCTTTGTATCATAAGCTTTATTGGCAGCAGAAAGTCAGAATCACAGGAACATTTGGTTCCCAGGAATTTGGATCTCGTAAATGAGGGCCAGTGCCAACACCAACCAGAGTGTCTGCCAGTTGTTGTTCTTCTTCACAGCTACAACTGGCTGCCATTCCTAGCAATGCTGTAGATTCAAGATCAATACCTGATCAGATTCAGTTGGTGAGAAATCTGACATCAGTGGGACATAAGGCTGTTTGTGAAGAAAATAGGTGACCCATCACTCCAGAGTCCTCTAAGGACACAAATAAAAGAGGTGAGCAGAACTCCAAAACCCAGAGAGAGTACTGAATTTGAAGGCAGGCATGCACTGTCCCCTAGCAGAGATATGATATCTGTAATGTACAGATTGTGAAAGTATATTAATCCTTGGGAAACTAGATCATGTGGCTCTCAGTAATGAATCCTACATAACTTCTCCTATCTCGATCTCAGGATTCCCTCCCTGTAGTCTTATTTTCTCACAATGAGAGTGACATTTCTAAGGCTGTCATAGCTCCTGAAATACGTCAGAACATTATTGTTGTAATAACTGCATCTCAATAATCTTTCTGTGCAGTCTCCTGGGATATAGAAAATACTGCCTTGGAATCCTTATTTATGCCTCCAAAGCAGCAGGGCAAGGTTGCATCTTAGATATATGGTGTGCCCATCTCCTTTTGCCTTCAGTGTCCCCAGCAATCACCTCAGCAGAGGAGCAGGCTAAAAAATTAAAGAAATAAAAATGGCCTTGTTCTTGTTTAACTATTATTTGTAACATCATCATATTCAAGACACAACCATTCATTTTGGCCCACAAGGTGCCCCCTGTCCCTGCTGCCTGAGTAATTGTTGCTTCTCATCCCTGAAAAGGGGCAAAACCCACTTCTCCAGATCACTGGGATGTTGCAAGGGAAAATTAATGGATATATGCAGCACACTCAAAACACAATAATCTTTGTGTAGGCACCAAATGCTATTGGTGAGTTGTTATTTTTTTTCCATGACACAGCAATGATCCAAAAGGAAGCATTTTTGGGCAGACACAGCTAAGACAAGCCAATCAAATGGTATCTGAGCTGTGCAGTTTTGTGCAGATTTTAGGAGGCCTTACTTATCAGTGTTTCAAGCTGGGTTTGCTCAGCGATTTCCAGGGAAGCCTTGGTAGTATGGCTCCCTAAATCTCTCCTTGGGCAGGCCACCAGTGCCATTTCCCACATGTAGTAATTGATTTAGCAGCAGTTTAAAACAATGTTGAGCATTGTCAAGGATGTTCCTTTGTGGCATTAAATCAAGTTCCTTGAGATGGATTACATACTAACCACATACTATCTCAAAATCCCAAGGGCTGTTTGTTGTTCAACAATTTATGAGAGCCTTGTTAGAGCCCTGCATGTCGGGCATCTCTGGAGTATGAGAAGAAACAGAGACAAATAGCATGCAAACTATATTGAACAATTCATTACATTATATTGTGGAAACCTAAGCACAGCATGCAGATAACCCTTTTATGAATGCTGCCTTATTGAACAATAATCACTCTGTAATGTTTCAGATATTTAAATCATATTTATAATCACACATTTTAACGCAACATCCCTCATAAAGTTCTCAAGGCATTTTACAGGATGCATAAAGCATGGAAAAATACAAAATTTAAAAATGCAGATGCACCTACCACAGGTGCTAGAGGTAGGCTAATGAGGTAGATATACAAAAGTGTAAGCTGACAGTTTAACAGTTTAAGTAGTGTATATAATAATTCAAACACGCTTTAAGGCATCCTTAGTTATAAACCTGTTCTTTAACTAAATATTTGGGCTAGGTTGTATAAGTGCTTATTTTCAGTTTGCAATTATGGTGAGAAACAGCAACATTTTTTGGTTCCTTATTTAGAATCTTGTGCTTAAAAGCTTTCACGTATCCCAAGCTGAAAGATAAATTACTAGGGGACGTTTCCAGTGCGCTTGCTGAGCAGTGTTGTATATAACACCCCTCTAAAGAGGACTGAAGCCTTTGCCTGGCTGCATATTCCACAAGATCATGAGCCACATCCTCCCTTTTTCTGTGTGTGCATGGAACATTCCATATTCATGGTCATTGGTGCTATCCAGCCAAGGCTCCCCTTCATTCTTGTCTAAAACAGCCCTTGAGGATGTTCCTGAGCTGGGTGACCAGCACAGCTGTCACTACAACAAACAGGTGAAGTGTGCAGCAAAATTATGATCCTTTAACACTCCACAGCACACAGGTATCTGATGTGGACTAGGTTCACCCAATGGTATCTTAATTCTGATTATATACCTGCTCCTCATGTATAGTTCTTCATACTAGAGCAGGTAGCAGCAAGCTAATTCCACCTCTTTGATTTGCATTCTTTTGGGTAGACTACAGCATCTGAAAATCAAGGTTAAGTTACTGAACTGTCATAGAAGTTTTCCTGAGAAAAAAACCATCTTCAATTCTGTGCCTGTTACTGTAGAAAATTCTGGAGGCACTTGCAACTTTCTAGGTTGTTTTCTTTTTTAATTTTAACATATTTCACTATGTCCAGAAATAATTTTTAATATGTTGTAATGTGTAAAAAGTGTGGGAGGGTTGGGATATTTTTCTTGATGGCACTATGTGCATGTGTCTATATTCTTATGGCATATTTGTGGCTTGGATTCAAACTATAGATCAATTTTAATTTCTCTACTTTGAGACATTTCCCTCTTCTTTTAAGTTAGAACTTAAAAATTGGGATAAAGTGTCAGGGAACTTTAAATAAAAATACATGGTATTTTGATGTTTAAGGATCTCAAAAACAGTAGTTCAGAGTTTGATGGGCTATATTTAAGGAAACAAACAAAAAAAACCCAAACAGAAGCCAAAAACCTTATGGAAGAAATAGAACAGAGAGAGTTCCTGTGGTGGGAAAAGAACTGGCTAATCAACAGTCTATGGATAGGAGCAAATTTGGAGGATTCATAATTCTTCATGACTTTTTTTTTTTTTTTTTAATTATAATTCTATTTTTGCAAACCACTTATGTCCTGAGAGTTGACTACGGAAACCTGGTGAGTTATAGGACATCTGCTTTTGGCTAATGCATGGGGCACCATTTTTCCCTGGCTTTTTTTACAGTTGGACAAGCTTCCTTGTGGGAGAGGCTGCAGGTGTGGAAACCTGGTTAAAATTTTTTCTAGTTTATTGCATGCTCCTGAGTCAATCACAAAGAGCATCATCCTGGCAGAACTTCTGCCAGGATTCATACAGGAGACTGACTGGAGTCTACTGCCTGCACCCAAGAGAGGCAGCTTGTGCCCACAGGGGGCCTTGGCTCAGCATAGCCTGGACTTGGCCATGCTGAAAAATGCCCTTGTGAGAAGTATAAGTGATGTTTGGCTACAGCCATCAAAAAGAGAATGGAAAGATGGATCCTGTGTGGGGATGAGGCTATAGCTGGGACTAAAACATGAGGTGTCACTCATCAGCAGGGACACACAGCAGAGAGTCTCTGATGACTTTGCACATTGTTGTGCTGACATTTCCTCAATTGTCTAGGTCAAAAAGTACTGCTGTTTTGGAGGTAGACCTATACTGAGCTTTCTGCCACACTTCTGTCCGTGTTTGTTTTTGTTGTCTCTTTTTCTGTCTAGTCACAATTTTCACTGAAAACAACATGTGAGTATGATTTTTAGTGAGCGGCTTGAGCACACAATAAGTAATAGAGCTGTGAGCAGTCAGAGACTGTCAGCCTTACCTAATGGAATAACAGATAAAGGGCAACAATAATAGCTCCCTTGTCTGCTAGTCTATTAATAGAGGAGGCATCAATACTGCAAAATGACTGGTAATAAGAATATTTTAAGTATGAGGTGAACCTTGGAAAGAAATGAACTTTCATTGCTAGCAGGATTGCTACAGCATAAATTGAATGCTTTTAATTGTTTGTTTCATTACTGGGCGGAAATATGGTATCAAATGTCAGTTATTTCTATTTTTTTTATTATTCTGCTTTTGAAAATGTTTAGTCATTCTTTTTCCCTTTAACATCCGTGTCCAAAAAACACATAGAACTTCTGACCTAGGAATGTATTTATACAACATCACAAATCTTTTCCATGGCAACAGGCCTTGTCAAGCTGTCACAAGCACCATAATGACAGATTTCCAAGCAGTTCCCAAATAAATATGATCGTAGCATGTTACTGAAGAAAAATGCTTTCTGTAAGTGATGGGTAGGCCCAAAGGTGCAGATAGAACAATAGAGAGCCAGCACTCCACCATGAAAACTAGTAGGAGGTCCAATATTCAGTGAAGTCTGAAGCTTTTATATTTGGAAAACAAAGGAGAATAAAAACTAGTTCTTCAGACCTTTTGTCACAAAATTAAACATGACTGACCTCAGTCAAAAGGACTCCTTGAATGAATAAAGACCACTTCTCCAGTGCTGAAGGACTGGACCCTTCCAAGTCAAGAAATGTTTAGAGTGACAGCTGGCATGGACTCTGCAGAGCATAGGTCCTCAAAAGGTCCCAAAGAAATGAAGGAGTTCAGAATTGGGCCCTGGGATCTGAAAAACAATCTCAAAGTCAGGTTCTGCCTTTGAAATTTTTTTTGTGCTTGTTGCTGGATTCCACTGGAGTTGGCAACTAGTAGGAATACGGTCCTTGGGAAAAATTTTATTAAGAAAAGGGCAGCAATGACTTATGAGAAGTGGGTTTAGGCTGTCCCTCCCCTTGATATTTACAAGCAGCTAGATTAAAATAAGGTATCTCTCAAGGAGGAATAGTTTTATCCACCTACCTATCAGCAAAGTACCAGAGAATACCAAGTGGAGCCAGATGCTGTTCCATACATTGTTTTTTTTTAATGATCATAACAGTGAAAGTCTGATACTATTTTTTTGGTACTATTGTGCATTTCATCTTCCATCTGCCTTCTCAGAACATCCTCCAATAGCCTTGTCTTGCTCTTTTCTTCCCCTTACTCACTCTTAGCTTTATGCCTTCACTCGTGGTGCCTCCTAACACATAAAACAGTCTCCATGACCTCATCTATCAAGCATCCTTTTATTCACATCCAAAAATCTCTTAAAACCCACCTCTTCTACTAAGCAAGCTTTCTTCTATTGTAATTTATATTTTTATCTGTCTTTTTTTTCTTCTTGTTACTCTTTATTTCTCACATTGTAATAGATGGATCTGTTAGTAGCATCAGAACCTAAAATTGCCTAACATTTCCCATTACAAGACTTTGTCTTTAGTTGCATATAATTTTGCAGCTTTGAATTACTTAGACTGAATTTTTCCATGCCAGGTGTCTCAAGCAAAATTTTTCTGGAAAGTTTCAGCTAGACGACTTTAGACAGTTCTGAAAATGCAATTAAGAAAGAATGCCATGGTTTATCCATTTGAAAGAATTCTTACAAGCACTTTGTTCAAAGGCACTTGGGTTTGACGTAGAGATTTCAAGGATCCAGTGAATCCTTTGGTCTGCCTCTTGTCTGGACCCCTAGAAAAATCTCAGTCTGTACCCACCCCCAAAATCTCATTTAAGACTAAAGCTTAATGGAGAATTGTGAGTCTTTGGCAGCTAAAGCTCTAACACAGTAGGCACTGAAGTGGAAAAAATTAGGATATTCCAAAATTAAGGTTGCTCTGGTAGCCTTAACTAGACCCCCACCTTGTGTGTAGGCTGCTGTCGTATTCTATATTTAATTATGTGATCACACAGAGATTTCTTTCCCCGTACTGGGTCTGGCCTCATGCAGGGCACAGGACAGACCTGTGCAGCCTGTGGTGAAGAAGGGCTCATTTGTTTGCTGAATCTGAAAGGTACCAGCTCAAGAGCAGTGGGCACGGGAATTAAGAAGCAGGAAAAATTGCACTCTGCGTAGTCAAACACTTCCTGGAGATTAGGATGTTGCATCTGTCCCTGCCAACAGTGAGAAGATTTTTAAAATCACTTAGCCGGGCTGCCCCATGGAAAATATTCAGCATCTAAAGTTGAGTGGAAGAACTACAGATTTTAGAAAAATAGGAATCTGATTGTATATGCAAGGGCAATATGAACATACACTTCAAAGAGGTCTGAATTAGAACTTCAGACTTAATATTTAGGTTTTTGTGTTGTGCTCTATAGTTTTTAGCCTCTTGTCAACTAGAAAAATGGTGTATTAAACTGTTAAGTCTCCACAGCTTGTTAGATTGGGACCCCATCTCTCTAATCCCTGTCAAGATAAATCAGGTTTAAACCTGCATTTTTGAATGGCAGCTCTCACATCCAAAATATGGCCCAAAATACTTATTTTCAGGATCTGGACCTTGTTTAAGACAAAGTGCCACAGCTGGTGTTCAGAAAGCAGATCCTCACAAGCAGCTGATAACTTTAGCATTTTCACACAGAATTAAGCAGGTGTCGGGGGAAGGTATCAGTATGTCACAAAGATTGAAAGGAAAGTCTCATTCTCATCTCTGCAAATCCAGCATTGGCAGTGAAAAGGGATGACACAATGGGATTCACATGGTATTGCAAAGATAGAGGGATGGAGCCTTTTTGTAAAACAAATAAGAAACTGCTCTGAGAGCACGTAAAAATTTCATTTGAATAAAACACTTGGGAAAAAGAAATAAGGAATATACTTGGCACTCTGGCAGAATTTTATCATACTACAAAGTTTTCCAAAGTTTTCCATGAAGCCCTGGACATGCTGCATACAGAGTAAAGCAAAATAACAGCTACTGGTGTTTGGTCAGAGCAGTATCTACGTTGTAGTAGACACCAATTAGTTGCCAACTACTACTGTGTACACATGACAGAGGTTAAAATCACTCAGAAGGTTTTATTTCTGAAGCTGTTATCTTTATAACATAATTTATTAATGACATCTGGTTAGCACTTCCTTGGAAGTGAAATTAACATCATCACATTAAGAGCTGAGAGCAAAAAAGATAATTAACCAAACAACTAAACTGTTTCCTACAATTACTATTCAAATCCTTAGTAAAGCATATACATTTCTTAAAACAAAATCTGAGGATTTTATCTTGAAGTATTTTTTTTTATAGAAAAGTAGCACAAAACTCTTCTAAATGGGTCAGACTCCCATTGCGCTGAAGTCAGCTCCTTGTTTTAGGAAGATGTGTGGATTGATATGTCCCTCACAGTCCCATTTCTGTACACAGTAAGGCAGAAGAGCTCACTTTGAATTAAGAAAAGGTAAGCCTCATTCAGGATGGCAGGAGTTTTAGGAACCTTTGAATTTATTTCATATTTGCCTTCTTTTCAAGATTTAATTACAAAAACAGCCTCAAAGAATCCCCTCAAACTCCACCATCAAATTAACTCAGGGCTGCACGTCTCTGCTGCAGAACAAATATCCCTTGTAAGTGTTAGACATTTTTAGGGGGGTGGATCTTTTTAAAGAAATTATTCTTGCTGTACTTAATATGACCTTTTCTTGACCGGTGATTTTCCTTGTCTCTCAGGCTTGTTTTCCTGAATCTCTCCTAAGCAGTCTGAGAGCTCCGTGCAGGCTGAGCATGCCTCAGACTCTGCAGTCTTCCACGGAGTTTCTAACTAGGTTAAACATGTTCACCCACCCTTGTTCTGAATTGCCATATGCCTGCAACTTCAGTGAGCTTTGATGGATGTAGCTGTGAGGAGGCATTTCAGAAAGAGTCCTGGCTCTTCTGTTCAGCTTGTTCCTCACCAATGACTGAATTGTTTACCCACACAGCACTTTTGCAGTTATTGAGAATTTTTCATCAACTTTGCCTAATTTTTGTAGTTATTGAGAAGTTTTGATTTGCTGTGCTGAAATTCCTGGATTTTTTTTTTTTTTTGCTCACTATCCCCAGAGACAAGAGCTGAACAGTGAAGAATTTATTAACTGTGCTTTACAGGTGACAAGCCCAAGGAACAAACTAATCAAAAAGGCTTGTGCAGAGTCATGCAGTGAAGCATTTTCACCATCGTCTCCAAGAACCCTGATTTTAGGACCAGCATGACAGCTACATGATTACATACCACAACTTGGGGCTGTTCTTTGATAAAGGTAAACTGCCACTTTTGGCAAGCAAACGTTTTGCTCCTGTGCTATTCTTCTCCAAAGATGGCACAGAAAATCTGTCTATGACAAATGTTTTTCTGTGCAGGAGCACCCAAGGTTGCAGCAATTAATCCAAAAGACCATTTCCCAGTGGAATATTTTAGATGATGTTTTCTAAAGAATTGCTCCAAATCACACATGGACCAACATTCACCAACAACTCTTCCTCTAGACCCTTCTCTCTGTCACACTGTGTTTGTTGACACCAGAAATTTAGTGTCTAGGGGAGAGTAGTGAAAGCTACAGGATTTTGTGGAGCATATCTGGGAGGAGAAGAGAACGTGACACAGCTCGTGTCTCTTCATCTGAGGTGCCTTATGAACTGCCATCTCTTCACCTAAGGGGTGGAATATTTTTTCTGCCTGACACAGTCTTCATTTCAACAGATTTCCAGACAGGAGAAGCCACATTTGTGCTATGAGCTAGAAGTGCCAGGCTTTTGCCTGGGCAGACATTCTCTGGGAGATTTTTACGATCCAGACATCATTTCTGTCTTCTTATCTGGAATGCAAAGAGTCTGGAGATGCCACATTGCCATGAAGCAGAACAAATAGGTTATTAAGGGCTTGCTTCACATAAGCCAAGCAGAAAAGATTTTGACTTTAATGAGTCAAGGCAAAGGATGAATAACTGAAGGTCTAAGTCTCTGGATGACCTACCCTCTAATACTTTTGCTTCAGCTTGCAGGAGCCAAAGTCCTGAGAAGGGTCTGGAGTACATGTCTTGTGAGAAGCAGCTGAGGGAGCTGGAGGTGTTTAGCCTGGTATCATGGGTTGCAGTGCAAAATGTCACCCAAACTCTGTATTCTGTCACCATCTGATCAAACTGGGCTGTGTGGGGTGCTGTAATTGTCTGTCCATGGCCAACTGTCAATAAAACCTGCTGGGGCAGTTTTCTGATCTCTGCCACAACCCAGCCTCCCTCCAGGGACAGATCTTCTGCTCATGGGCCAGTGAGTGTCACTGAGAGAATTCCATCATCCCACTGGGAAATGCTCCAGCCAGGGGGAGGAGCCAAGGATTCCTACCTGGATAAAAATCTGGGAGTTGGAACACCAAGGATTCCTACCTGGATAAAAATCTGGGAGTTGGAACACCAAGCAGCCTTTTCCACTGGATTCTCAGAGGAACACCAGGCCCATCTCTCACCACTGGACCTTCAGTGAAAAACTCCACTTTTCTCCACTGCATCACTTCACCAGAGCCACATCTGCCAGTGGGACTGCAGCCACCATGGGATGGCACTGCCACCAACACCCTGACACACAGGGGGGCAGCTGGGATCCTGACTCTGTCAGTGGGTTTATTTGTTTGTCCTAATGCATGTGTTTTTGTTTTGTTGTTTATTTTAGTTCCCCTAATAAAGAACTGTTATTCCTATTCCCATATCTTTGCCTGAGAGCCCCTTAATTTCAAAGTTATAACAATTTGGGAGGGAGGAGGTTTAAATTCTCCATTCCAAGGGAGGCTCCTGCCTTCCTTAGCAGACACCTGTTGTTCAAACCATGACACCTGAAGAGAAGGAGGCTCAGAAGGGACTTTCTCACTCTCCACAGCTGCCTGAAAGAAGAGCGTAGCCAGGTAAGGGTTGGGTTCTGCTTCCAGGGAACAAGTGAGAAGATGAGAGTAAATGGCCTCCAGCTGCACCAGCTCAGGTTTAGGTTGGACATCAGAAGGTATTTCTTCACAGAAAGGCTGATCAGACATTGGAATAGGTTGCCAAGGGAGGTGAGAGAGTCACCATCCCTGGAGGTGTTTAAGGAAAGATGGGATGTGGCACTCAGTGCCATGGGTGACATGATGGTCTTGGGTCATAGGTTGGATTTGATAATCTGAGGCCTTTTCCAATCTGATTGTCTCTGATTTTGTGTACTTCTATGGTTTTCATGCCAGTGCGTTGTTACAAAGATGATTTGTGTGGGGCTTTTGATTACATTTTTAAATGTATTTTTTTAAGAGAACCTTTCTCTATGCCTCTGCAGCCTCCAAAGGACAGGCTGGTCCTGTATGAGGCAAATGTTTCTTTCCCTTGGTGCTACACCTGAGCAGACACAGTCCTCTTGCTGCCTAATTCAAGATGCTCTGTGGTCTGTTTCCCAAATAATTTTATTGGGAAAAACCCCCACGTTTTCTCATATTGTGTAGACGTTCACCAGGAGAAGAAATTCCATGCTAAATTTCCAATTCCAAGCATGAGATACAAGTGGGCACTGGCAGAAGATGTACATACCACAAATGGAGTTCTCAAATTGCCAAAATGATGTCCATTCCTTATTTTCTGTGAGTCTGACCTAAACACACCACACAGAGACCACACTTACTTTGCAAATATACATGTGCATGATATATTTGAAACCAAATCAGCTTTCTCTGCAAAGCCAGCACAGACAAAACTCCTTCTTACCTCCCAAAATGGATGGATCTTCTTGATTTCTGGATATTCCTGGAGTATAATTGCAGATGGGTACTATATTGCTAAATAGCCAAGCTGGAGACTCCATGCAGAAGAATCACATATTAAATATATATGTGATTTACTGTAGAATTTTTCCTATTAATGCATGTTATATTGGCATTTACTGTGAGAATTCATGCTTCATAAACACGGAATAATTCTGTTTTCTCAATTTGTGCCAGTTTCCTATAAATACAGAAATTAGGTAGCTATCCCGAAAGCTATCTGATAGAATTCAAAAATTGATAAACAAAGAATAGCAATGCAATTTGGTCATTAAAATTCTAAAAAAACCAAACAAAAATATATCTGCCCATTATCCTTTTGATGAATCTGGCCCTTTGCCTCAAAACCACTACTGATTTCAGCTGGCATAAGAGGTGCATTTTATGAATCCTGCCCAATGTTTGCAACACTGAACTAGAAATGCCAGTCAATAACAGCTCATTATCATTATCCAGATGAGAGGCAAATTAAGCATGGCAACACTATGGTACTGCAATATAAAGGTTGAATTCAAAACAGCAAAAGAAAGAAAAATTTAGACTAAGATTGTCTACACGAAAGCTTAAGGATTATCATGGCTAGATCTGAATTTGTGTTTTTTCTCAACACACTGGAGCATCCTTGCAACGATATAGGTGGAGCACTAGACAGTCCTACAGAATTAACCTTTTCCAAAGAATTCTGCTAGCCAAAATAAAAACTTTTTGCAGGAGAGATAGAATACAGCCAAGGCTCTGTCTAAAATTGGCCTTCTTCCTTGATAACTTGTCTTCCCACCACTTAAGCAGCCCACTTGAATGGCCAAGTTCCCAAGATTGTTTCAACTCCTCCTGACAGTTTTTCCTGGGATACTGTCAGTTTTACACCTGAATGACTCCATAGAACCCAACTCCCATACCAAACAAAATTTTAAAACCCTAATTCTTCTTTCAAAACTTGAATTCATCAGCATTTTGGGTGGGAGGAGAAGGAACAGTTTAAAGCTCCACAGAACTTTTGCTCTCCTGCTGCTTTGGAGAGTTTTTGCTCTGGCAGTGCCTCCAAGAAGGTGTCCCTAAAAATCAGAATCCAGGCATCCAACCTAAGCACCAGGTGAGTCTGAACTTTGTGACAATTCCTGAATCTTTGACTGCTTTGAAATGGAGGTTGCACCACCATTGTAAAGAGGGCAGGGTGGGCCCAAAATACACAAGATAAGTTTCATTTTCCTTGGCAGCTGAATCACTGTCCTGACAGAAATGACCAGACAATTTAGGACATAAAGGTTTGACTGACATTATAAGTGCCATAGAGTAAACAAGAAATTACTAGGAACATGAGTTTAATAACTTTATGCTTAAGAAAAATAACTAAATTTATACCAATTAAATTAATTTGGATACAAGGCTACATTTTACAGAAGTGTCAATCATGCAAGGTTCTGACTGAAGCTTTTTAATATCATACATTAATTTAAAAAAATATTAATCTGTTTTCCCCTCATTAACTTTACTTCCCTTGATCGGAGGTGGTTAGAATTCAGTCTGGGTACATGTATGTGTGTATGTAACCATGTATTTTAAAGGCAAGTTTGTTTAATTTCTTTAATCCAAATCTTGGACCTGCTAATTATAGTGTATAGCTGAAGGGTTTTTTTAGTTGAGATTTTGGACAAAATCCATTTTTCTTTTGAATAACATAATCTAGGGGTCAAAAAGTCAGTGGTAGTGGGCTTGCTTATGGCAAGTAGGGGAAGTGTTAATGTGAAAACCCCCTCAGATTGGACTATAGGGTAAACCTAAATAAAAAAGACAGTCAGTGTAAAAAATGACAACACATCACTGTGGAAGATGAGAATCAATGCAGCTCTTTTACATGACAGATTTTCTATTCAGACTAAATATATTCTGTCTTGAGCATATTGTGTATTGCCCTGACATCATTTTGCCTTTATTCACATACTGTGGTAATGCTATCTACAGCGTATAGACTCCCATTGACAGCATTTTGCCTTTCCTCAAATCATAACATTGTCTATGCAGACATCCACTGACATTGTTTTGCCTGTATTTTCCACTATAGATTCACAGTGACATTGTCTGGCATTTCATTATGCTCCGTCTCAGCAGGATTCAGCAGGGTTTTACACCAACTATTAAAAGTTGTAGCCAGGCTTCAGGATGCTCTAATAACACAAGTTGGCTTCCATGTCTTGTTGGAGGATCACAATCTTAAGCATTTATAGGTTTCTTAATTTGGGAATGCTTTAACACTGTAACTAGTGGGGTGATCAAAATTTTACTAGTTTAGGTGGAGTTAACGCATCTATAACTTCTATATATATAGAAGTTCTATAACTTCGCATCTATAACTGTGTTTTCTCTTATTTTATGAATTCCAAGTCTTGCTGGCATGCTTAAGCAAAATGAAAAAGTTGTCAGCATGAAGTTACACCAGTGAATCTGGTGAATATCAGTGTTATAAGTTACACAAATGAATCTCTGGTCTGCGCTGGCATGTGCACTGTAGAATAGAATCTCTTCTCCCAGCTGTCCTGGCACATCTGTCTGTGAAAATGCATGGAACATAAGCCTGGCTTCACTCTGCAACAGGTGTGCAAAACACTTGGTTTAAAGCAGGGTTTATGATTAATTTTGTAGCATCTTACTGGGATGAGGTATTTCTGAGAGCACTGGAATCCCTTGTGATATACTAAGTGAAAATGCAGATGTGGAAAATGTGAATTTAGTGGAGGCAATGCTATATTGTTATTTTCTAACACATCTGAGGCTCTATCATAGTCCAGGGATGTGTGCATCCATGGGTTAAAGAAAAGCTCACATAATTTTATTTTGAAAAGGCTTCTGGGGTTTTATAATGCATTTCCTCTATCTGGTAAACAGAAAGCTGGTGTTACTTCTTTTTATTTTCTCTAAGCAAGGAAGCCTTTTCAAGGCATAGAAACCACTTATCTGTCTTAGTCAAGGTGATTTCCATACCAAGGCCGTTGTTCCTGCATTGAGACTGTGATTATGTGAAGAGTAATTGTGAGTGTGCATATCTGTATACCTTTACATTGTTTCTAGATAAAATTAATGAAAAAGCTCATAGTGCATACAAGGAAATGTGCTTTTCCTGCCTTTCAGAGCAGTATTAATGTCTACTTCATATTTTAATGAATTACTGTGCTGGTAAAAGCTGTATCTATCTGTCCATCGTCTGCTGAGTCGGAGTGGTCTTCATTATGCTGCAGACAGTTTGCTCCCATGAAATGCAACACAGACTGAGGCACTATCATCATCAGGAGCAAAATAAAAACTTGTCATATACAATTCTGACAGCAAAATGGAAATGCTTAGAAAAGATGATTATCTATTGAAATATATATAGTCCCGAGGGCAAATGTTCATTCAACATATTGACAACAAACATGTAGTATCTTTTATGAATGCTGTCTTTCCAGTTCCCTCTGTGTCTTTGGATATCTCAGCATATGTACAGGGCATTATTCCTTCTATCAGCCCAAATCCTGAGACAGTGTCAAGTGCCATTGCTGTGCAGAGGTTGCAGATGTAGACATCTCACAGTGGGTGACGACAGTGCCTGGAATTTGTGTGGCGCACGACACTTTGCTAGTCTAAACTTAAAGTTCAAATTAAATTTGTTTTGTTGTTATGTTGGTTTTGTGTTTGGTTCCCCCCCCCCCCCCCCCCCCCCCCCCCCAAACATTTCCATTAGCAAGATGATGCTCTTTTAGTTCTTTTTCTAAGACAGACTGGAAAGTTTCTGATTTAACTTTTCCATACAAGAGCCTGAAGCCCAGATGAAAAAACATGACACAGTAGTTGTCTTTTTTTTTTTTTTTTTACTGCAGCCGCATGTAACTGTATCAGAAAATGATTAAAACAAAGTGAGACTGTCAGACTTTAAAGTGGGTTTAATTTCTTTGTGAGCTTTTTCTATCATTTGATTCGTAATTATTTTATTTCATGCTCTCATCTTATGGGAACTTGTCAAAAAGCTTTTGAAATCTTAATAAGTAAGTTCACAGGGTCTTCTTTGGCCACAGTTTCCCTAACCTTTTAAAAAAAGACAGAAAGCCTTTAAATTAAGCTCATCTGCAGGCAGCTAATTTTTGTAGTTTCAGAAAATAACTGACTTCTGCAGTTTGGGCTATTCTTTCAAATATAAACATTCTAAAAATAAAACTGACACAGCTTTTAATGGAATCTGTGTTTACTTATATGAGTTAATAAAATCACATAACTTTGTATTGTGTTAATGGGTATTGCTTTATGCTATATGAAAACTATATTAATTGAAGTTTTACATTGCTATAGCACTTGCTGTGCAGCCCAGAGGAAGAACAATTCTTGATTTTGCTAACACAGTATTTACCAAAGCCATAAAAAGCCCCTTTAGAGACATAAAAATATGAAAGGTATATTGGAAAGGTTTATTTGCTTTGCTCGTTATTGCATTGTATGAATTTGGACACAGGATGCCATGTGAGAGAGGCGTTTGTTGCCTGTTTGGGAGGTCCCAGATACATTTCCATGTAGGTGACATGGACACCTCAATGGAGCTCTACCTTACACCACAGTAAAAGAAGGGAACAAAGCTGATGTTTGTCCCTTCTAGAGAGAAGAATGGCTTTGTTTGGAAGAGACTTTAAAGATCATCTTGTTCCAACCTCACTGTCATGGGCTGGGTCACCTTACAGTAGACCAATTTCCTCAGAGTCCCATCTGACCTGACCTTGAATGGGACAGCCACAGCTTCTCTGGGCAACCTGTGCCAGGGCCTTACCACCCTCACAGGGAAGAATTCCTCCCTAATATCCAATCTAAACCTACTCTCTGTCAGTGTGAAGCCATTTTATCTCGTCCTGTCACTCTAGGCACTTGTAAACAGTCAGGTGTTGCAAACTGAAAAAAATAGTCAGAAAGGAGCAAACTGAAGGAATAAAGAGTGTAGAATTATCTCAGTTGTGGAGTTACCCCAGTTCACACAGTGTTCAACAGGTCAGGTAAAACTGCAGTTCTACAACAATTACCTTGACATTGAAGCTTTAATTGAAGGTTGAACCAAGGCAAGAAATGAGTTCAGACCTAGCTGAAAAGGAAAGTAACATCATCCCATTGAAGCCAAGTGCTGAAGAGGCAGCCATAGGCCAGCAGGAAAAGGTGTAAATTGGGAGTCATCGTATGCTTTTGTGCAAAGAAAAAAAGCTGGGGGAGTCCAGAGGTCAACTTCAAAATGTCAGGTCTATGGGGAATCTCCATTTATTACTGCAAGGATAATTTAAAAAGAAGGAAGGAACAAACCTCCTTCTGAGCTAAAAATTGGTAATAATAAAAAAATCTTAAATCCAGGTGTAGCAAAACAATAGTTACTTCAGAATAGAACAATATCCAGCTCACAGAAGCAAAGGGATAGGGAAACTTTGCATACCAAACCCCAAAGAGTATGGAGATCACTTAAATGAGTTTTAAAATGCCTGTTGAATTTTGATGTCATTTTCTGTACTGTGGATTTTGAATCAGCAAGAGTTAAATAGGCTTTTCTGAAATTCAGTGTGAGCCTCATTTAAATGCACACTTTTGCTGAACAGAGTTTGAGAGCTCCTGAAAACCTGTAGTGGCAATGATGTAACCTGACCTATTACCTTAACAATTTCATGTGCCCCACCATGCAATTCATGCGTGGAATGACTGGCAACAATTACAGGAGCATTGGGTGAGATATAAAATGATGCAGCTTGACAGCTAAGTGGTAATTTTATTTGTTTATTATCTTGAAGAGTCCTTATTTAAAAACCAGACTTTCCACTTCCTTTCTGCATGAAGCAATTGTCACACTCAGCATCCACTTTGATCAGAGTCTTTAGCTGTGTTGTGGCTGCCTGACACATTTGACTTATTTCAGTACTTGGAACAAAAGGATAAAACCAATGCCCATTATATGTATACTTCTCTGTAAAGACACCAGTGTATCTCAGGAATAGTTCTGTTGGGCAGCTTCCCACCAAATGTTTATTGTTACTTCTGGAACATAAAATTACGAACATATGGGTGCACAGTTCATTGACCAACTTATCAGCTGCTTAGTATTCTCCTGTTATTCTATCTAAATTATTTTAAGAAAAGGACTAGCCCAGAACCATGCTACCTTATCCACCTATTAATGTCTTCAAGAGTATTTAAGAAAAATCTGTATTTTATCACCTAGACCTCAGAATAGCCAGCAGTGCGGTGGGAGCAACAGTTGTGGTCAAGGTGAGGGACAGACATATGAAACCCTCTAATTTAAGCATCACAAATAGTCAAACTGTAACCAGGAAACCCATCTGTGTGATAGCTCTGAAGTGTATGGCACAGTCCTTTCACAAATTAAAAACCATCTAAGTTTTGGGTTATCAAAATATTCTGGGTACCTTGAATAAGCACAAATTCTTACACCACAGAATACCATTGGAAAGATAAGTACACCTAGATGTCTCCAGCTATGCACTATTATGTTTAAAGTACTTGTGTTTTTCCTTCCCTTTGATAAAGAGCTCTGTAATGCAGTGTTAGCAGGTAAGGATTTGGCATCTCCAGAGATAAGACAGAAATCTTTTTTAAGTCTGCTCAGCTTTATGTAATATGGTGAGGAGTAAATGAATTTTGCATCTCCAGATCAGAGATCAGGTGAGTGGCAGCAAGACAACCACAGAATTTTTAGATCAAGGGATTCTTGTTCTTTAAATATGCACTCCATGAAAAATACAAATGCTGCCTTCGAACAGTGAGTCATACTTATCCAGATGTCCTTATCTGCATCAGAAAATATGATTGTCCTCCAAACCCTCATGTTGGATATTTACTGTGTGTTTCATGGCCTGGGCCCTGGGACTGGAACAGGGAAGGTATGAGGTAGCCCATGGGCAAGCACTCTGACTAATTTGCATTAAACTACAGGATGGGGCTTGAACTTCTCCAGGCACATCAGTGTGCATCAATCAGCTTTGCTTGTCTAGGGTGAATGTGTGTGTATATGTTCAAGCTGAACACTATAAATATCCTGAACATTGGTGTCCTGGGTTGATGCTGAATTGTATCCCCATTCATTTGCTTAGCTCAGAAATAAGTTTTGCACCTTTAAAACTGGATCTGAGAGTGAAGGGGGGAGAAGGAAGAGCAGTGGAATGTCTGAGGCTGTTGTTTTCAAAACATAAAGATCAGAGTTTTCATCTTTCCCTCACACACAGCCTGTGCTGTCTGCAGTGAGGAGGGCAGAACAGAGCTCTCCTTTGCTTTTGGTTAGTTTTTGGCCAGCTGAGGCAGAGAAGTTCTCTGAACTGTGAGGTTTTCTTTCTTTTTCTTTGAGTTGTTGGAACCTGCTCTGGACTAAAAACCCAGAAGAGCACTGGAAGCTCACACCTGTGGCCCACTGGGCCTGGCCTGGGAAATGCTGAAGAGACTGACAACAAGTGAGTGAGCAGAGCTGCACCCCACAAGAGAGACTTTCTGAATTTGGCATCTCTTCAGAGCAGTGAGAGGTTTTGTTGTTTAGTATTGTTCATTTGTTGTGCTGGGGAGTGCTTTGACTGTTAAATAAACAATTTTTTTCACTTTCTTCCAAGGAAATTTTTTTTTCCTAACCAGTTGGAGGAGGAGCTGTTTGGATTTGCTTTTTAGAGCGACCCCATTTGAAGATTTCTTCCCAAGTTTGCCCTAAACCAGGAAGTAAATTCTTGCAAGTAAACTTCCATAGGAAAAAAAAAATGTCCTTTGCTGTTGTAGATCTCATGGTTGCCTTCATGGGTCATAACAGAAAGCAAGAAAAAGAAATGCAGACAATACATGAAAAAATAATAATGAGGAAAATTACCAAACAATAGCTGATTGATAGACAGAGGGATTTACAGTGCAGCTGCTGGGCTCATGCAGCTTCCGGAAGCATTGATGGAGCTGCAACTCCTCAGCCCTGGTAGTCCTTCCAGACTGCTAAAACAAATGTTTATCTCTCCAAAAGACACATTTTCTTTAGCTCTCTCACTTGTAAGTTCAAGACACACATTGCTCAATCTCCCTTCCAGAAAACATTGGTTCCAAAGTGCTTTTGGTTTGGGGTTTTTTTTCGGAGAAAGAGGAGACAATTTTTTTTTTTTTTGGTTGTGGAGCAATGAGAGTGACCTAAATTAATTTGAAAAAAAAATTTTGTTAAGGGTGAGGGGGGGATCTGATAGATAAGCAGCCATGGGAAATCTGTCTAGAGGGAGGACAAACAGGCACAACTTGACTCTCATGTAACCCTTAATCTATTTATAGGAGGAATAGTTGGGGAATGAAGTACCTTTCAACAGCAGTTTAAGTCAACAACTGAAATTAATTGCCTTCACTTTAAAACTACAGTACTTGTGCAGGCAGCACATGAACAGCCAATTTCACACTCCCAGACTCTGGCAAAATGTTGACAAAACAACCTCCTCTTGTAAATGGAGAAAAGTCAGCCCTGCCTTTCCTAGCTTTAATAAGCCTCCTGTTTGTCAAAAGTGTGCAGAGGCAGGAGACCATCATTAAAAACTATCCAGTTCTGCCTCTGCAGCTTGGGGCTGTGAAGTGCCACTATTTGCTTGTATCAATCTCACAAGCAGGTTGTTCTGGCTTTTATGCCAGTATTACACTACTCACCCCACACCTGAGAAGCCCAGCAATGCTGGCAGAGTGGTTGACCATGGAACTTGGACCCTGCCCATGGTGAAAGCATGAGATTGAGTCTCAGCCATGAGACGTCACAGTCCCTGGCCTCATGCCAGCCTTCAGCACCACCAAGGCACTTCACCACTGGTCTGTGGGGCAAACCATGGGCTCACAGGAATAGTCAGGGAATTGCATAAGCCAGTTGGTTCCACTGCCTTCAGTGATCTGATTTAATAAAGCCAGAATTGCTTTTCAAACCCCTTCTTCTTATTGTTTAACTTTTATTTTGGACTGAAGGTTGGGAAAGTCATTGACTTTTTGGATTTTTCTCCCTTTGCAGAGCTTGGTGGCATACCTGCTGTCCTGCGGGCATTTCTTATTCACCCAGATATTTATCTCTTTCCAATATTTTCAATAACAAACAGATGGGCTGCAAGCCCAGCAGCCAGGACCTAAGGACCTCCCGCTTACCTACAGCTTAACTCTGGCCAGAGCACTCCAAAGCTCTGAGCTTCATTTACCACACATGAAGACTGAGTCTTGGTCATGTCAGCCCTGCTCTCCTGCCCAATTTTTACACTGTGTGTTTATTTCTGCAGACTGAGGAAACACAAGCTGGGCACAAAATAAGATATTTTTCATTTGGCTGTTAACTGAGATCATTTTTGATTTCCCCTCAATCTGCAGCAGGAAGGAAAAGATTGTCTGTCAGCTTAAGTCTACCTCAGAACTACTAAGGAACTCAAAAATAAATGCTATTAAACATGGGGTATGTATATGCTTGTTTGTATGCTGTGTTTATGAGAAGTTTTGAATTCTATCCCATTGTTTGTAAATATTCTATATAACTCATCTGTTTTTATGTATTAATTTGTATGTGTTCATTTATATTTGGTAACAACCTGTTTTATGGAAATATTTTAATAAAAATCTGTGAACATGAGGAAAAGTAGAGCACAATACAGATGCACAAACACTCGCTGCATGACTCTGAGGAAAAAAAAATGTACAAAGAATTCACACATCGTCTAAATAGAGAAACGTATAAAACAGAAATGCTGAATGAGTTGAGTGTGCAAATACAGGCTAAACAGGACCATTGTCAGCCCTGCTTTCCTGTGATCCACTGTATCCATTGTGCCACAGGAAAAGGATGGTGAGCCAGCAGGAGAGGTGTGTGGGAGTATCTCATGCTCCCAGGTAAACTCCTGTGGGATGTAGGGAGGGAGGAACAAAGACAGCTGAATCTGATCCAGCAGCCATGGGTTTTGGAGGGCAGTGCTGGGCAGAGGGAGGTTTTTCCAGGATTCATGGCAGGGGAGACAGGAGGTGACACCTCAGCAGTGCACTTGCCAGGTGATGACCCTGCCTGTGCCACTCCAATGTGCCTTGATTTCTCACTTTGTCTGGGTTTAATCTGGCTGTCAAAATATTTCCAGACTCACTGGGCATCATGTGTCTTTATTAAAGTTTGCTGACCGTTTTGAGTTCCTTTGATGAACTGTGCTAAATGCCAGGTGTTACTTTCACTTTTCTCCAGATGTACTTAATACAGTTGTCTGCTGTTTTGCTGATTGCTACACTTACTGAAGATATAGAGATGTGCCAAGTAATAAGGCTATCAATCAGCTCATGAGTTGAAAAACTCACAGGGTGCCCCAAAAGCATCAAAGACTGCTTTGCTGTTGCTGTGGTTTTGCCTGTGGGGACAGAGGGCAGGTAGGGGCTGGCCAGCAAGCAGCATAGGGCCTGCCACAGAAAGGCTTTTCTCCTTCATGCCACATCCTACCCTCAGCCTCAGACCCTGGGTCTGCACCAAATTTGCTGCAGCCCAGGCATTTAGCAGGACTTGTGCCTCCTTTCTGTCTCTACCCATCCCTGACACTCATGTGGAAGCCCCGTGCAGCTCTTGAAAAGCCTGGAAGGACAAGCGAGGGCCATCTGAGCCACAAGCAGCATTTGACCTTTTTTTGTTCCTACTCAGCAGCGTGATGTGGAAATCCCATATTTCCTCAAGCAAAGCTCCACTGCCAAGATGGAAAGCTGGGTGAGATTGCTGAGGTGCTGCCTCTTGTGGTTTTGACATCTCCCTCTCCCAGCTCTGTTGTGACAGGGGAAGCTCCACCTGGAACTGCAACACTCACAGGAGAGGATGGAAGTGACCTTGAAGTTTATAGTATGGAGTGTTTTGGAACACAATGGCAAATTTTGTAATTAAATGCCAGAGATGTTTACACTTCAGAGAAAATTTTGGACAAGGTTCCACATCCAAGGTTAATAATAATGTTTCGGGTGCAGGAGTCATGGAATAAGTAAAAAGTTGGCTCAGAAATTTATGACGAATAATGGGAAAACAAAGAAAATAAGTGATATGAGATGAATTATAGCAGGAGGGACTGTAAACTAGACCAAAAAGTATTGCATGAAGATACAGAAGATTGCAATCATATCAAGGCTAAGAGATAAATACAAGTCCCTCAGCATGCTTGTTTTACATTAATCTGTGTGTGCCATAAAACACATGAGAGAGAGAATAAAAAAAAGGAAGGCTAAGGCTTTGGTCAGTATAAGCATTTATCTGTTTGAAAAAAAAATCTATTTGAACCTTTGCCCAGAACTTAGAATGAAACCATCTGCACCATTTATGAGCTTCACACAGTTAGGTAATATTTTGGTTTGTTTTTCAGTTCCTGGGTGATAATAGAGGTGATACATGATGAGGTCTACATCCCCTTGCTCTCACTGCTGGCATTAAAGGGAGCAGAGCTGGAAGAGAAGAGGGATTGCCCAGTTGCTGCATCAGGACTTGAGATGCTCATACATCCTTTTCTTTCCCAGATGGTAAACAATACCATGTGAACTGAGTGGTTTTGCCTCCACTGAACCCTCTGGCTATGGACATTTGTACACCTTCTCACATCTGGTCATTTATGGCCCTCTCACTGTATTTCAGATCCCATCCTCAAAATAGCATGGGGTTTGTGAAGAACTATTTTAAAAAATGTTAGGCTTAAAAGGCAGAATAGGTAAATAACTCCAAACCACCCTCATCCACTTAAAATATTAACTAAAATGCTTTTGAGGAAAAAAACCCCAAACTGAGAATGCAAAAACCTTCATCATCACATAATATGTCATTTTGCAAAAGGAGCTTCAATCTCTGCAGGCCAAGGCATATGTTCTCTGTAATACATTGGTACATTCCATGGGGAATTGGAGAATCAAACATCAATCATGAAGGCATGAAATGGTTAAAAGAGTAAAAGCCAACAATGCTTTCCTGCGTGATGGCTCAGAATAGAGGAATGAAGCCACTCCGGCATGTCGCTGAGTCATGGTAACTTCTGAAAAAGCATTAGTTTTTTGTAAAGTAAAAAGCCCTGCAAAGATGTTTCTTTCTGATTCTTTTGGAAGATGCCTGTTGGAAGGGCAGAATCTGAGATTCAGGGAAATGTACATTTTCACATATATATGCTGTTTTTCTTATTTTTGTCTTTTTCTTTCCCCCAGAAGAATGCCTTACAACACAGAGGTACCTTTCAGCCAGCTCTCACTTGGGAAGCAAAATAACGTGGCCCATAGCATATATCACTTACAGCAGGGTTAATCAGGAGTTATTCCACTGGTGCTTGTACTTACATTGGTGTAAATCCCATGTAGGTGAGGCCAGAGTGATTTCAGAGTAACAAAGAATGTGACAACAGCATCTTTCATCCAGTGACTACTGGTGGCCCCTACCACATGGGTTTTCCGGAATCAAAGCCCAGTGTGTTTGAACTCATGTCGACTCAGACAGTAAAATAAAGCAGCCTTTCTAGTCTGTTTCTCAGCATGATTATTCTACTACAATATTACTCCAAGGTTCTCTGAGTAGCTGCATTTAATAATGCTTTACAGTAAGGTTCCATTTATAAACACTTCATTATTAATAAAGCATGGCAATTTGTAGCATGCATAAAAATTATTTATATTCATGTGCTAAGCAAGCCCATAGATTTAATAATATTGACGTCTTATAACACGCGTTGTAACAGCTTGTCACAGCATCATCTGTTAAGCATTTCTTACTAATGCCTTTCATACCATGCCTTATAATAATTTGTTAAAGGATGCAGCTGCATCTATTAAGCCTTTCATAAATATGAATAGCACATTTTCTAAAATGGCACCATATATTAAATTATTACTGGGTATTCTAACTGGAAACAGAATTTCTCTTTCTTGCTTTCCCCCTTTCCTTATTTCATTTTTTCCTATCCTTTTCTCTCTCTGTCTCTCTGACCCCCTGCTGCAGTCTGTCTGTCTGTCTTGTAATTCAGCCAAACCAAGTTTTCTTCTCCTATGCAGTGATGGTTCAGTTCAATGGGGTTTCCTGACCTGGTGAAACATACAATTTGGACACCTCAGCTTGAAAGCAGCTTGGGGGCAACTTCAAAATGAGTGAGGTCCATGGTGGTTCTGTGCCTCGCTAGAATCAACAAGAGCACCAGCTGTGGAAGGAGGAGGTGACCAGCCCAGAATTTCTCTCATGGTTAAGTTCATGGCTCACTCCTGAGCCAGGAAGCAAACAAGCAAAATTAGCATCAGTGGTTCCTCTGCTTCTCAGGCACTGCCAGCATTTAACCACAGAATAATTTCTTTTCATGTAGAAAATAAGAATGGAATTACAAATGGATATAAGACAAATCATCTTCTTGTTGTGAAGGTCCAAATCCAAAAGCCTTTGTTATAAATCTTTGTCAGAGGGACTTGTGTCTCCCTGGGATGCCAGTGGCAGCAAGGACACAGTGTGGGTGTGGAGCAGCACCTTGTGTGGCTGCTTGGGTACCAAGGCTCGTGAAAATACTTTTTTGCTGCAGAAGGAAGTAACATTACAACAGCTGTGAGCGCAGCTTAGGTATCAAAGCTCTGTATCTGCTGGCAGACTCACTGATGTTCCTCAGACCTGCCAACCACGCTGCTCCTAGGTTTGGCACTGCCATCCTCCAGTGATTTTATCCTGACCTATCAAAAAGTGATGTTCCCTGATGGTGCTTGGGTAGAAACTTCACCCCAGGCGACAGCTCCTCACCCCAGCTCTGACTTCAGTCCTTTGATTTTTGTTCCTGAGGAAACATCTTTGGATGCTGCTATACAGCACTGGCCTATCTTGCTGTGCACCCTATACAAAATACACAGGCTATGCTCTACAGTTGTTCACTTTTGCACTTTATTCCTATTCAGGTAATACCTCTTTTTGTGTTTTTTTCCCTCCTTTCCTTCTTCTGCCGTATAAGGTAAAATTGTAGCACACCGAAATGTTATTAGAGATTAAATTCTTAATTGTGAATTTCCTTGCTTTTTAAAGTTTGCCTCAGATCCTTAACATTTTTAATGCAATTTTTTGCCGTGTGAATGTGAGTTTCCATACTATTTTAACTCATTAGTCATGGGCTATCATTTTTCGATGTAATTACTGTAATTTCATCAGGTGACATGATGACAGTAAATACTTTGAGTAATTACTATTCATATGGAAAAAGATATCTGGAGGTGTAATAATGTCATATAATTAAATATTTATGATGTGTTAAGAAAATTTATGATGACATATTTACATCACATAATGGGGTGACAACATTCCATATTTACCTTGGGTGAGGATAATGACACAAAAATGAGTTTCAGTGATGTCATCTCTTGGTAGAGACTACAAAGACTTTTCAGCATTGAGGTGTGGCAAATTCAATGAATGTCACCTTTTGAACATAAATAATGTTCTCCCACCCCTGGAAATACCACCAAAGCTAGCAGGGTTGATTTGCTGCCAGGTGAGGGGTGAAAGAAGAATTTATGCCTGCCATACTGTAGAGTGTGGTCACAGTGGGATGTAGGAAGAAAATATTTTCAGCAGGTGGAAGAATAAAGAAAGAGGTATCTGAATTCTTTGCCTACCTGACCTATTCTTGACAGAAGAGGCAGGATTTGCCATTAGTTGTTGTCATGGATTGCAGTGCAAAATGTCACCCAAACTCTGTATTCTGTCACCATCTGATCAAACTGGGCTGTGTGGGGTGCTGTAATTGTCTGTCCATGGACAACTGTCAATAAACCTCCTGGGGCAGTTTTCTGATCTCTGCCACAACCCAGCCTCCCCTCCAGGGACAGATCTTCTGCTGATGGGCCAGGGAGTGTCACTGAGAGAATTCCATCATCCCACTGGGAAATGCTCCAGCCAGGGGCAGGAGCCAAGGATTCCTACCTGGATAAAAATCTGGGAGTTGGAACACCAAGGATTCCTACCCGGATAAAAATCTGGGAGTTGGAACACCAAGCAGCCTTTCCACTGGATTCTCAGAGGAACACCAGGCCCATCTCTCACCACTGGAACTTCAGTGAAAAACTCCACTTTTCTCCAGGAGCATCACTTCACCAGAGCCACAT
>CM031879.1:63769623-63882946 GCA_018697195.1 Certhia americana | reverse complement strand
AACTGAGAGAATTCCATCATCCCACTGGGAAATGCTCCAGCCAGGGGCAGGAGCCAAGGATTCCTACCTGGATAAAAATCTGGGAGTTGGAACACCAAGGATTCCTACCCGGATAAAAATCTGGGAGTTGGAACACCAAGCAGCCTTTCCACTGGATTCTCAGAGGAACACCAGGCCCATCTCTCACCACTGGAACTTCAGTGAAAAACTCCACTTTTCTCCAGGAGCATCACTTCACCAGAGCCACATCTGCCAGTGGGACTGCAGCCACCATGGGATGGCACTGCCACCAACACCCTGACACACAGGGGGACAGCTGGGATCCTGACTCTGTCAGTGGGTTTATTTGTTTGTTTGTTTGTTGTCTCCATTGTTATACTGCATGTGTTTTGGTTTTATTGTTTATTTTAGTTCCCCTAATAAAGAACTGTTATTCCTATTCCCATATTTTTGCCTGAGAGCCCCTTAATTTCAACAGTTATAATAATTTGGAGGGAGGAGGTTTAAATTCTCCATTCTAAGGGAAGCCCCTGCCTTCCTTAGCAGACACCTGTTGTTCAAACCATGACAGTTGTATGGCCCCCATTTTCTACATCTGGGTCGTAACCTGCCTGGTGAAAAGGCTTCATGCTTGGGGCAGCGGCTGAAGACCAAAGGAACTGGACTGGCAGACCTAAACTGCTCTAATCAACAGGTAGCTTTGAGGCTTATCCACTGGTGTGCCTAAAATTAGCCAAAATTTTTACCTTTAATTCACTATGAATTCACCAGCAAAATGGTGCTGATCGATCCTATCCTCTCACCTTCCAGACATCTGAAGACAGCAAATAGTGGAGAAGAATGCAAATAACACAGCCACGTATGTCAAAGGGAGGCAATACATTTGCCCAAAGAAGGGGTACATGTGCCTCAGTGGTGGGGCTGTCACCATGTGTCACAGCAGAGGCTGTGAGATATGGTTGGAGCTACAAGGGAAGTGCTGGCCTCAGATTTATGTGGAAGTCAGTACATCTGTGTCTCTGTGCTAAGCCAGGGCCTCAGGAAGAAAAAAACAGGAAATAATATGTAGTTGGGGACTAAATATAAATAGTACATGTACCTGAGGAGAGCCACAGTTGGCACAGACAGTCCAATTTTTGAAGTATGCCACCATCCTTGCAGCAGCCTGTTGGGGGACACTACACACACACCTGATCTGCTCACAGCACAGGGATATTTTATTTTACAGTTCTGTGTGGGCTGTACCACTCTGTGTGTGTGCTGCCATTGGCCTTTCCCTGCCATTTACATGGTGGCTACAAGGTAAGGTGAATTCTGGCACATCAGTGATGTGATACATCAGCCACCCCACTTACACCTTGGCCCAAGGTCTCTGAGCAACCCACACAAACATTTTATGTTAAGGATTATGAAAGCATCACAGTGGCTGAAGGCATATTAATAACAGAGCCATTTACTGATTTCCTGTAAACTGCAGCAGTGTTCGTTATCCTCTCTGAGTTACATATGGCTCTTCCTGGTCTGCTGGGACAGGGGTGTTTTCGTGGGGTCTTATCTTTTTCTCGAACCTGGGAGAAACTGCAAAATTGGTGTTATTCTCTGCACATCTGTGAATCCTAATAAAGTCATCTGGGATAGAAAGAAAAAGTAAAAGAACTGGATTTGGGAAACTTTTCAGGGAAATCTCAGGAAAATAATGCCAGTCCTGTGCTTTAGATATTTGGGGTTTGCCACATGTTAGCATTAGGTGTCAGCAGTGTTAGTTCTATTTGGAGCAGGGAAGCAGAATATGTGGATGCTAAGGTCAAAAGTGAAAACAGCTCACTTTTTTTGTTAAAAAGAAGAATTCTGAGGATCTGATAGAATTTTAGATCGATATTGTCTTTCTCTGGTTTTAGCTTAATAAGTTTCAATGCCATCATTAAGACACAAGGTCACTTGTGTCACTTAAGGTCACTTAAATATAAGCATATGCATATCATACCCAAACAAATGTATTCATAAATACCTGTCATTTATGTTTGCATAAATTCACAAAACCTTTGTTATTTCTGTAGAACGAGCTACTGTTTGGTTTACACACTTGCAGAGGTTTAGAATGGTGTCAGTAAGCCTCAGTGTGCTGTAGACAATTTGAATTGCTTGCCAAAGCCCCAGGCTAAGTTGGTCTTGTAAATCTTAAACCAGATCCTTGGAACTTTTAGACAAATCCAAATACCAAGACCAAAAAACCAACCAACCAACCATCCGACCAACCAACCAGCCAACAACAACAACAACAACAAAAGTAGAAAAAATTAGAAATCAGATGCTCAAGAGAGAATATCCTTGCCAGTAACATGACAGAGTCAAGTTAATTCGAAGTGATTCAAACAAGAGAGATGATTTTTTTTTTTTTTTTTTTTTTTAGGATATTGCTGGCCAGTTCTGCATCCTGAATCTGATTGACATATGATACTACTAGGCTGAATGAAGACATTTTGCACATGTTTTTGCTTTAAAGAGCAATTGCTAGGGGTAACACTGGTTGCTTACAATGTGGAGACATGCCAAACTATTCTGAATTATTCTGAATGAAAGTAGATTGCTGGCTATCTCATGCTTCAAGGTTTGTAGGACTGGGTGCACAATTTAGCGTTCCTGGCATCACCATTATGTGATCACATAAACTCAGAAATTAATGGGAATCTCAGGTTCCTACCAGGTGTGCCATACACCTCTGTAAGTGCACTTCCACTACAAGAGCTTGAATGAGCTCCTCAAAGTAGACTCTATGGGAACATCATTGACTTTTATAATAATTTCACCACAAAAAATGATGTTTTGATGCAAATTTTTGACAGGGTTTTTTTGCTTCTTTTTTTCTACCCATCTCTTTCCACTGCTGTCTTTAAACATTTTCTGCAGAGTTTTATTATTTGCTAATTATCTCAGAATATACTTTCCCTATTTGGAGTTTTTGGAAAGATTTTTTTGAATGGAAGTTCTTCTGTCCCATGAGGTGTTGATACATTTTCGAGGGCAATAGCAAATCAATTCATTAGTTCTTAACAGCAGCCTGTATCTGTAGATGCAAGCTTGGATGGGAAAGTCCTTAAATCTCTGTTAGGATTTAATCCTCCTTTTTGTTTGTTTGCTTGGTTTTCAGGCACCACAGCTGATCCTCCTGAAGCTTCAGCTTTCCTCAGCTTTTGCATCAGATAGTTGAGCAACAAAACAATTCCCAAGTTCTGTTAAAAACAAACAAACAAACAAACAAACAACAAAATATAAATCAAAGTCAAATCAGTTCTGTTTGAACTTTCAGCATATTAGTGCATATGACAAATTACCCCCATCTGGGAAAGAAGAATCTGAGTTTCTGAACCAGCCCCATTTTCCTGAAGATGAAATGGCATTAGCACAGGGAGGAAGTTGGAGAAAATCTCACAAACTAAACTACTTGGTGGGGAATTCCACCTGGCAAACCCACTAGCATCTGAGACTGGCCAATCTAAGTTTCCCCATGTTCAGAATTTAAGTTTTCTAGCCTTTTCCAGGCACTGATTTTACAGTAAATTGGACAAGCTGTCTCAGAGTCATCAATACGTATTTTCAGCAATGTGTCTTTACGTGGTTTATCTCCACATTACTTGTGTTTGATCACTCTGTGCACTTGTGCATGTCAGTGCTTCCTTTTTAGTGCTTTTTGTCATGTTTTTTGTCATGCAGGGCAAACTGAGAGATCCCCCCATGCTGCTGAGCCCTGATCAGGGCCCAACATCTCCCAGGGATTCTTTGCCTCAGCATACACATGTCAGAGTATCATGCCTGAATCTGCCGAGCACGGTGACAGCCCTCGTGATGTGACAAGGCACATCAGATGCTGAACATGTCTCAGTAGTTAGCAACAGCAGGGAAAAAGGAGAGGGAATAGAGAAAAAACAGCAAGTGGAGAAATGGAAATACCCCTGCACCAACCCCACTGATGGTGACTTGTGCCCACAGAGTGGATATTGCCAAGAGATTTGTGAATGTTTCCACATCCTGGCAGCAGACAGGGCCCACCAGGTCATTAACACTTGTTTCTAATCTTTTCCAAGCTGTGGTTTGGTAGCTAGCAACTAAAACTTAAAGAAAGTCTAAATGCCTGTAACTGAAACAAGGCAGTTTCAATAAACTTAAAAGTGGCATTGCAGATTTTTTATACATTGTATTTTGTGAAGGCATTTGCTTCCAGATTGTGTTAACAAAAATATGTTGTTTGACAGATATCATCTCAGCAGACAGGTTGCCTAATCTGTTTTATTGACAAATTGACTTATTATTTGACCAACTTGAATATAGTCTTCAAGATATACTTCTATTATAAAAAAGTACATGGAACAGAGAATAATGTGTTTGGTCCATCATCTGCTTTCAGCTGTCATTTAAACATTGGTGTGTCTGTAAGACAAGAAAAAAATTATCCAGTTGTTTTGATCATGCTGTCAGAATTGTCTTTATTGTCTGGGGGGAATGCCCATGTAATTTCTTCTTCCTTGATACGATAATATATTGACCTTCCTCATTCAGACAGAAGAAAGCAGGTTATGATGGCTCTACCCACCACCTACATGAAGTTTCAGGTTCTATCAGAAGAGAAACAAAGCATCTCTGGGAGCCAGAATCACTTCACTTCCTCTGTCTTCTCTTTCAATGGGACCAGAAAAAAAAATTGAAGTTAAAAGATTTTCCTCACTGAAGTTAGAAATGCTTTAAAAAAAAAAGAAATCTTAGCTGTTGTGTTGCTGTCTTTTCAATAAGGAGGATGAGGGTGGGCTGTTGGTTGTATTTATTTTTAAATCAATAAGTTCCACTTGAAAAGTTTCAAAAGTATAAAGAATAAAAAAATAAGTAAGATCTGTATGAATTCAGGTAACAAGGTAAATGTGACAGCTTAAAGAGTGTTCACACATTATTTTGGGAACCTTCCTTGTATCCTCACCTATGCAGGGAGGATCCCTGCCCTGTGGGATTCTGATACACAGGCACCAAGTGAATGAGAAGATCAGACAAGATTAAATCTGGACCTACAGAAACAATATGCTACCTTTGGCTGTTTGCTCTTGAAACTTAACATCAGAAATAAATTAATACTTAGGAGCAAGGCAGTCACTTAAAAAAAATCCTCCATCTAGTTCATTTCTGGGTGTCAATCTAGTCCATTTCTGGGTGTCAATCCAAATTTGTCCGTTTGCAATTACACTCACAGTAGGTGGATCAGCTCTACTAGAGATAATTAAAAAAAAAAATAAATTTTGTGATAAAAATCCCTCTGAATTTCAAATAATTATCAATATTGAAAATCTTAGCCCTTTAAAATCAAATGGAATAGACTTTTCATTGGAATAAATGTACCCTTAGAGGGAAGATGAATAGGCTTTTGATGCACAAAATCTGGATTTTGATAAAATGAAGCTCCCAAAAGAAGCCCCAAATCCAAAACAGTTATGTTGAAAATATGGGTTCTACAAGTGAAAACAAAATCAGACCCTGAGCTGTACCATGTCTGGCCTCAGTTTAGGAAAGCACAGATCTGACCAATGGAAACCTGGCCACAGAGAAAAAAATAAACCAAGCCACCCACAATTTGCTTATCTTTGGGGTTTTTTTCTTCCTATTTTTTTTAACTGCACATTTAATGCCATGCTTGTCTGAGAGCTTTTCCCATAGCTAATAATACTTTGCACTGTAGTGCCTTTAATCCAAAGATCTCAAAGTGCTTTGCAGGCATTAATGAATTAAACCTCATAACACCCCTTTGAAGTAGGCATTATTATAGCAGTCTTAGAGATGGGCTGAGTAATTTTCCTGAAGTTGTAGAGCAAGTCTCTGACAGAGTCAGGAATAGCTGCTGAAGTCCTGCGTCTCAGCCGCTTCTGTAACCACCATGCCAATCTCCCAGATTAACTCTCTTAAATAATTTTAATTTTAAATAATTACTTTGATTTACTTACTGTATTTAAGTCATATCTCTGTTAAATACAAGGGGAGGCATTGATTTATCCTTGGTGGGTTAGGCACTCAGTGCCTGTGAAAATTGTGCCGATAATGTGAAGTTAAACTGACACAAATCCCTGTGTGGGGATGCTCTTGCAGGGGCATAGGAGGGGCTTTGCAGGGCTTAGCTTGAACCCTGTCTTCAGGCATGCACACTCAGTTGTGTACAGCTCCATCAGGATGGCTGACACTCACCCCAGACCCTGGAGCACCAGTGACGCTGCCTGAAATTACCAGGAACATTTCCCAGGGGTGATAATTTGCACTAAAAACAGCCCTTCTTTGTCGGAGCCCAGGACATTCCCCTGGATACCCTGGACGGAAAAGAGTGATAGTTAATTTGTCACAGGGTGAAAATAGAATTTTGGGGTTTTTAGAATGGTGGTTCAAGAGGCAAGATGGAGAAAGCTGTGTGTGTCCCGTCCTTCTTGTTCTTCTTGTCCATCTCCTGCTGTAATGGTGGCACTTTGTGGTTGGTTTAGAGCAGAGACAGACTGTCTAACATAGGTGATAGGTATTGGAAAGTTATCATAAATAATGTACATGTTTTAGTATAAAAGTAAACACCACCCTGAGGGAGGTGGATTGTGCCTTGGACTGACCTGCTGAGAGGATCTCTGCGAGTCAGGGAGAGAATGTAATAGATAAGGAAAAATAAATATCCTTGGAAAAAACAAGAGACAACTCTCGACTTTTTCTTCAACCATGGGGCTGGGAGAGAAGGACTTTCTAAATCTTGGGAATCATCAAAATCATCAAAAAACCTGAGACTTCTTATGGCTACAACTGTGCCTATTCCAGCAGGTTACATCCATTATTTGGGATATACCAGCCCTCCTCCCTCTTCCCTGACATTGCTAACCAAGATGAAACACACAGTCGAGATTCAAACAAAGTCTATCTTATCTCAAAAGCCATTCAAACTGTAGCTTGAATTGCCACACAGGGCTGACAGAGTTTTTGCTAAACCTTAAATTTGTACTTTCAATTAGGTTCTTTCAATTGGGCATGTACCATTCTGCTGTCATCTAGGCCCAACTCTACTGAAAGTCTCCTTGCTTGAAGTATTTTAGATTTTTGTGGAGAGGTGCATTTGGTGCGACTTAACCTCTTCCTAAAGGCTTGATCTCCTCAAGGAATGTGTGAAGGGCATGCCTGATTTTGGTAAAAGTAACATTCCATGATGCCTCTGACAGCAAGTTTAGAAGTATCCAAAATGGTAAATTGTAAATCTGCAAATAACCAACCCCAAAATCAAGAAATTATTAATCTCATGTCAAGCAGTTTGCTCTGATCAGGTTAGTGGGTAGGAAACCCTCATCACATCCTCTTCAGCCATACAGAGCTGGGTGGTGGTGACAATTGAGTTTGTTGGGCATCCAGTGCTCTGAGCAGAACCTGTCTAGGATGGAGGACAACTCCATCTGAGCACTTGGTCCTCTCCCTGCTTCCCTGGCTGCAGACACCTGCTGCTTTGCCAGCAGAAAAAACCCACCCAAAACAAACAAAAACCCCCAACCACTGAGCACTGGCTGATCTCTCAGGGTGTTGGATACGGACAGATATCTCCCAAGGCTGGATGTGGAGCTAGTGAAGGTGGGAGTTTCATAGGTGTGTTAGGGTAGTGGGAACCTGTGACCCACCTGAGCAATGCTGTAAGGCCGTGGCTGCAATGACAAATGCAGCGTTTGCATGACTGAAGGTTGGACAGCTTGAAATCATACCTGGGAATCTGCAGGATTTTTTCAGCATTAACTCAGGTCAAATTTACTGAAAATTGAAAAACACTCATGGAACTCCTGCGGTGTCTTGCAGATCCATCCCAGAGTGGGGAAGGCAGGCTACCACCCATGTACCCTGCACAGCTGCTCCGTCAGGGATGTGGTGCAGCTGGGGCACAGCTGATGCTCACAGGGCTGCCGACTCCACCAGCCTTCCTGAATTAGGCCAAGGATGCTACAGTGCTTGTTTCTTTTTCCTGTCTTTGTCATTATCTTGCAAGAATCTGATTTCAGTGCCTAAGTGCTACTGTAACTCCACCAGACATGAACACAGCATCCCAGGGACTGAAATTAGCTACTCCAACTCCCTCGCTGGTCTCAGGCACCAGATTACTTAGATCAATATGTTCACAGGATTTTCTGTACCTTTACAGTATGTGTTTTCCACTGGCTGGCCCGACAGACGCTGCCTGCTCTTCTCCCACATTGCTTTCCTACAGTATTGCTGAATATTTATTAACTGAGAGCTCATTGACAAGCTCCCATGCATACTTTTCTCACTGATACCAAAGTCACAGCACTGAGCTTCCTCGAGAGGCACATTCACTTTCCATAACCTTTCATGGCTTCTGTGGGGGGTCCTTTCACTTTCCTACACACACAGAGCTTGGTATGTTACTTTCTTGGTAGGAATGCGCTAATTGTCACACGTCTTTCTTTTTAAAATAGTTTAATGTCATAATTATCCTCATTTTCTTCCTTCCTGCTACAGGCAATTGCTGGAAGAATGTCTTAGAAGCTTTGGAAAAAAAAAAAAAAAGACCAAAACCAAAACCCCAACCAAACCCCCTTCACAACTTGTCTAGGGAGAGAATAATAATTCCACAATAAATAATAACCACTCCCAAGTCTGGGCCATATCTCTTAAGGACACTAGAAACTTTTTTTTTTTACTTCAGCTGCATATTTAGGGTTTAGCAAGTTGTCATTCCTGGTTTTGCAAAGCCCAGCCTTATCCACACATACTACAGTTTAGATGTATCTTCAGCTTAGATTTTCTCAGGTTCTCTTTGACATTTTTCCACCACAGATTTAGGGAACATTGTTTCTTCCATCAGGTACCAGCCTCACCAAAAAGGAATTAAAGAAAGAAAAAGAAAAAAGAAAAAAAAAAAAAAAAAAAAAAAGAAAAAGGAAAAGATCCTAAGTCACTCTATGTCTGTGTAGGATGGTGAGATTCCTCACCTGTTCAGTGATGCTCAGATCCAGGTGGGAAGTGTGTGCCATGTCACACCAGAGCGGGCTCCCTTCATCACAGGTTGTTGACAGTATCAGAAAAAGGGATTTTGAGGGGTTAAATGATTCTGACTTCCAGTGGCCTGAGCCACCATCAAACAGTTCTTCTCAAGGCCATTTCTACTTTCACTGGACAGGTGCTCTTGGCTGTATCAGGAAGCTGCCAGTGCAGATCTCTGGTTTGCTGATGGGAAGTTCCAGGTGCCACCTCACTCACAGGAAAAGCACACAGGACAACTTGGCAAACCAAAGTGGGGACAGGTTCACAGGATCTCCAGCAGCTACCTCCTGCTTTCCCAAATATTGCCTTTTCCCTTTAGGAAATCTGGAACCATAGAGTGGCATCTGTCAAGCCGTAGGCACTTGAGAGTAAGCACCCATCAGAATAACTTACTGTCAAAAACAGGTACAAATTCATTTCATCCCACTTCGTGCCATATGCTGCTGTCAAAACTTCATGAACTGTTTAGGCAGCATGTTGGGACATTTTGACTAACTATGAGCAGAGCTATTTTTTTTCATAGCTCTGTGTCACTGGTGTTTATAATTGGGTATTTCCCTGAGCATGCTTTGGTGTCTGAGCAGACAAGCCTGTGGCAAGAGAACACAACTTGGGAAGGTGGACATGGGCCAAACCTCTGGATTTGGCCATCTGCTTATCATCCTGACAATGAACAGGAAATTGCACTGCACCACATTGTTCAGGGACCAACTTCTCCTGTTTTAATGCTAATATTGGAAAGATGGGGTGATCTTTTTGTCCTGTGATTTGATGAAAATCTTGAATCTTGGAGCAGACTGGTAAGCTGAATCTAAATCTCATTTTCTGCTGCCTTAGCCCGGCTGTTTTGTTCCCTTGGCATGAAAGTTTGCTAGCCCATCCTTTGCTATAATAAGTGGGAAACAGACCACAGGATAGGTAAAGAACACATTTGCTGTTTTATTGGTGCCTTGCAGGGCAGTAATACTGAAAAAGGGGAATGCAAAAGAAACAAAAACCCAAAAATCAAAACCAAAAACCCAGGATGGTGGCAATCCACATTGTATTTTTTTGAAAGAGTACATCAACTCCTGTTTTCTTTCATTTATTGTGGCATGAATGATAACATAAAACCAAAACATGAAAATATACAACTTATATTACACTATGTGTTATGAACAAAATATAAATCTATAACTCTATGTTATATTTACATAATTATTTCTTTTATTAAATTTCAAGTGAGATGGTAGGTTGCACATACTTTGTTTTAAGCTCCAGGCATTTGATTGTCTCTATTTCTTTTCTATTTTCATTTCACTTGTAAAATCCAAAACGTTAGAAGGAGTAAGAGCTTTAGAGCCAATGGAGCTATATAAATACTGTTTCAGCAAACCAGTGACAAAAAACACTGGGGAGTAGAGAAATCAGTCAGTAGAAAAAACGAACTTGACATGTTCTTCAATCTGGGAAACTGACAAGTTAAGATAAAGTCGAAAAAATGTAAATATAAACCAAGCTAAACAGACAGCCCATGCCCTGTGAATTGAGGATACACTTGAATTCACATCTTGTGAATTACACAGTTATTTGCAAAATGGAAGGGATGGTTCTACCGAGAAATGGTCAGACAAAGAAACTTCCTATCCCACACATCATGCCCTGAAACGTCCAAGATACCACACAGTTGCCTTTCTTCATAGCAGATGAATTCTTGCTAAGGAAGACCTACAATTCCATGGAGCATAATTATTTTTGATGTTACAAATGTGATGTCAGAGGCTTCTTCGGGGACAATAACAGCTCATCTCTTTGGATTAAAAAGAAAAAGCTCTGAAAATGTGCTGTAAAAAGGTTAAAGACAATTTACTTTCTAAAAAATGATTTAATTAAAGACAGTCTACTGCAGTAACCAAATCTTTGAAATAATGTCTTCGAAGAAAGAATTTCTTCCATATGCATTCATAATAAGAGGATTTGGTTACAAAACTAATTAAATGCTATAATAATAGCTAGTGTTCTTTTCTGGGGGCCTGATTAATATAGCGTAACGGTTAGATAAAGATGTTAAATGCACTTAAAAATCCTATTTTACTAATATAAGGCATGAATAAATGGAAAAAAGGATATACTCTGTGTTATTTAATTGAGCTTAGAAGCAAGTGCCTCAGGTTTTTTTTCCTTTCTTTTCCCCTTTTCCCCACTGTTGCCAATGTTCTTTCTCAAGCTCACAAGATGCATGGTTGCTTCCCCCATTCAGGAGGAGGTGGCCTGTACACCCCATCCCAGACAGCTCCCCAGGAGCATCCTGGCTCTCCAGGTTCCCAAGGAAGAGAGGAACAGAGCCCACCTTGCCATTAGAGCCTCAATGAGCTTTTAGGTTAAAAAATTCTAATCTCTTCTAATCTGGTTTTCTGATATGCTCCAGGGTACAGAACCCAGGAAAAAAAAACTAAAACAAACAAGGTGAGAAGATAATTTTTATAACTGAGTGTTTTTCTGTTTTTCTTGTTTTTTAGTGTTTTTTTCCCCAGAAAATTTGAGAGGGACAAACAGTACCCTATTTTCAAATATGGTCTTCTACTGCTGAAGGATATATGGGTGCTCGTCCTTGGACCTAAGGAAACATGGGTGTTAAGTAATTTGCTGGTTTGGAACCCTAGATTAATTCTTTTCAAAATCTATGTTTTCATCTTTTGGCCTCTTTTATTCTTTTTAAGATTTCTGCATCGGTTTCAACATCCCAAACATAGAGAAGGTGGACAGTCCGCTACAGCAACCCATTCCCAAAGCCCGAGGGAAGGCCGGGCTGGGGCAGAGTCTCTGCCAAGGGAATGTGTATGGAAGAAAATCAGCTCGTTCAGCTGAGCCCTGGAAGAGGAGGTGTGAACAACAGCAAGAGGGTCTTGGAGAAGGGCACTGTCCCACTGTGCCCACGGACACCAGGCTGCCTCCAGGAGCGGCTCCTGCAGAATTCAGGACTGAAACGTGGTCCCACTGAAGTCCAAGGGCCCTCTTCCCACTGACCTTTCCCAGCCCATGCCTCCAAGACTTCCTCCAATCCCACAGTGGCACCTACCTGGAGCTAAAACAAAGTATTCCGGTAGCCCAAAGTGACACAATTAAACCAGAGAGTCTCTAAACCATGGTGGAAATCAAGCATCCAGCAAATGTGAGGTGAACCCACAAGAGTCAGAAGTAATTTGTTCACAAAGACAGGGAACAAATTTAAAAGTTTAAAAAAAATAAAATAAAAAGGAGCAAATATCCGTTTTCACATTGTACATAATAATGATATAAAAACAATTGTCTATTTTTTTTTTCCTTCTTATCCAAACAGAGTGCTTAAAAAAAATTGGCTCTAGATGACTGGTGTAATTAAATAACTAAAATGAGTGATGAGAGAGCAGAAGTTAATTAAGATTGAAAACAACACTCCCATTAATTCACTCCATCATAATAAACATCAGAAGTTGACATGGCTGGGGCCAAAATTAAAATAAAAGAAAGAGAAATGGTGTGAGCAGAAGAAGAAGCGATTTGTTTTCATATGTATATATATATATTTATATATATATAAAAAGGTAAGGTGGGGAGGGGTATCCGTTTTAAATAGCCTAACAGCTTCATTTGCTGCACTGCCAAATTAGAACAGAATAAAATAAAGTTAAAAAAAGGGGGGGTGTAAATAAATTATACATAATTTACTAATCTGGGAACAGCTGACCATTATTATTATTATTATAATTACCATTCAACACTAGCAAGAAGAGGCAGTTCAACTGAAAAAAAAACCAAACCCCAACACAGTCATAAAATACAAACAAAAAAGATCCCTCTATGACATGGAGGATATGATCAGCTACTCCAAGCATAATTTGAGAGCAAATCTTCTGAGAGAGAGAAAATAGAAAAGAATTTCTCAAAGCAGAGGTGGAAATCAAAACAGGGAAAACAGAAGAAAAAGAGATGAAGCAGGGTAAAATTATCACATGTCCACACTGCTTATCGGAATATTGTCCTAAGTCTTCAATGGCATTTGCTTTTTGCTTTGCACAAAGTCTGCAGAGGTCAAGTTACACTTCAAGTGGGATTTCAAGAGGCAAAGAAAGGCATTCCCCTCTCCCTACCTGTCCTTTTCATCCTGCACCTGGCATCAAGGGCAGAATTTGCCTGATTAAGGGACTGTTTGCAAAATCAGTGTTGCCAAGCAGTGGCGACCAGGGCTCTGGTGAGTGCTTGGGCAGGGATCTCACTGACACTGAGATGCAGGGGCTAATTTTACAAGTTAGAGGTGATAACAACAGCAATGCATCATCTCCTTCTGGGAGTAGGAATTTACTAGGAAGAAACATAAAATTGGCATCTTTAGTTAAAAAAAAAATTCAGAGGAAGGCTTTTGCTTCAGCACAATCCCAAGACTTTCCTTTCCAGGGCACAGAGCTGCTCCCACACAGCTTCCTCATCTGGTTGTGGTTGCCCAAGGAAGACAAAACTGCCCAAGCAATGAAAGTTCTCTGCAATGACACTGAAAATATTTTAGCACAGGAGAATTAATTTTTTCAGTTGTGAGAGGCAGCAGAGAGGGAAATTCAGCACTTCAACGGTTTGAGTTCTTACAACCCCACTTCAAATACGGAAATCTCTTCACAGCTATTAGCCTTCCTTCCTACACAAACATCTCACTGATAAAAGAAGGATTTCTGCCAGTGCGCAGAAGAAAAAAAGTCAGTTAAAAAAAAAAATTGCCTTTAGAATCATAAATCAGTATTCAATCACCTTGAAGGTATGAGTTCATCAGAACTGGACCCGGTTGGTGGTAACTTAATTATGCTCATCAAGGAGGTAACATTTCCAGTTGCTGTGTCCCGTGCAGAACAACCCACATTTTGGACAAGCCTTTTTTACGTTGTTTATGCTGCCACTTGAAGCGTAAACTAAAAGTAAAGGTTTCTTACAGACCAAGTCATTTGGAGGGTGCAGGACTTCATTCTCAAACACGCTTTTTGCTCACGATAGCCCAAGATTATTCTTATTAGTACCATAAACACGCACACATGAAAATCCAAGACCATAAAATATTTTTTCTCTAAATTTCTTATGTCTCTCTCTCTCTCTTTTTTTCACCTGAGAACAGCACCTACAGTTTCCTTTAAAAAGCAAAAGCAAAACCAAAAATACATGTCTAATCTCACCAGCTGCTGGTATATCAGGTTCTTCAAGGGATTGTCTAAGATATAACACTGTCCTAACTTAAGACAGAGCAAGAAGCAAATGAAAAGCCAAAGAAAAATAAAACAAGAAGAGACCAACCTAAAAAAAGCAAATTGGACTAGTTCAGCGCTTTAGTACAAATTTGGCACTTGCTCAAAGACTCAGTATGGTGTGCAACTGATGAAGAGAAGTCCTCTCTTGAAAGGAAATGCTTGTTGGGGTTAACAGAAAGACTCCCCGCTTCCTTCCTTGCCAGCCACGCGTACAGGCACGCACACACACACACTTCTGACCCAGATTTGACAGGGAGGAGGAGGAGGAGAAGGAGGAGCAGAAAGAGGAGGAAGAGGAGAAGGAGGAGAAGGAGGAGGAGACAGAGGGGTTTAAAAGGAATTTTATCTTTTTTTTTTTCCTGTCAGGTGCATTACCAAAAAAAAAAAAAAATTATTTCTCTTTAAACTGTAGCACAAAACAACAAAACACATTCACAAGCCACTTGTTGGCACTGTGTACCTGAGTGAGAATTTCTAGAACATTGTAGAACAAACAGCCATAAAGTTTATTTGAAAAAAAAATAATAATAATAAAAGGTCGACGGGTAAGACTTCAGTGCTTGGGTATAGCAGCTGAATTACTGGCATTATTTTACCCATAGCTTATATCATTCTGTTGTTGTTGTCGTTGTCTTTGTTTCCTTTCTTCTGAGCCTTTTGTATTCTGATGCAGGCTGATGTCTATTAGTCAGCTGATGTCCCAACTAGTTAAGACTAACAGTTAAAGTAACAGTCAGTGTATGAGAAAGTTAATGTGCTTGGCCACTGGCAAGGATAAACCAGATGGGGCTTTATTTTTTTATTTTTATTTTTTTTTTTCTTTTCTCCTCGAAGTCCTGCAGGTCACGAGACATTGGGACCCCAATCAGTTGGCTTGTCCCGCAATGTGGTTTTCACTGTCACTGCCATAGTCTGCATCGGGGTCATCCTCCTCCTCATCGTACTCGTCGTAGATCTCTCCATTGACATCGTCAGGCTGCATCTCCTCCTTGATGTGTGGCTCCTCGCCCTTGACTCCGTAAGTGCTCTGGATGACGGGCATGCCGGGCTCTGGGCTGCTGGACACGCTCGAGTGCTCCGAGGGCAGGTGTGGGGAAGGCATTCCTGCCATGGCAATGGCTCCTGGGTACACTACACCTGCCGTGGCAATGGGGATCTGTGCTTGTTGCCTGACAGGAAGAACAGAGCGAAAGGATGTTGGAATGCTGCACAGAATAAGAGGAGGGTAAGTTCAACAGCGTATATTTTGGAATTCTTGTATCGACATTCAAAACTCACCAAACGATGCTCCGTAAATGAGCATCAAACCCAAATCAATTCCACTGATAAGAAAACCCAGCCTCTGTAAACATCTCTAGCTGTACACAGCTTCAGCTTGCCTGCTTGTGAGGGAAACTTCTTTTCTGGATCAGCTTGGAGCCAGCCAAAAATAAACATTCTTGACAACTGTGGTTCAACTTCAAACCCTTATATTTTGAAAATCTTCCTTAAAAAATCCAATCTGCTATCAGGACTGGACACAGTCACAGTAAAAGTCACAGTAACTAGTCATAAATTGCCAATAGGAGAGAGGCAGCAAGGTCTAGGTAGATTCACAGGAACTGGGAAGGTGCCTCAGGAAAATGCCACTGGATGAGGAGAAAGCAGAGACAACGCTTACTCCACATTCATTCAGGGCTCTGGCCATTACTAGGAAGAGGAACAGTGGGCTTTCTGAAGCCAACATTTTTTTATAGGATGTATTACTAAAGGCCACTCCCACTGGAAGGTGAAAGTTTTCACCAGGAGCAGCCCTTGTGAAAAGCAGATTCTTTGAAGGATGGTGGATAAAATTGGGAAAAGGCAGACTTAAAATGGAAGTGAGCATTATTTAAGAATTAATTAAAAACAAGGAAACAACATGAGCATTTGAGCAAATCTTCTACAGATGCTGCCTTTAGACAGCATCTAGGCCTTAGAAACCTGTCTGCAGTAATGAAAGAAGAATTATTCCAGGCCACAGAAATTCCCTTTGCATCAAGAACACTAGCTGTGTTATACCAGCATTTGTTTCCCTGAGAAGCTTCAGAGTCCCAACAAGCCTAGAGGTTTAAAATTCATGCTCCTTTTGTTTCCTTCCTGCATGAAGTAATTCCATTGCAGTAATTCTCTTCAGAACATGCTGCACATTGTAATGTCATCAGCGGTGTGTCCGTCTGCACTGAAAAGCCTTGCCACAGGAGACAGGGCAGAGTCTCTTGAGATGAACATTCTTAATTAAGAATGAAACCCTTCCCTGTTCCCCTGCCTGCCTGTGCCCTGGCTGCACAGTAAGCCTCACACAGTACAGTGATCCTGAAAGACTTTCCTCTGCCAAACAGCTTTATAGTTGTTTGGAATTGCTTGCTGCATTTTCAGATACTTCCTGCCTGCCATCCGAGCCAGGCCTCCCTCCACAGAGCCCTTATTTCCGTGTTTCTGAAATAACTCAAGTTGTCTCAGCTGAAGATACAACTCTTAAACAGGGACCAGATCTAATTTGTATTTTATTCTTAATTCAGGAGGAAGGCTTTTGTTTTCTGGAGTCAGCATCTCTGCAACAAGATTCAGCACACTTAAATTGGTTTTAATATTTAACAATAGGAACACTTTGCACATAAATGGTGCTTTTCAGAGTGCTTTTCAAATATTACATTATTTAAGAATAGCATTTTTCCACTTCTATGGGATGTCCAGCCTAGAGGATCTTGCAGCAGTCCTCTGGCAGTAATGTATTAGGGCTCTCAGCAGGCCATGCTACCACTGAAGATGAGGACACTGAAATAGGGAACATTAAAAAATTCCCAATCCTTCCCACTGTGATGCCTCCAGCACAGCCATTGCTCCTATTAAATCAAGCACTTACTGTGGTGCCCAGACAGGAGCTGGGCTGGTGTTTAGGAGTTTAGCCCTAAATGACCTGAATTGGTGGATGCAACAGATGGGGAACTTAGACCAGGAATGCAACTGCAGTGCTGTGACTGGTGACATCACACACTGGCCCCACTGCAGCCAGTGGACACTCTGTCAGCTGCTTCCAGAAAGATTTCACCCCAGGCTCTGTGCTCTGGTGCCCCAGTGCAAATTACCTCCAGAAATATCTTGATTTCAATGTCAGCCTTGTTTGGAAAGCTGAATTTCTGTAGGCAGAATGTTACAAGGTTAATTTTTTTTTTCCCATGATGAGGCATGCATGTTAACCAGATAAGCAGTGTTTTGGGGGCTCTGTTGCCACCTATTCTTTTTCCATAAGGCCCCCTCCTCTTTTTTAATCTCTTGATGCCAAATGTTGGCTGACTTCCCTGTGTTTGTTTCAGTGCTTACCACCGGGATCACTGGACCTGCCAGCACCACAGGGTTAAGCAGCTCAAATTTCTCTGCTGAGCGGCTTATTCTAACAATGCACACTGTAGCTGTTTAAAACACAGTCTGATGACACTTAACAGTCACTGGATAGATGTTCTCTCCTTTATTGCTACTTCTAGCCTACTAAAGAGATGTGCAACCCAGTTAATACTGAAAGGATTCCAAATTAATATGAAACAGAACACAAATTCCATTATTTCAGAGGGTCGCTCTTTTTGCTAGTTTCCTTTTTTTTTTAGGATCCCTGTGTAGCTTTTAATTTTCTTAAGTGAATACAGAAAAATTGTTGAATATTTGATTACTTCCGATTCTTTTTGATCTGCTGTAACCAACAACAAGGAATATATGTAGAAAGAAAATATATGCTAGCCTTCTAGGCATATTTTATTCTAATCATATCAAACTGATCTATTAGCTGTTTATCACAACTGGTCTTAAAATTCCTCCTCAACAGAAATCATTTAGCTTGCTGGACTGTAAGACACTCCCTAGAAGGACAAATGAACAATGTACACATGATATGAATACAGCTTGATATGAATCAACTGAGCCACTTCCATATTCCAGCTCAAGTTCAGTTTGTTCAGCAGTGTCTTTTGCAGACCACTTGCCACAGATCAACTTCTATTTCTGCCTTTTGGATCAAGAGGAACTACTACAGAGTCATTCATATACTATCTCTGAGGCCTAATAATAGTTATAAGGCTTTACTAGAAGGCTTACATTTAATTAGAAAATCTTGAAGCCTTTTTTTTTTTTTTTTTTTTTTTGTCATGATCCGAGTGGAAATAAGACAGTTGGCTGAGGTGTTAAGATGAGTATAGAACAGAGCCAACCAAGTTTCCTAAAACTGCCCAACTTCCTCCTGGAACACTTTCGTTATAAAGTACAACTCTCACTTTCCATTAGCAATATCAAATGTTCTTTCCAATAAACTATAATCAAGAATTAAGAATTCTCCCTGGTTTTTTTTTTTTTTTGTTTTGTTTTTTTTTTTTGTTTTTTGACGAAATAAGCAGTGGTTTTGAAAGGTCCCATACCCAACATTAAAGTACTGTCTCATCTCCTGGCGTCTGTTGCGCATGATGGCCTTGTACTCGCCGATGCGCAGCTTTTTGCCATCCACAAGGCAGGTACGCTTCGGCCTGGGCTTGTATTTGTAGTCTGGGTATTTCTCCAGGTGCTGTTTGCTGAGCCGGGCCTGCTCCTCGTAGTATGGCTGCTTCTCTAGGTTTGTCATAGCTTTCCAACGAGATCCTGTCACCAAAAGAAAAAAAAAGAAAGAGAGGGGAAAAAAAAAAAAGATGAGATGATACTCATCGCCAAACACTGCAAGACAAGGAAACAAGTAGGTCACCCAGAACAAGACACCTCAGGCCATTTCACTTTGGGCAGGGAATCTGTCAGAGCTTCTAGATAGGGTTCTGGTCTTGTTTGTATTTGACTCATAAACCTCCTGGGTATGGCCAAGATGCAGAGAGAGAAATTTGACTGGCACTGGAAATTTTGACTCAGTATTTCACTGAAATTTATCTACCTTATAATGCCTTTCAGGTGGGCAGTAAAACCGTTCTCCTGATAATGGGCAACCCCTGACACTTCATTTCAGGAAACAAGGCAGTAAATTTTGGAGGAATGGACACACAGAGTTTGCTCTGTTGTGTCCCCACATTTTCCCTTGGCCACATTCCTGTTTACACCTCCTGTTCAGAGAAGGCTCTACTCCATGTGCTGCTATCTGGTCACTGTGATCCACAGCTGGATCAAGGCATCAAATCTGGATATGCACATGTCCACATCATTCCTGACAAACACCAGGTCATTCTGGCTGCCAGGTTGGTGAGAAGCAGAATAGGAACTGACTTTAAATGCTCTGCAGTCAGGTACAGGAGCCTGCAAAGACCCTAAAGCAATGCCTCTAAAAGCTATAAACTATCCCATATGTGTCAGTGGGGTTTTAACTGCAAGATCAAGTCCTGGGAAACACTGCCAGCCCCAACTTAAAGAATTTACTGTGTCATGAAAGGAAAAGCACTGGGGCACTGGCACATCTCTCCCTGGAGGTGCACTACGGCTTCATTGCTGGCAGCCTTGTTTTCTGCCTATGTTAACGTGGATATTTGAGACAGAGATATAGTAAAGACTTCAAAATTGTCTTCAAATGCCTGCTGAAAGTTATAAACTAATATTTCTTAAAGGGTATAATACAGGAGCAGAAAGTAAAAGTTCTTGAATCACTTGCTCCATTTTATTTTGCCATTAAATATAGAAGTGCTTCGGGGTAAGATACATTGCAAATAACAGGAATAGTTCAAGCTGTGAAACCTGTGGCTGAGAAAGAAAACTTTATTGGAAAATAGTCAAGTTTCCCACTGGAAAAAGGTTTGAATAGTTTCTCAATTTAATTGGTTCATAATGTCATATGTCATACTTGACTTCCTCTTGTTCTTAATTTTTTTATGGTTTGCTCATGCTATTACTCAGGCTGGTCTAATCCCACTGTACCCCCAAGACTCACAGCAGAGAGAGGACAGTTATACTTTCCCCAGGAAAGAAAACATTTCCATTCTCTCTAGAAAGGCTCCTTCTGATTATTGACACCATTTTCCCCATTACTCTTTGAATCTTTATTCCACGCTTCAGTCTTCTGGGGAGAAGAGCTGGTACCACCTCATATCCAGAGTTAAGCAATGCATAAACAGTGGTGTCTTTGTCCTGAAAAGGGGCATGTCTTTCTTAGCAAACATTGCTTTGAAGTCAAACCCATCATTTTTCATGATGTTTACAACATACAGCATGCAGAGATCCCCCAGCTAGTTCCGGAATGGGAAAGAGTTTAATGACATTGTTATTAGCTTAGGCCCAGCACCATAACTGCACGGCAAGAAGGCTTTTAGGGTGTGGACTGAAACTCCTGCACATCACTTCTTATGCCATAGAGAGGTAGTGCCTATGCCTGGGGATTTGTGGCAGGGCTCTGTGTCACATACAGCAGCACCCCTGTGACCAGAATCCTGCTTAGCAGCTTTGTCTCTTGCAGGGAAATTATTCCAAGCCTTTTCTGGCAAAGAGAGTGGCTAGAAAAATGACACCGACATTCCACATGTAGTACCTCCTGGATTTGGGGATGAATGACACAGTGATATACACCTGGCTGTCAAAACACTGCACACCAACTAATGCTGTGTAAGATGGAAATACAGATTGGGCCTGTGTTGAACAATGTTAAGAATTCAGGGTAAAGCAGATGAGCTCTGGAAGATGCCCAGATGTGGGTGTGCTTTCAAATTCTGCATGTAGACACTGATACTTTGAGAGTTGTCTAATCACAGACCTGCTGAAGTCCTAATGGCCTAGGAAAACAGCCCCAGCCCCTTTTCCTGATGCTGCATCAGGCTTTTTCTATGAATAGAAAAATTGAAAACCTTGGTCTTTAAGCAATTCTTGACATTTGCATTATATGCTGTGAAGGGATCTGCAATGAAGGGACTCACACATATTTTGAGACAGACAGATGCACGGAAAAGCAGAAATTAAAGTCAGCTCTTGCAAAATTAACATGAAAATGCTCTATTTCAGCACAGTTTCTCTTCTGCTGTGCCATTTCACTTGCTGCAAACCTACAGTCAGATCTGGGCAGGCAGATTCCTACCCTGTAATGTGACAAGAGGTAGTGGGTAAAGTCAGGCAAACAACAAAAGCCTTTGCAGGATCAGGGCCGTAAAATGTGAAATTTTGCTGCATAAAATCACTTACAGTTACACATATTATACACAATATTTATACAAAAATGTCATTAATTATATTTTTTTCTTCCTGAGCGTGCACACTCAAATACAACAAAAATCTTGGTAGCTTCACCTCTCTTCCTAGCAAATTTTTAATAGCTGCCTTCTGAAGTGATACCTCCTCTTACTACTACTTTACTGTTTTTGCAAAATATACTAAATATAATTTACTAGTATGTTTTGAAGTATCATACATAATTAAACAAACAATGGCATAAAAACAGATTTTAAAAAAGGGCACACTTTCTGATCATAAACCATTGTTCTTTACATTTGATAATTTTCACTTATTTTCTTAGCAATTTACATAATCAAATAAATTCTCTGAACAGTCTTCATCTGGAATTCAGAAGGATATGTAACTCTGATCTTGGAATTTCCACCCACACAGTAAACTGTGAATGAGTACCATCAATCAACATATTAAAACTTTTTAAAAATACCTTATATTTGGACAAAATATGCTTGTAATAGCTTTATTTGTCGTTGTTTTACGTGTCTATAAACACAAAGAGGCAGGCATGGGTATCTATGCACAGTGCCAAATCCAAGCCCAAACAAGGGAAGAAACTTGTAGAAACTTGAGAAACCTTTCTTTTTAAGGGAAGATTTACAGTCTTGAGTGAGCTTCCTGCTCACCATCTGTGTTGGAAAGCTTTGAGTGGGTCAAGCATGCAAGGCTTTTCTCCTTGCGTATGAAAACAAGAACCCATTCCCCTCCCTGGATGCATGCAAAATGACAAGCAGGATTCTAGCACAATTCTCCCTGATGTGGTGGCTGGAAGTATTTAGGGAAACAAAAAAGGGAATTCAAAGACTTTGCAGCACCAAGCACAGCTCCTGCCCCTCAACTGAGGTATGGCAGTCAGAGCTGTGCCCACACAGCTGTGTGTGACTGTGAACACATCTGGAGAGGGCAAGTATTTGAGTCCAGGGCAGAAAAGAAATGCCCTCACCCATGCCCAGACATTTGTGCTCCAGGCACACACATGCAATATTCAGAGCTGTGTTTACTGCTGATTTTAAGCCATATTTCTTTGACAAGAACTTTCAGCTGTTTGCAATGTACTCTAACTTTCAGGCCATTAGACTGACATTTTTCAATCTGAGTACCTGAATCAGGCTGATTTTATGTTTAAAAAACGTTCTCACATAGACAAGCACTTGCATAATGTATAGGTATGTGTATAAACACACATATATATTCCAAGAGAATTTCTGAAGCTAGAAATTAACTTCATTTTTTCCTAAAATCTTTACAAAGATTTCTCAGTGAAATTAATTAAAATATTTACCGAAACATCTAAACAATGTATTATTAAATTGATATGGTCCAGCAGTCCCGTTTTAGCATTTTTTTAACAATTTACTAAAAAAACCATTATCCACAAGTTTAAGTTGCAATGAACAGATGGATGACAAACGTATGCACAGATGAATTTAGTGACAAATCCATGTAACTAATTTTTATGCTCAAAACATAATACCACAGTGTCAAACATAATCCCTAGAGAATTCTAGTGCTGGGCAGGGCACCTCCTCTCATTTTACCATAAAAATGACCCTTGATTGTTGAGAACTCTATCAAAGTTACTCTGTGTGACAACAAGCTCTGTGACCTCAATATGTAGCAGTGCTGCTGGAAAAATGGGAAGGAAAAAATTGTGGCTTTCTAATGAGGACACCCTAATACCTGGCTGAACTGTGCGCTTCTAATTGGTCACCCTACACCAGTTAACAGACAGCTCCCTGCTGACTTCAAAAGACTGGCCTTTTGCAGCTGAGGGAAAAACTTTGTAATGTTTCTGTCAAGAAGGAAGATGCCAGGACATTCCTCTCTATTGCACATGTAGAATGAAAAAAAAAAATCAAATGTGATGCTGTAAAGAAATAGAAACATCATCTTTCACTGTCTCAGACCTTGCTTTTCTCCATATCTGGCAGCAAAACAGGGAGTTTGGAGTCAGCTATACTGTCTGTCACCTCAACAGGATCTGTAATGAATTTGCACATTTTACTCCAACTACTGTATATCTAATCAGAAAAAGATGTCTCCATATCTTCCTGATCTAGCGCCAAATAGTAAAAGGTGATTCCTTATGTTAACAATTTCAGCAGAATGGCTTATTAAAACCAGATTTTAGGGTATTATAAAATGCTTAGAAGCCCTTTAAAATGTCAACCAGGATCCCCAGAGACTGCGTAAAATGTCAGCCCAGCTCAAGCGCCTGTTTTAAGCAGAATGAATTAGCAGCGTGCTGTCGGAGGTTGTTATCCAAAACAATCAGTTAAGAGGGAAAACATCAAGCTCTCTTTGTACTTTCTATATGAAAAGGGCCATTCAGAATGATCTTGTAGATTTCTGAAGCTGATTACTTAAAAACAGGTTTAACCAGGTCTACTCTCAATTTAGAAACAGACCAAAACTATTACTGCCCTGTCCTCCAGCTAATCACATCATACACCTCTGACCAGTATAATCGCTTTTAACCAGTATAAGGTTATATTGCCATCAACATAACCAATTTAGCCTTCTAATCCTGTTCCCATAACTAATCTAATCATCTCGTGCCACACTTTAAATCATGGGTTAATATCATCACATCTGCCATCCATGGCAATACATTTTACTTCTCCAACCAATTTATCTCATTTCCACTTACCCCCTGCTAACTTTTCATAATATCACTCTAATCAAGGTAAGCCTCAAACCTCTGACCAGTCTAAAATTGGCATATTTACCAGCCTTGCAGCTGGTTAATGTTGCCATTATTACTGCACTACATCTCTTGAGCAGCCTGCAAAAACAGTGAGATCTGCAACACAGGTAAACATGTTCCCTGCTAAGCCACTGGCCTGAGGAATGCTTTGGTCCTGTAGCTGTTTTTACTGGTAAAAAGACAATATCTCTAATTTGGTTGCAGTTGTATTATTTTCCTGCTGAAAAGTAATTCCCTAGCTTCAGTGAGCCTCATTAGTCACTTACTGTATCATCCAGAACATCAAAGAGGAGTAACTTTGGACAGAACATGGTCCTGAGAATCTGATCAAATAGTGAAAAGTTGGATGACTTTGGCATGAGATTCAGTAGGTGATGTTCATGGCACATATTGATCGGGATGTGAAGAGCAGAGAATATGGAAAGCAGGGTTTTGTAAAAATTCTTTTCAATATATGAATGAAGAATGAAGAACAACCCACTGTAAGAGAGGATCGGGTTTGAGAACATGAAGGTGCACAAATCCATGGGACCTGCTGAGATGCATCTGCAGGATCTGAGGCAACTGACAGATGAACTGGCTAAGCCACTGTTCATCCTATTGGAGAAGTTGTGGCAGTCTGGTGAAGTTACCGCTCTCTGGAAAAGGAGAAATGTAACCCATGTATTTAAAAAGGAAAACCTGGAGACTACAGGCTACTCCATCTCTCCTCTGTGCATGGCAAAATCACCACCACAATCCAAATAATTACAAAGATACAAGAATATTTCAGGTTGTGCTTAATCCATACTGCTGGGCAGCATAGGTGAAACTCATATCACTGTTCTTGGCAGCGACTAAAGAGCAAGAGAGAAAGAAGCAATTCTGTTCTGTCAGGTGCTCAGCTAAACTCAGAATCTTTTCAAGCTTCGCTCTGGAAGAGTGGTGCTCTATGATTCTTACCTAGTATCTTGCTGATGTTGGAGTTGTGCATGTCAGGGAAGGCTTGAAGGATCTTCCTCCGTTCATCCTTAGCCCACACCATGAACGCATTCATTGGGCGCTTGATGTGGGGCTCATTGCTACCGCGTCCTCGGGATTCCCGGTAAATCCGAGACTCTGAAACTCCTGCACTTCCTAAAAAGCAAGAGGAAAAGATTTCCAGACTGTGTTTCAGTACACAGCTTTCTCTGCCGTCAGTAACCTAAGTCAGGTGCCACACATTCAATGAGTCAGTATTCACAACAGGTTAATGGTTAATATATTGTGTATTGCCTGGTTTACTCATTCTATTAATTCAGTATCACATAGTATAGACCAGATAAGAGTTTTGATTGTTATTTAATACAAAGTATTAAACAGCTTTTCTAAGCCATCTTTTACTGCTTAATTATATAAACCAAATACATACTTATCAATGCAGGCTTATTTTTTATTTTCTTCCTTTCTTGCTTACAGAATGCTGGCCATATTATGTCAACTATTTTTACCTTTTCTGTGACAGAAAGGGGGTGATAGATGGCAATACTGGACATTTCTTAAGCAATTCTCTAACTCTTTATTTATTTAATATTTACATACTTGCCTGTTTTTGTGCTTACAGCTCCTTAATAATCCATGCAAAGCAGAGAAACAAATAAACACTATGCTCTCTTCATCAAATCAATAAAGCTCCCACAGATGCAGAGCCCACAGCACTTAGGGAGGATCATGTCTACACTTCTTGGCTTCCAGTGTGATCTCAGTTACCCCACACATATTTGCCTACTTTGGTCCCTTTTATTATCAGGAATACATTTTTTGTCCCATCCTGAGACCTTCAGTGGACAGAAAGAAGGCTAAAAATCATCTCCAGGCTTAAAACACCCCATGATGAACTACTTCTTCCTGCCTTGTTTCATAGCCACTTATTGTTAACCACTTGTATTCTTCATCCAAAGCACTTGGATTCTCCCTCAGATCATGTTGATATGCACACACAAACCTGGAAATAAGGAAAAGCCATTTGTACTGACCATCAGAATCTCCACTCATGTTGAAATCCATCATTGCGTGGCTGAACTTCCCATCTTCACTCTGTTTTACTGCCAGCTGCTGAGTCAGGGTCTCCAGTGTTGTTTTGTCCTATATGGGCAAACGACAGGATTTGTATCAGGAAAATAAATATTGTAAGTCCAAAGTTTGTATGTTATTTAGGAGGTTAATAGGGAAGATAGATAACTATTCACAACAGTTTACTAAGCACATGTATTGAAGAATAAATAATGCTTTTTTTCTGGAAGAGATAGGGTTACAGACTCTACCATAAAAGCCTTTTTAAAACTTGCTTATTAGCCAGTGATATGCAAGCTCCATAATGTTGAAAAGATTGGCTTAGTTAGTCATGATAAAATTGGCTGCACATCTGAAAAATAATTAACTCTCTATGTTCCTGGTGATGCCTTCAGGAGGCTGACCTGGAACAGAGACTAGACGGGGCAAAAGGATAAAGTAGGGATTCATTAAAAGGTCTCAGTGGTTACTCTTGAGCCATGCAAAAGTCCAGCCAGATGACACACAAGATGCCCCAAAGTGGTCACAAAGTGGACCCCCGGTCACAAGGTCTCACATTTTTATAAGTTCTGGTCCATGAGCATATTAGAATTAATTGTCCAACCATAGCTTCAGGTTATGAAGCTCCATCCTCCTTGTTTTTTCTTCTCACTTCACTGTTGTTTTAGTTCTTGGGCCTGAAAGTTGTCCTTGGTATCAAACCAGAGAAGGAATTGTTTTGTCTATCTACTCTGTGAAGAGAGCTGAGTAGCACTTAATATGAAACCTAAAACTACTCACCAAAACAGCATAGAGTCTAAAAAATATAACAGCTAAAACCTAAGGCATCACTGGGACTGCAAAGCTGGCCTGGAAGATTAGGTGTTACATGCTGTTTTGCAATATATTTATTATTTCACTCCATTTCTAGCCTGCAATCAAAGTGCGGAGACATGGATGGCTATGCTCTCTTTCTTTTCTAAAAGGCAGTATTTTAGGAAGCAGCCCATACAGCAAAAAAACCCCCACCCTACAGTTCAAACTTATTCAGGCCTTGGGAGAAGTTCAGCCTGAATTAAACATGATCCTTGGGCAGCAGTTTGTGCTCTTGTCTGGACTGTTGTGTCCAACCCTACTAACACCCCGTCCATCATTCATCTGGTCAGAACTAACTGTGAACCCTGGATTGCAACAGGCTGCTGTGTGCTGCCATTTCATCTGTCAGGCTGCAGCAGTGTCTAAACACACTGCCAGAACAACATGCTAGGGCAATTAATTCCAACATCCTCTTCAAAACACCTCACTTCCCCCTGAATTGTTTGACTTTGCAAACACAAAGGTGTTCCATTTTCCAACTGTTTTTGTTTTCCCTATGACTTTTGCTCATGAGCATTCTATTTTCCTGACAATCATATGTTTAAAAAATAAATCTTTCAGGGAAGCAATACTAGCATTTAAAAATCTCAGGCACTGTGCCTTTTGCAAAGCTAAGAAAATGACATGATATGGCATAATAATGAGTGGCTCCAGTCAAAAAATTTCTTCTGAGCTTCTTCATGAAAGAAAAGATTTCTGTTTCCTTGCTCTATTCCACTCCTGTTGACTGTAAAAGATCAATAAACCGAAAAAACTTTCAGTTTTCACATGGCAACTGTTCCATGTAGCCTAATAATGTCACTGGGTTGCATTACATAAGAAAACAGAAAAAAGAACAGTGTGAATACAGAAATGCTTCCTGCAAACTGATGTTCCTGCATCTGCAATTCAAAGAATGGTTCAAATTCACAAATTCAAATTCACAAGTCACTGCACAAAGGTTTGCTCAGGAAGAGTTAGAAACAAGGCTAATCCACTCAACTTTGTATGCTCACAGAGTTTAGGGAATATGAGGTTAACTTTCCTATTCCTCACATTCATTTACACTACGAATCCCTTTCACACTCCTGGTGCTCTGTCTATACCCTGACACTTCACCATGGAGAGCATGCAAGATGAGTTATCCTCTTGGTTGTTCCAGGAAAAGCTTGTGCAGCAGACTCAGTATATCCCAAGCGAAAGGATTTCCATAACACTACCAGACACAGCAGATCCAAAAAGCTTGGAGAAGCTTCAAATAAGCACCTGAACTATTCAGCCATTTTAGCTTTACCAAATTCTTTGATCCACTGTTTTTAACTCAGCTCTTATTTCCAAAGCAGCCTGTCAGAAGTCAAAAAGTCAGGAATAAGTTGACTTGTATTTCTTCCAAATCGATTGCAGATATGTAATGGAAGTCAACAGTTTGTCCTCAGGAAAAAAAAAAATCTATTTACTGTCAATTTCTTAATGCTAGAGTTCAAAAATTTTTGTCACAAATCATTTCAAAACACTGTCACCAAGCTAGAATGTAAAAGAACGTTTTCTCTTGTTGATTATATTACGGGGGAGGGGAGTTCCTCTGCTGCAGACTGTTTTTGAAGCATGTGTAAATGTCTTAGGAAAACAGAGCTGAGAGTGCAAAGGGCATGGGCTTAACAAGTTCTTGTTTAGGCAGTAAATGCAGCACTTGGAGTCAGAAGCAGTTCCATTCCCAACCAGACTCTGCTGACATGATCTGATTGAGTCCTGAGGTCAGTGGATACTCTGGAATGCCACCTGCAAGACACACTTCAGGTATGGCTCATTCATCAGAGCCTGGCTTAACAAGCCCACAGATGCTCTGCCACACTCCATTTTGGGCAGAGTTTGGCATTTTGAGGGACAGCCATGCAGGATGAAGCGAGGGAGCACAGGTGTGAGGGAAGGGGGGGCTGTGAAGGAATGCCAGAGGAGCATGGAGCTCCTGGGCTGCTCTGTGCAGCCCCTTGTATGGAGGTGGCTCTCCAGACATGGTGAGCCATGAATCTGAAACCACCCTTTAACACGGTGACAATTTACCCCTTGCTACTTAAACATGTAATTCAACCCCCAGTGATAAAAGGGGAGCTAAAAAGAACTTCTGCATGACATTGCTCTTGAAGCACAGGATCCAAGCAACCAGTTGTACTTTTCTGTGTTAATGTTCAGAAGTGTTTTAAGTCTAAAAAGAACAAAGACAGTAATACGTTTAAGGCCTGCTCTTGCCTGAGCCCCTGCAACAGCACATCTGTGAGGACAGGCTATGAGAGTTGGAGTTGTTCAGCCTGGAAAAGATAAGGTTTTAGGTTGATCTAACTGTGGCTTTTCAGTACCTGAGGGAGCTGATGAGAAAGATGGAGAGAGACTATTTACAAGGGCCTCTAGTGGTAGGAGAAGGGACAATGGATTAATGCTGAGGGACAGTAGGTTTAGATTAGATGTTAGGGACAAATTCTTTGCTCTGAGGGTGGTGAGGCGCTGGATCAGGCTGCCCAGAGAAGTTATGGATACCCAATTCCTGGAATTGTTCAAGGCCAGGCTGGATGGGGCTGTGCAAAACCTGGTCTAGTGGAGGGTGTCCCTGCCCATGGCAGGGGGTTTGGAGGTAGATGATATTTAAGATATCTTCCATCTCAAGCCATTAAAAAAAACCTAAACCACCCAACTGCCCCCCTCAAAAACCCAAACAAAACAGTATTAGGAGAGCAGAAAGACATAAGCAACACCCTGGCAGGATGCAAATGTCTCACCACAGGTCAGCAGCATTGTGATTTCTTCTCCTACACTCTTCCCATTAAACATACAGCAGCTGATTTTCCCCAATCTTGACACAGAGAAACACTTTTACAATCACTAAATGTTTGAAATGGGCTAAACAGCAATCCCATGTCGTTTTGCTTGAAGGCATTCAGTTGATGACTTACTGCTTTTCATTTAATGGAAGCACCTATTTACCTTTTCTACAGAGTCTTTTAGTTTGAGGGCAAGTATTTATGGAACCTCAAAAAAAAACAAAGGAGATTTTTTTCTTCTCTGACCCCAAACAAACTGGCAACCTGCTGATATTGCTATCCTAGCCTCCCCTCACAGAATCATAGAACAGCCCGGGCTGGCAGGGAACTTCAAGACCAACCAGTTCCAACCGCATCCCCACAACCCACAGACAAGGACATCGTAACTTCAGATAAGAAATCCACAATTATTTGAAACTTATACAAACTCAGGATCTATTTATCATCATTATCATAATTCAAAATCAAACTACACACCTCCCAGACTGCCACCACTCTGCTGTGTTGGATTAGCTGCTTGAACAGTAGCAAGACAAGGCCCCACCAAGTGACAACAGGTGAGTACAAGAATGTTGGGTCCAGTAGAACATCCCATTGTTTCAGGTATGAAATGCTCTTCATCCTATGAAAAATGCCAGGTGGCATCTACTGCAGCCTAGAAATAATATTGCTGGGAACAGCAGGCAAGGTTGGTCCAGACCCAGAGAAGAGGTGTGAAGAATTATTTGTGAGACAAGCAATTCTAAAAATTAGACAGCACAAAGTAGCAAAAACAAACAGCAAGGAGCACACCTGTCCTTCGTGAGAAGGAACACTGCCATCTCTTGCTATACATGAACTGACTCCAAATTTCTGAATTTTGTATCAGACCTCAGAAGGCTGAAAGACAGTTCATAAATATCTTATTTCCTTATGAAGGGCTTCCTAATTATAATTTCTATTGGACTGTAAGAGAGACTCTCTGCAGGCCCAGCAAGAACTTTGTTGACTGGATCATTTAAAATTCCAATGGGCAAACCAGAGAAGATAATACTGCAGAGAGCATTCAATCTCAAAATAGCCTAATTGTTCAAAGTATAACCAGAAAGGTTTCATCAATAGCCACAATATGATGAGAAGTTTCTAAAACTTTATTAATCAAAGAAATTACCCTGCCAAAGAAGACTGATTTGTACCACAACTCCTAGAAATGCTCTAATTATATTTAAAAGAACAAAAACAAATACACACATGGAATATGTCATGTAAAAAAAAAATATAAAAAATGACTAAGCACCACAAGTCAGACTCAAGTTTTGTGGTCAGCTGCAAAAGTTAGTTGGCTCTCTGTCATGGATAGCTGTCATAGTTTAACAAAACATCGATCTAAAAATGACAAGAACTTGGTTGCAGTCTTTTTCATAGAAGAAACATAAAACAAGCAGAGTCAAAACATATGTAGAACAGCCTGATCCTGTTTGCCAGAACTCGTCCCACTACTACATAAAAGTGAAGCAAAACCTTGGAATGTTTGAGAAATGAAAACATTCTGATAGATTTGCCTACTGCCCTCTCCCCTCACTGCTCCCACCTTGTACTGGTTCATGGTCACAGTGCTCAGGGTGCACCTGAGACCATTTACACACCTACATTCCAGAAGGACTCCATGGTCCTTCCAGAATACTGTCAATGCTGGGCATATGGCAGTGGATCCCTCCTCCCCCTCTCTGAGACATCCTTTTGGCTGGGGTATTTGGCAAACTCTGCCGGCACTCTGAACTCCGTTAGAGTCGCATTTTGGCAAGATCTGTTTTTCCAATTGCATAATTCAAGGTTAGCACTTTCACTGAAGCAGTCCACTCTCCACTTTGCTGCTCCCCTCACCCTACCCCCATTTTCCCTGACAGGAATATTTCTCCTCTCAGTTTTGATGCCTGCAGAGAAACAGCCAATGTAGAATTACAGAGGAGGAATGTTCAGGAACATAACTTCACATTCCTTCTTTTCATATCCCAAGGAGACTGAAAGGCCAGGCAAAAAAAAAAAAAAAAGGTGGAGAGAGCCAAGTTACCTATGAACTGCAAGGAGAAACTTGCTGATCATTTCTTGCACCTAAGAATTCCACACACACAGATGGACACAGCCTGATACCTTTGCTCAGTGTCAATAAATTAAAAAGAAACAGATGGTTGCCTGCTACTGTCCTTTTGTGTGTCTCATTTCTTCCCTTCCAACTACAGTCTGTCCAGCTATTTCCCACATCTAAATGCTAAAGGTGGCATTTCCAAATAGATCTGAGTTTTGAAGAGGTAGTTTTTATCTTAGATTGATGAGCAGGATCTGTGACAGCATCTGATGTGGTTTGTGGTACTGAGGCACATCTTCCCCAGCAAGGGTCTGTAAGTATCAACCCTTCCAACATATACCTTGGTCAATATGCACCAAATCTTAAAAGTTTAAGGCAGATTAATTGCTATGATTTCACAGTAGAAGTTCACTTTATGACAGAAAAACATACGTAATTATTAGACAAGCTGGTGGCACCAGGTGTTATTCTTTCAACCTTAGCTCTCCAAGAAGGTAGAGAGTCCTATGCTCCATCTAACACGAATGAAAACTTTGTAAAAGCAATCTTTCTGTGCAATCCCTCTGCCTCTTGTAATAATAAACATCAGAACAGCCTGAGTTCTAAAACTTCCATCCACAGTCTTACCAAATGTGGAAAACATGAGGTAGGCAGGCATTATGGATGACAGAGAGCTGGAAGAACTAAGGGGAACAACTGGCAATAGTGAGAGCTCTGCCCAGAGGTTTGCATGATCAATTATTTACGTTCCAGACTCTGCTCCTGCATATTAATGCCATGGTACAAATACATGGTTCCAAACAGGAACTGTACACACTGTCTATGTCCCAGTCCAAACCTTGTTATGGCCCAGATCCCGTTACACCTCTAACCGCTGTAAGAGAATTTCCAGCTGTTTTCAGTGGAATCTTTGATTTAGATTTGGGTTTTTCTCTTGTCCAAGTGTTCTTCACTCATCAGTGAATGACCCACAACATTTCAAAGAAAGGCAGGATTATTAACTGCTTACCAGAAGGGAATCTAAGTCACACTTGTGAAAGATTCCGTAGTAAGACTGATAAACATTTTAGTAATTAAAATTAACACTCCTGAATCTTACAAAAAATTACCATCTCAAGCTTGTAATTTCTTTATGGGTATGGAATTGTGACTCTTGCGGATGGCACATGGTACCAAGGAAAACAAGATGAAAATAAAGCAGTTATAGATCCTCCACTGCAATGGACCTTGCTTAAGTAAAGCCTGCAGGGTTGTAAAACTCATAAAAAGCACATGCATAAATGATAAAATAGAGTAAGACTTCCAAATGTTGACTCAGTAATTGTTAAACCCCTTCTGGCTGCATGATTTTATAGTGTTCTACTGTACTAATGAAAATGCAAGAAACAACAAAGAAGGGGTTTAGCCTTCTAATTATATAAACTCTGTGGACCACCAAAGAAGATGAAAGATTATTTATAATGTCGCAGCAAGTTATCATTTGGGAGATTCTTTTGTTGTTGCATCAAAGTATGAGTATGAAGCAACAATGCATTTACCAGCCCCTCAGCTCCTGCAGTCTTGCTTATCCAAGACCTCTACTTTTCATGGAATAATCCACACACAGAATCTAAAAGCAGCATTAGAAACAAGAAAATAAAATAACATTCTTAATTTGAGGCTTTTCCTGATTTTATGGTACTTCTTTCAAAATTATGACATGCAGTCTGCATCAGTTGGGTAGAGGAACCACGTCTTTTTGTTTTACAGTACTTATTCAAATCCATATTGCTTTAATACAGCCTAGAAATCATTGAAAGTGATTTGCAATATACATGAAGTGTTATCCAGACTGAGTAGAGAGGCTCCTTATAATGTGTCATAGGGAAAAGATCAGAATGACCATGAAGACCTAGACATTTAATTACTCTTCTCTCAGGAACAGATACCAATTCACAGAAAGAATTTGCTGAAACGTATACAGTCATTTTTCTTTGTTGTGTATTGTGGACACAGGGCTTCAGTTTCTAAGGGTTCTCAAGTCAGTATCTTTAAAAGATTTGAAAGCATGACAGAGTCTACTGAAATAAAGGGTCAGGCCCCTAAGGTTTTTTTTTATTTTTTATTTTTTTATTTCGAAAGAATGAAAGAATGTCTTCATTCATAAAGTGTACTATTTGGCTTGGAAATAAACTGATGGGAAGTAACAGCTCTAGAGAACACTGAGGGCCTGCATTTCTTTTGTTATGATCTCTGAGAGATAGAGCAAGTCAGGACTTTTATATTACTTTTATATGGGCCCAGCCCATGATTTTGAAGAAGGAATAAGAAGGAAAAGGAAATCAAAGCAGAATGACGAGATGCTGTTTCCTTCTTAGGAAAGTTGTTATAGCATGGGCATAGGCACTGACCTCAACCAGATCCAGCTGTAATCTGCTGACTGCAAATAGGTTAAGAATTCCATGACCCAGTTTCTCATCCTGACTGCTTCTTGGGCTGACATGGCCTGTAACTCTCTGTGAATTGTTCAGTCACTGCACCTTAATTTCCTGAACTCCACAGGATGGAGATAGTGATGCTTTCCCACCACTGTGAAGAGTTTTGAGGTCTCTGGATGAAATGTGCCATGTAAATTTTAATGAGGGACTTCACAGCGAGTCAGAAAGCTAGTACAGCTGATCAGTGTGGAAAGGAAACATTAACTGGGGGAGAGAGGTGGCACACTAAAAATGAAACAAGAGGAAAATCACAAACCACACAGGATTTCCTGGAAAGGAGGGTCTGCATGAATACAAAGAGAAAGCAAGAACACACTCTTTGCTTTCCTGGCAATTGTGTAATAAACAATGGATGACTCAACTGCATAGCAGCAATACAGACATTACAGACTACTTTTTTCCATTTTTCCCTAAAAGGTATTCAAATTATGAAGGCTGATGTACCTTTGCTTACACTTCTTCCAGCCCTGCTGAATAGGTGAGGCTGATCCCTCAGGAGCCCAAATGCACACAATTCAAAGAAGAATCAGGCCCAGCCTCTATTACAGTGAAGAGTGGTACTGCACTGATGCTGGAGTCCATGAATGGGCTAAAAGCCCCAGTGATCTGAGACATCTGATTATGTAAAAATAATAAAATATCTCAGGAAGTAATAAGCTCTCATGGCTGCGGGGCACAGCTTAGAACTTACACCCAAGGACTCAAAAAGCTCACAAGTCGCAATCAAGAACTCCACATCACTTGTATGTTATTTCTTTCAGGAGGAAGTTGATCCATCTTTATTTGGTTTCATAAAACTTCCACATGGTACAAACAGCTGCAGTCCTCCCTGATCCACACTAGGCTGTGAATGTTTTCAATCTCTGCCCATCAGAATGAACAAAGTCTTAATTCCCATTTGGACTTCAGCAGCTACATGGGTCTTAGGTTCTTCCCTTGCCTCTCTGCCTGCTGCTCTCTTTAACTTCAACTGGAGTTTCTCACACAGACAGACAGACAGACAGACAGACAGACAGACACACATACACACACACATATCTGTGGGCAGAATCCATCCCTCCCTCCATAGGCTTCATTTTTCATTAGCTAACCCTGTCCATGCAGTCCTGCCACTACAAGGCACTACAGACACACACAAATATCCATACTTATTCTTGTCTTTGAAAAATGGATCTGGGCATTTAATAAACGATGGTCAATGAGGAGGGAAAAAAACCAAAACAGTGGTGTTTTAAAATGAAGAGCTAAAATCTTTGGGGGAATAAAAGAAGTCCTCACTGCAGAATCTCTCCCTTATGCATAGGCACTTGCTAACTGAGAGTAGTGGCACCGTGACAAAAGCAGCAAAACCAAAGGCAGGCTTTACTAAAGGAAAAGGGGGGAGGGGAGTTCTTCCCCTGGCCATCTGTGAAAACAAGGCATGTGGCCATTAAATGCAGAGGCTGTAAATATAAATATACACAAGCTCCACAAAGCAAATGGGAAAAAAAAAAAAAAAAAAGAAAAAATTAAGGGGGAGAGGGAAGAGGGGCACAGATAGTAAGTGGATGAACTTTCAGCTGAGGAAAATCAAAATGTTTACTGCTTAGTGTCGGGCAAAACCAATTTTGATCTTTGCAGTGTGCAAGCCTGACCTGTGTTTTTTAAATTAAATTTGTGAAAAGTTTCAGGAGAAATTGCAGTGGGTACAGTAGCCCTGTTGAACAGGACTCCTTGATCATGCATGATCCTGGTGAGGCTGCTGACTGGGCTTACTGGAAGTCTGACATCTGGGTGATGGATAGGTGATGACATAATACCTGCTTGACTTGTCACACGTTTGGAAAATTTTGTGCTCTGCGCTGATAGCATGAACAAAGAGGACTGCAATCCCCGCACAAGAATTTCTGCTGGCAAAGATCCTCAGTGAAACAAACTTAGAAAGAGACTAGGGAGAGGAATAATAAGAGGGGGATATACAGATCTTAGGATAACACATTAATTTTTGTGCTGTGGGACTCTAACAGGTCATTGTCTGCAAGACACAACCTGGTCCCCACATTGTGCAACCATTAGTCCAAACAGATCTCTGCTCACACTGCAAGAAGAGAACAAAAATATTATACTGATTAGCTTTGCTGAAGTTTTACAAGGCCAGTGAGGAATAGAGTGGGCTACAGGACATATCTATTAGGTCTGCTGAACCTGCAGGGAGAAGTGTGCTTGTGTGTAATATCTGTGGGTGACACGGCCTCTGCTAGTCCTTGAGAATGCAGAAGTAAAATTTTCCAGTAAAATACAACAGAGATTATGAAATTGGGCAGCTTTCAACTCTTGCAAAGTGATTTGGCTTATGATGTTAGTACTGTGCCTCTGGACAATTTTTCAGTGGGTTTCTCTTGTTTGGGAAGCCTGGCTTGCACCAGGTCCCAGCTTCAATCATTAAAACTTATTCAATCTAGCCTGACCCACGGTCTCAGTGTCTGCAGCAAGAACAGGGTTAGTTTGTTTTACCAACCCTTCTCTTTTCTTTTCCTGTCTGCCCTTCTTTCCTGCAATTTTCTCTTGACTTTCTTCAAATCTAACCATTAGGGGAAGAAAAAAAGTTATTGAAGCAAAATTCTCTACTGCAAGAAAAAAATTAAATGTCATGTGTTAAACCAACTAACCCTTATGTGTTTAGTAAAGTAATCTCCAGTGTTTTATTTCTCAAAGGCAGCAGGAACTGCAGGTTTGAGATTCCCCTTCTTCCCAAGGGGAGAGCAGGGACAAAATTAATTTCAGCTCAGTGGATTGCAGTGGTTTCTTAAGAGTTAACTCTCCTATTCCCATCCATCAGGCAGCCAGTGAGGCATCAGAAGGAATGATGGATGTAAAATTATTACAGGGCTGCCACCCGATATACTTTCTGCCATTTGTAACTAACGCTGGAACTGACACACTTTTTTCATTATTAAACATCCACATTAAGTCAACATTGGTCACTGTCATTTCATGTTTGGCACTCTCTTAAAGGGGAATAGGGAGAGGTGGGGGTGGGAAGGATGGTGGGAGGAGGGGTGATTTGGAATGGGAGGAAAGACATCCTGAACCCAGTGCTCCATAAGCATGAGTAATAGGCTCCTGCTTACAATGCTGGAATAAATATTGTTACAAATAGCTATTTAGTCACAACCCAGCAGACAAGTACATATCAGAGTCTTTTAAAAGGACACTCTCCAAGCAGTAACAGGGAGAACTTGGTTCCTCAGGTTAAGACACACCCCCAGCAAGGGGAGGTGTGTATTCGAACGCACTCAGCTTGGAGTGTGACTCCATCCCTACCCATCAGAAAGGCTCCTGTGGCTGTGTGTCTTTACACAGCTGCCCCAGCCACTACAAGCATTCAGAAACCAGTTTGTGTCTGTGCACACTGACACATGTTCAGATACCTGCCTGTGTGCCCTCTTCCTCCTTTGTCACAGAGCTCATCCCTGAGAGTCTGGCTGCAGTCAGGGAATTACTGGCTAGCGTTGTGCATGTTTGTGCTGTGTATCCCTGAAGGAGTGCACTGTAGGCTGGGATGCATGCACACACATGCTGGCTCTTTGTGTTTGTGTACTTCTCCTTTGCAGTTTTGGGGCTGAAGACAGAGAACAGAGTTCCCTGGCTGATGCTGCCTGTTGTGGTGTTTACCCCAGCTGACAACCTGAGCTCTGAGCTATAATAGGTAACATTGTTTATGTATAGTATGTATCCAGCTATAATTAACTGTAGATGACAATTACAATTAAAGCTGTGCTCCTGGGTTTCCAAGAAACCACAAAAACACACTCTTCTCATTTATACAAGGAAATGTTTCCAAGAAAAGTAATGTAAAAATATGTTTGCAGCATTTGCAATTAAAATAGGTTTCAGTAAAATCTATGTTCATCGTGATGCTCAAAGCTTCTACTGTAATCCTCTGAAAATCAAATCTGTCAAGATGGTCCAAGTTGGATGCCCAAAAAGTGACTCACCCAAATCATCTTAGCCATTTTTAAAACTCTTTTCTTATGTATGACTCCTTTTATACAGTTTCTCTCTACTTCCACAAAATCTCTGTCTGACTACCGTCTTAGCTGGCATGTCTGGCTGTCCACACGGATCAACCCATTTGGGAACACAAGCAAGAAAACAGGACACATATGAAGAGCCCAAAGACGTTTAACAGAGACTCCCAAAGAAAATTTCCAGCCCCATGCCTGCCCAGCTCCTCCTGGCAGACAAATCCCCACCAAGAGTCTCCCATATATGTTGGGAAAGGTGCAGAGCCCACCTCTACTGGAAGGCTGCAGAAACAATTCTTGCAACAAGAAACTCAACAGGTCTCAGTGATGAAGTGCACTACCCACTGCAGCAAAGAAGGGAGAAAAATTTGGGATAGCCCCAAATGACTGCTTGTTACCTATAAATAATCATGTGCATTTCTAAGTACTAATATGCCCAGGGATGCATAGATATACATTAAGATAACGCTCTTTTAATCCCACCACCCATCTCAAATTCCCTGGTCAGGAAGCAAAAGTGAGACATGATGTCTCAAAAGTTCAGGGGCTGCCACTAAGTCCCATGGGAGGACCTTGAGCTTCTGAAAAGGGAAACCCCATAATAAAACTGTAGCATGATTTCTTGCTAACCCCATTCCTGACTATCTAATTCTCTGCCTCTGAAAACAGAGAAAACCAGAATAAAGTTTAATTAAAAATGGCAATACTTGCTTTCCTCAAATCTTGCTCTTAGTGAGAAAACCTTAAAGGCCTAGGGCAAAAAGACACAAGCTTTAGAGAAGTTAGATTGTTTGTCTGGATATGAACTTCACATATTAAAATAAATCACAGATTCAATTAGGTTGAAAAACACTTCTGAGATCATCGAGTTCCAATTAGTGAGCCCCAATAACATTTGGCAGTAATTGTATCAAAACCCCCAAAGCCTACAGTGGCTTTAGACAAATTCTCCATTGAGCAAACCATTTTTAATTCCTGCTGCCTTGTAAAAGAACTCCTGTCTGCCCTCCACGAGCCCACCAGGAGGTATGAATTAGAGAGGAAAATAAACTTCAACTGAGGTTGAGGGTGTGAAGTGAAAACAGAAGGAATAAGGAGAATCCCAAGAATAGGAAAGTAACAGAATAAAGTGAATGCAGATGGTTTCACTCCTGTTACTTAATCAAAAGGCTGTGCAGAGTCACTAGAGCCAGCATAAAGTCATGTGTTAGAACAACAGCTGATCTGTATTAAAGAAGATTAACTTGCAATGCCATGGTGGAGGGCTTGGGATTATTTTATGTGCTTCCATTGCCGAACAAGCCGTCAGCACAATTACTGCCCTCCGATGTGAATGACTGATCTGTAACCACAGCTAAACAGCATGCTGCTTAGGGGCCTGGGTGCTTCATGAAGATGAATTTCCATACCATCAAAGTGCCTTTAATGGGCTTCCTGATCCAACCACAAGGCCTGCTTTGCAAGTATATAGAACTCAGGATGAAGGCTTCCTGTCCAAAAGGATTTGGTCGGTTGTCACTTGACAATTCCCAGCCAGCACAAGGGAGGAGAGGGGGGAGATAGGTAGAGTTGTCTCTGCTTTGGAGGATTTAAAAAAAAAAAAAAAAAAGGAAAAAGGAAAAAAAAAGGGTACAGATGCTTTCTGAATGTAACCAACTGCTGTATCCACAGCTGAATTCAATGCGCTTAACAAATAACGGCAATTTAGCCATGCTTGCGAGGAATAGCTTGAGTCACTTTGCATTAGCATCTGGCTGAGTGTTAAAGTCATTTCTACATGGGGAGCAGAGAAAAGGAATTTCTGCTCCGAGCATCCTTTCAAGAATGCTTAAATATTTGAATATAAATTCCTTTGTGCTTGTGATCACTTCTTCTTATATCTGACACTCTGCTTTTCCCTTTTCCCTTCTGGTGCTCTTCTCTGAGAAATGCCATAAACATGCTCTATCCCACTCTTTCTTTCTCTCTCCCCATAGCAGCACCCTTATTCTTCTGAGACAGTGTATGTACTGCCAGATACCTATTACAGTGACCTCTTTTTTCCTTCCCCTTCCTCTCCAGAAAGTGCATGAAATTGGAGTCATTTCTATATCGCTGACATCCAGGATAGGCTGAAGAAAAAAGTGCAGCGGTGAGAGACTCACATGTACGTTTAACATTCATTACGCAGGCTGCTGGCTTCTCACAGCTTATTGATCAAACTCCATCTAAAACCAGGGAAAATGGAAAGCTATCCAAATTAGCAATCTGCTCATTCTGGACAATATTGTTTGACACACAAGCTTCCTAGGATGACTGGATTTCAAGTTTCTGCTAAATAGCTGATCATTTTTATTCAATCTATTTATCTGCCTGTCTCAGTGAATTGCACAAGACCTTACAGTAGAAGTGGTTTTAATTAAATGTAGTTGACACCAAATGTGACAATGGGGATCCTTGGATGTATCACCTCAGCAAATACTGCAAAGAAGAAGAGGAAGAGAGGAGAAAGTCTTGCTAAGAACACGATGCTGAGACACATGCCGGAGCTGAGATGTGTATCTTAGGTGGCAGCATTATAAGGACAGCTCACTATAAATGTGGCAGCAAGCACTGGCAGGTCTATTTATCCTTCATAAGCCAAGGTAGTGCAGAGAAAGACAACAGGCACTTATGGAGAAAAGAAGCAAATCACAACCTCACTGACACACATACTGCAGTTAGGGCACATACAAATTTTACTAAAGAATATCCACTTTGCTGGTATTTTGTTACAGCACAGCTTCACAGGCCAGTTCAAAAGCAGAAGGTGGTAAGGCCAATACATTCTGCTGCCTCTAAGTTTCACTGCAGATACTTGGTGCAGTTTGTGTTGTCAATTCTCCGCTTTTCAATTCTGTTAAGTCATCTAACATGAAATGACAGTGCTACATTGCAATGGTCACAAAATATCATATATGACGACCTCACAAGGCTAAATACCCAGAAGCTGAGCCTGAGTATCTGCAAAGCTCATGTTCCTAAAGAAGCTTGAATATTTTCAAATCCAGCTCATCTCACAGACACATGTAAGCATTTCCAAAAAGCAAGATTTCCATTTTGACCCAGAGATTTCCAAGATCACCGGCTCCTAATACATGTTGACAGGCTGGAACAGAGAATTAGTGGTCTCCAAAGTTCTTGTGAGGGCTTTAACTATTTCTATGTATCTCCTCCCCACTCTCCCCCAGGGGTCTCCAGGTCTCTCTTTCTTGTTGTCTTTTGGTTGTGGTTTTCATTTTGGCTTTTCACTTTTTTTCATTTGGCTTTTCACAGTTTTTTTGAACTATTCTATTTCAAAAACAGGGAAGGAAAAATAGAATAAGAAAAAGGAGGAAGAGAAGGGAGGAAGAACCTGTGTATCTGTGGGGAGAGGCAAATGAACACTGTGACCCTTTGCAGAAGGAGTCTGAGGAACTCACTTTTTCTGTCCTGCAGTTATTGAGACCCAGGCTGTTCACCACGGCCACCTTCCCATCCAGCACCTGCTGCTCCCTCCGTAGTTGCTCCTTCATCTGTCGGGCCTCCTGGATTGCCTTGGTAACAGCATCGTGGTCATTTAAATAACCTGACGACGTGATAGAAGAAAGGATGTCTTAAAAAAAGAAAGTTACAAGAAAACACTTTAGCTTTCATCAATGGACTGTAGTTTATCATTATTAATGAGAAAGAGTCAAAAGGCAATACCCACAAACCTGTCCGTGCTCTGTAATTCTGTTGTTGTTATGATAGAGCCACCTGGACATAAAGCATGAGAAACCTCGGTGCCAAAATCCTCATTCCTGCTATTTGATCCCATTAGTTTCAGTATTTCCCTGACACTGCAGAGGTTATCCCTGTGGTTTGTATGCAGCAGGATGTAACTGGATAAGAGTTCGGGAAAGCTTTGATCACGCCAGCAATCCCAAACTTTTAAAAATAGACTGTTTCATTCTTCCCCTTCTTAAAACTTGTGAATACATTAAAATAAACCACAGGTGGCGGTGGTTTGCTATACATATGAAATGCATAATGGCTGAGAAGAAAAACTTCATCCACTGAATCCTCCCAACCACCACCTGTCATTCATAAATGTACAAGAAACCACAGCTACACGGACCTACATTCCCCCTCCTATTCATGCTGCAAATAGTAGGTCAAATGTCCACTGTTTTGCTGCAAATTCACAGCATAGGGCTTAACCTTAGTAGTCACTGAATTATTTCCTTTTAAAATGTTACAAGCATCACCGGCACAGCTAATACTATTTAATTTTAAATGTGACACTTTGTCATTTTTTTTCCTTTAGCGTAGTGTAGATTATACTTATTATGATCTGCATGTGATTTGTAGGATAGAATACTGATGGGAGACTCCAAGCCCCAGTCTATTTTTCAGATATTAAAGTAGAGGCTAATATCTATCAATCTCCCTCTCCCCCTCCACATCCCCACACGTGTGTGTGCACGCGCACACACACAAACACGCGCGCACACACACACACACAGAGACAACACTTTTTTCTGTCTTTTAACTAGGGCATAAAAACGGCATAAAATGAATCTGTAATATGAAATTGCCCAGAAAAGGGACTTCTGTTTGTGACATGAGGCTAAATCTAACCAGATCCATTGGTGAATTGTGACAGATGGAGGGACTGTGAGACAGAAGGCAGGCACTAATCACACACAAAATGACCGGCTTGCCTCAACATGTTCCATGGATTCCAGCAAACTTTACACCCTAATCCATTTTTAGAACAAAAAACATCTGGGCCATAAATCCTCTAATCTGCCAAAACACGCTATTAAATCCCATGATTTGTTGAAAAACACTAAGATTAAAGAAAGGAAATATAAAATGGCTAACTGCCGTGTTAGGAAAGTGTTATTAATACTCTTTCTTTGTCTCAATTATGAATGTTCTGTTCCTAAAGAGCCTTGTCTAATCATGTCAGATTACACATCCCTGTTGTATTGCTAGACTCTTCTATCTGATCTGCTGATTGCCAAAAAACGTAGAACATTGTCTTGCTGCTTAAAACATTTCTGGGGAAGAAGCTGATGTCAGATTAGTTCAGTGCTGTGCTGCGGTCAGGATTTTAGTTTGGTTTGGGGTTTTGTTGTTGTTTTTTTTTCAGACTGCAGAGTGGGACTGGTACTCCCATTTTCCTTGGAGAACAAAAGCAAGAAAGAGAAGTTCCTGTGTGGTTTGACTGTTGTTAATTGTACTAACAGCTAGCCTTTGGCTAAAATCCCAGGAACCCTGAGAAATTTATATGAAATAACTTGATCCACATTGCTTTCATCAAATGACCGAATTCAGTAATTCCCAGCCAACGGAATTCCAGTAATTCCAGTTTTCCCAGCATAAAGAAGAATATAGCCCGCACCAGCACAGTGCTACCAGCCAATTTTTATTTTTTTTTTTTTTTCCTAATCTCTATTTTACCAACTTGCTTGGTTTCTTCCCCAGTTTGCCTCTGTTAACCTTTGCATCTGATCAACCTTGAATGTAGTCAGAATAAATTAAAAAGGAAGCAAATAAACAAACAAACAAACAGCAGTATTAGGGCTGCTTTTGCTGTTGTCTAGGTATAATACTTTCAATCTGTAACAGAGCCAAATTTGCCTAGGAACTGGAATCCATGCCCTTCTCCAGACTATTTGGCTTTTCCTGAATACTGCTATCTTTGAGACAGTTTGGCACATGACAGTGAATAAAAGCAAGCACTCCTTATGTTTTTCAGTAGCTGCCAAGATGCTGGTGTGCAGGGAAATGATTAATATAGAAGCGAGTTGAATGTAAATTATTGTTGTTTAGGGTAGGTGGTGAATTATTGACAGAGAGGGGAACTGCATTACATAAAATGAACTTAGTTCCAAGGATTGCCAAACTAGCACAGAGATGTTGCAGATAATGGCAAAGAGCAGAGAGAAGTTGTTTCTGTTTTTAGTACACGGACATATGCCTGTTCCCAAAAAGAAATGCTTGGATTTAAAGTCATACATGAAGCTATGACATTTGTGACTGCTCAGTCTGTAGCACAATTTATATGCTATAGGGATAGCTCTGGAAAGGGCTGTGGAGCTGTATGCCTGAGTGCAGCTATGCTGATAATCTCTGAGGCTCTGAGTTCACATCCTTCAAAGAAAACTGAACGATACAAAGGCATTTCTCCATGTCATGGGAGCCAAGGAGCCAGAAGAAATGCCTTCAGAGAATGGTTTGAATTTGGAGTTAATGGTGGTGAAAAGTGACAGCTCAGCTGCATCCCAGCAAGGTGGGCTGTGCACACCTAGGACAGACAGACAACTTGTGCCTTGTGCTGACAGCTCCAGTCATTCCAGTGGTGGATGTAACTGTCCAACAAATGACTGAGTGCTTCTCAGTGGCTTTCTGTTGAGGGATTTATCACTCAGAATGAGAAAGGGATCCAGTTTCCCTACCATGACAGAGACCTTTGTAGCTTTGCGAAAAATGCTATCAAAATTTTTCATGGTGTAGCTCCTGCTGGAGAGTGACATGAAATTTCCTGTTCACTTCAAGATCACCAAATAGTTCCACCATGACAATGAGTCCTACTTGATTTAGCTTGTGTTGGATCTGATCTAGCAGTTAGCAGGAGACTTTGTAGGGTGTCCAGGAGCTTTTCCTTCTTGCAGTTCTCCATCGAAGGATAAACCTTTGCTAGAAGTACACTGTGTCCATCCAGCTCCTGCACCAGTTAAAGTCAGCTTATCTTATATATACAGCATGCACAGTGATACTGCTCAGCAACCTCAAAAAGTCACTTTCTATATTTGTAGCAGAGAGATACAGAGCAGTGAACTCTATGTCATTAACAATAACTTAAGTATGTTATCTTTTGCTCCACAGTTTTCCATGGTTTATTGATGGTATAACACATTAATTCTTCTTACAAGAGTGACCTTTAAAGCTCTGTTCATCCTCACAGCTTTTATCCAATTACATTATCGCTCATTAAAGGTACAGCATTTCAAAATCTGTGCCTTGTTAAAAGAAGTAAATTGCAGGGGTCTCAAACCTATGGAAAATATCAGGTGTGTAGAAAGAAGATTGGAGAGAGGAGAATAAGAGATGTCTTGCCACTGAAATTAAAGTCAGATGCTTAATTTCCCACCAAAATATGATGTTCCCTCTACTTAAGGACAAAAAAATCTAATGTGAAGAAAAATGAAATTTGGTGCATTTTGCATGGAGAGTAGCAGGGTCAAGCAAATTAAAGATAAAATACAACACTATGTATCACTGTTAAAGAGTGCAGGGTTAATAACAATACAGACATAATTAGTATTGTGATATTTAAAAAATATTTCTGTAATTGTAATGTGTCATACCAAATAAATCTCACTGCATAGCACGGCTGTATCACAGACATAGCTTCTGATAGGTTTGACCTGTGGCTTCTTTTGGGTTTTTTGTACCATCCAGGTACAAAAAAGTGGCCAGGCAGGAGATGTTTTAGGAGGAACACAACAGATAGTAGAAAAAGTACAACTGCCTCGCTTAATTCCCGAAACAGAGCTTGATTAACATAATGAAACCTTGATTCAGGTCATACTCAATCACTTCATGGAATACAACATTTCAGTTAGAAGGATCAAGAATGGGGTGTGTACACATTTTTCTTATACACACAAAGAAACAGTCTCTCTAACACATCAGATTTATAAAATTGCCAATAAGGATGTTACTATTTAGATGGTCTTTAAGCAAAGACATAATTTTGGCAGGAGGAAGAATTATCAGTATTTTCTGGAACGATGTTACAAAACCCAGTCAAGACTTTTTGCAACATAGAACAACAAATTTGAGGTTTCTTGAATGAACCTGGTGATTGCTATGCCTATTACACCAAGGTAAAATAATATTCTGTTCAGCATTTGGACGACTAAGGATTAAATTTGTAACTTTGGAAAGATGTATACTTTTAACTCTAAGAGATGTTTTGGAAAGTGCATCCATCTCTTTTATATGACATAGTATAATATCATGGGTCTTCAATGCCCACCATTAGACAGGTGGGCATTAGACAGGTTTTAATCTGTGTCATTAAAAAACTGCATTTATTAGAAGTTAAAGCAGCATCTGAAATAACACAGGCCTTTGTTTTCTGAGTCTGTAAAAATTAAGATACCACTCCTGAAAGGAAAGTCTCTGTGAGTCTCTTCACCAACACCAACCAACTGGAGTATTATGGTCGACTTGTGACAGCTTGTGGCCCACCGCCTGGCAGTGGCTGATAAAAGCCCCCTTTTATTAGGATTTAGATTTACATATATATATAAATTTATAGATTGGGACCTATCCCTTGTTATGAGTGGGATACACAGGACTGAGCTCACCTATTGTGTTGGCTCTGGCCGAAGGACTTGCTAATGTTGCTGGCACGGAGGACTTTAGTGAACTGGCTCCACTGTTTATTCTCAGAGCTGGCATGTGAGGAGAGGTGGGTGATGTGGGAGATTTTCCATCAGATGTCTTGGGTTTGGCTGAAAGGTTCAGAGGCTGGGCCACTTCATCCTGTGATGAGCAGAGGAGAAAAGAATGTTAACACCAAAGTGCTGTTGGCACAACACCGCCCAAGCCAAGACAGTGGTTTCAGCTCACATGAACTTCTAAACCTGAGAAGCTGTATCATATAGATGAAGATCAAATGTGATACCATCTTGTCACTCTAGTTTGGAACTGAAATGACTGATAAACTGGAAAATTAGTGTGACATGATCAGAGAACATCATTCATTTGCACTTTGTGTGAGAGTTGTCTCTGAAGAAATTATTCCCATGAACATGACATTTGCTTTTATCATGAAAATAAAGAGCAATAAAATATAAAATTATATTTTATTTTGAATCGTATATTCATTAATGAAGTAAAAACTGAAGACCATCTTCACTTAAAACTCAACCACCACCACTAGCAAAACTGGGCGAACAAGTGAAAGGGGGTTCAGTTGTTTTTGTTTGTGTTTTTTTTGTTTGTTTGTTTTGTGGGGGTTTTTTTGTTTGTTTTGTTTTTGTGGGTTTTTTTGCTTGTGTGCATGCATGCCTTTTCTTCGGGTTTGGTTTTCCTCTAACTTGTACTTTCCCCTGAACTTCCCAGACTTAGGATTCCAAGCAGAAAAAAAACATAGGAAATAAATACTTCTCTTACACCTTAACAAAATCTGAGACAATAACCTGGATAATTCTGCACATACCCTGAGATGTTTTTATCTGCTGCAAAGTTAAATTTCTAGATTTCAGCCATTATTATAATTAGTATGTGAAAATAGAAAAATTGGGTAACATTTTTTGCACGGTAACTGGAATTATTCCTAAACCTGGCTTGATCACACAGTGTGACAGTGCTATAAAAACATTAAAATGCCAAGAAATGTAATTTTGTTTGGCCAAAGTAAAATAAAATAAAAAAGGAGAAAAACCCAAACCAATAAAGAAGAGAGGAAAGGATTTTCAACAAGTAGAGCATTTTAGAAGTGATTTTAACTGACTTTTAAATAAGCAGAACTAATGGATGTGATATTAGATCAAATCATCACATAATAGCTTAGCTCTTGTCTGACACTGTGACTTAGGAAAGTCATCCTTTAGCTACGAGAAGTGCTACATCAGACAACTGGGTTTCAGCTCTAGGCACTGAAGAAACTGATTCTGGTCTCCCTAAACTGTAAGTATGTTTAGTTTTAGAGAATTATTCCTGGCTTACAACAACAGAAAGCTGAGTGAGATTACACTCAGCCTTCGGTTTTTGTGGGGTTTCTTGTGTTTGAGTGTTACCACCAAAGTCCCTGTAACTATCATGTAATAACAGCGATTCTTTTCTGCACAGGAGGGTGTGCTGCAGTAAAGAAGGAATTTTATAGCTGCCTATTGCTTGTGCAAGTATAATGTAGAGGTCTCCAAACACAAGACAATTCTGCAATGCAATGTCAAGTAACTTTTCCATTGCCTCAGAGCAAAGCACCTTTGTTGTATTTGATTATATTTCTACATTTGGTTATATTTCTACACAGTTTTGTGACAGTCATAGCAGATAAACATTATCAGAGGCATTGCGGACAAAGCTGTCATCCTTAAAGTGATGTTGAAGCCATCCTAGAGGCAACTTGTGCATAAAATAAAAGGGAAAAAAATCAGTGCATAAAATTGCCTTAGGAGCCTACATGCTATACTCTCAGAAGTGAATTGGGTACCTAGATGGCAGAGTTCTGTTGATCTTCTAGGAGATTTAGGCTGCAGGGTTAAAAATGTCACCAGTAAAACCGGTATTTGACATTTCTAGAAGGGATTTGTTACTTTACAGAAATACAAATCCATTGTATTAGAATACAATAGATAAAAATAAAGATGAAATAAAATAAAATTAGAATAAAATAAAATACCAGCCAAATAGAAGGGGACTTACTTTGCTGCTCCCCTGATTTCAATTAAAAAATAAAGCAGTCTCACAACAGCTATAATGTTGTGAAATCAGTACTCTGTCAGTAGCATAAAAGTTTTAAGTACAAATGAGCCAACAAACCAACCAAACACAACGTCCTTGTGCCAGACAAGAATCCCTGAATGGCAAAGTCATGTATTTGGAAGACAGCCTGAGAAGCAAAGCAAACCTGCCCACAGACTTGTTTCAGTTCAGTCCAAGAGGGTTTGGTTTCCATGTGCATTCCATTCTTGACCTCTGCTGTAAGTCTCAACAAAAGGGGCTGATTAGTGTCAGATATGGTACCAAAAGCTGCAATGTGCTCTATGCCTAAAAGAAAGCTGACTGAGAGCAGCACCAGTTCAGAATGAGCAGCAGCTAGTCCTCGAGGGAATGGCTCTCACACACTGGAAAGGCAGCTTGGATTCCAACCTATATCCTCATAATATTTTTTCAGTATCATCCTTTTTACTCAGTCCCTCAACTATCTTGTCCCTATAAAGCTTATTTCCTTCCCTCCTCTTGCTCCTTCTCCCTTTTCTCAGCTCTTCTGTTCTCTTTATTTTAACACTTGGTGTGAAGGCAAGGTCCTGTCCAAGTCCACTATACAACGGTGGCGCTGATCTTGTTTAATGCCAGTTAGAAACAGAGGAGGTTTTTTTTTTTCCCCCTACTGTAGGCATCAAGCAATGAAGCTGTTTGTGTTTGTGTTGTAACTATTCTCGGTAGTAAGAATGCTCTTCTTCATTCAAGTCAGCACAGCCTTCTCTGAAGCCAAGAAATACAAGGCCTTGTGGAAATAATAGAAGCCGACAGTTCCAGAGCTGATAAATGTCATTCCAAATTGCCCCTTCATTCACTTTCATTGTGTTCAGGCTAATGGTAAATTAATCAGAGGTCACAGAAGCTTGGTTCTCATAAAGGAGGATAAGTAAACAATTTTCAGCTATTATATATATTTACAAAATGATAATACTTCACTGGTCTTCATAACATTTTTACTTGTTATTTCAAAGAGCATTCTCAAATCCTCGCTGGAAGTCAAATGCATTAAAAATCCTATGTTGCATCACGATCTGATAATAACTTCAGTAATTTCCTTTACAATAGTGGAACTACACTGATTTATTCCAAATAACTCTAAAAAATATCTGGGGGACAAGTAATAACATACAATTGTGTTAAGTGTGAAGATGACTGTTAGGATCTTCACTCTTAGTCAGTGAAACATGTTACTCTTTTCCCTTTCTGCAGCCATAAATTCAGAATCCTCTGCTCTTCCAGCTTAAATCAAGAACTGCACTGTCTTCATTATTGATCTGAGCCTGTGTAACCCCAATAAGAATTAGGCATCAGTCTACCTTTGTTTTATAACTATAAAATCTTCCAGCTAGCATTCTGCCACATTACAGATTAGCAAAATTTTCCCAATTATGCCAGGGCTACGTGTAAGACAGCTGGGGCAAGTAAGAGACATAAAAGGTAAAAAACAGATGTAGCATCTTCCGTTCAGGTAGATGGTATCTTTCAACAGCCAGGAGATTTGATTTTATGCAGTGGATCACAGAAGCTAGAATTACTCCCTGCCCTCAGTTTTTATTAGAGAAAGCATTGATTGGTCCCTGCCTTTTTTTTAAATGCAGCTATTCTAAGATGACATTGATAAGGTGGGTTTTTTTTTCCTAAGCCAGGATTTTTTAAAGCGTTAAACTCAAACATTTATTTATATATCAGCCAAAACAATTAATGCTGAGACTAGAAGACGTTAAGACCCAAAAGGCTTGTAATAATATAAACACAGATGTGATGAAAATAAAATGTGATCTTGATTAAAGGTTATGAAATGCCTCTTTAAAAGTAGCACATTTGTCTTACAAAGCAAAATACACAGACGCACAAAATAAATGTAGAGAATAAAGCATAAGCAAGAACACATGAAGGAAGGCTAATAAAATGTACCCACAGAAAGCAAAGCATTGCCAAAGAGATTCCCATCCCCTGTATGACAGCTGTGTCAGAGCAATTGCTGTTTTAGGGAGAACTGATTTTCTTCCCAGGACTGGAAGACTCATTAACCAAAGCCTGAATTCAGAGAACTTTAAAAATCCTCGATTTCCTCTAGATTTTTTTCCAGGTTGTATCTAGGTATTTGAGGAAAGAAGGAACCCTTCACCTATAGCAGAATTTGGGGGGAAAATAAAATATTCAAGAGCTGTATTTTGTAGCTTCACTCGAACTGGATTAGTACAACTCTGAGCTGTCATATTTTAAACTTCAGACACAGAAAATCTCCAAGTTTAAGTGCCTGACATGCAACACAAACACAAATGCTGCTGGCAAGTTGAGTGTGGATCACACTGCTTTTATAAGGTTAGTATGGTCCTTTACCTTTAAAAAGGTAAAATGCTATAGGTTAACACAAAGTGCTTATTAACATGGGAGGAAAAAATGAAAGAGAGGGAAAGGAAGGGATTTGGCCAGAGCCATACAGTGACAGCAGCAGAGCTTCAGACAGACCCAGGAATTCTGACTCGCAGTCACCAGTCTTGAAATAGTTGGCTGAAATGATGTCTTTTCTAATCTTTCCATCATGCTGTCTCTATTTACTTCCTCCTAGGATAAAAGGTTAATTCATCTCTATGGAGAATAGATATGGGAAAAGAAGGGGATAAAATCTGATTTTGAGAAACTCTCTAAACCATTTATTAAAAATGGCACTATTTCAAACACCAAGAGCTGAATAAAAGACTGATAGCCCACATGAACAAACCAGGCTCAGAGAACGAAAAAAGGGGGTGGGGGTAGTGGTGAAGAACCCAGATTATTCGTCAGGATTTGAATCTCTCTTCATATTTTAAGATTAGTGTACTATTAAAATACAGTTAGTGAATTATTGTACTGCCATTTAAATCCAAGTGCTGGATCCCACTGTGGCACATGCTGAAAGTCCAGGTTGCAGGGTTTATTACAAAATCATGAACTACTCTGGGTATCATCTGCCTGGCAATACAAATGTGCTTAAATGACCTGGCTTAAGCACAGTCCAGCCTGCTCTACTAAAGAGGCTTTTCATGACCTCTGGGAACATATTTGCCACATCTTGCTGCCTATTTAAATGACCTTGACAGTACAAATTGCAGCCAAACGAGTTAGAAATAAGGATGCAGGGAGGGGGGTTTCTACAAGATTGCTTCTGCCACCTCAACAGAAACAAAGCCTCATTCCCCCACCCTGGTTCTGTTTCCTGGAGATCTTAATTTCAATAGAAATGCAGAATATGGAGCACTTACTGGCATGTCTGGGGCAGGAAACAATGACGCTATTGTTGCCCACTGAACAATGCAGCCACTCAGTGGCTTATCCAGACTCCTGCTTATTCAAAAATGTCTAAGCAAAATACATAAGAAACCGAGGTGCAACAGCAGACATGCAAAGAAAATCCTCTGGAATCAGTGTCCCCCAAGACTACAGTTGTCCACACACACACATACAAAGACACTGGCAGCTTTCTTCACATCCCCTCCCCTTCTTCTGAAGCCACTCATGGTAAAACTATCAGTAGTGATAATAAGAAGCCAAGAGGTAAAGGCAGTTGTGAAACATTTCGTATAAATGAATCATGCGGCTGATATTATCCTCACTGATGAAATAATTGTATTAAATTAAGCAGGGATGTTCACATGACAGGATGGGTGAATTAGATAATGCTCATCTGCAGCTGTACCTCCTCCTGCCACATTCTCAAGTTTTGATTAAGAATAATGTGTCCCTTCCTGTAAAGGTGGAAATTTCTCAAACTACGTAGAAAAACAGATACGAGACATAAAAACAGGTATCTTGGTTATGATACAGTACTAAACACAACAGAATTATTCTTCAGGGTCAGAGAAGTCACTTTATCGTGCCCTTGCTCATAAGTTTCAGCACCAAAGGTAGAAGGCATGGCAAGACTCTGGTTAGAAGGGAAAAGAGGAAAAGGCTCTAATGACGAAGGTAGTATGAGGAATAATAGTGTTCTTTCCTTCTGATTCTGCAAAGTGCACAGACCTTTATTTCTGTGATAGTGCAGAAGGATCTCTGCCTGGATTTTTTTCTATACCCAGAGCAGGTGTTTTTTTTGTTTTGGTTTGGTTTTTTTTGGTTTTTTTGGGTTTTTTAAATGGTGTTGCTTTGCTGAGTATCTTCTCCTGAATGAGCTTCTCTCAGAAGACAGGTACTTTCTGGACTCAGGGCATGTTATCCAAACAGTTAGTACTTTACTGATACTGCCCAAATACTCTTCTTCACGGGACTCAAAACAAAGGGGGAAACTGAGCTGCCTTCTACTTGTGACAAATACTCTTTTTGTTCTCTGGTCTGCTTATAGGGAACTACTCAATGAATAAATTACTCCCAAAGACTGATTTATTTACACTGGGAGGATTATTTCACATTCATTCTTGCTCATGGAGAAAGTGGCACAAGAACATTGCAATTGAATCTGTTTTGTAGCACCTGAGACAGGCAGGACCTCTCCTCCAGTCTTCTTTTGCAACAGTAGGGACTCTCAATGAGGATATTTTCTGGGGACTTTTTCCTCTCAGAGAGATCCCTGAAATTCTCCCCTTTCCTTTTTCTTTACAGGAAGCAGGAAAGAAGTCAGCTGTCATAAAGACTACTTTGCTGCCCTGAAAACCCCAAGCTTTGTCTTGTCTGCACGTTGTCACAGTGAAAACCAGAGAGCTGCTGGGTGGTTTTCACTTTGTATTTAGCAGTGTTTCCCAAATCGCATGCAGAATTCCTAAACAGATGTGGGAAAAACAAAAGAAAAGCATGCAAAATGACCTGTTTATGAACATGGCAGGCCCTAGAAGATTCCTTGCCCTCCACCCCACAACCTCTGTATGTGACACACAGCACTGATTCTATAGTACCTAATCTATATGCCACAGCATACAGATGCTGAATACAGAGGAGAAAACAAAAAATTCTAGGATTGTTTTAGTCCTCCTGTTATCTCAGCCATGCAAGAGTGGGATACTTCAGTTACAGGGCAGTCTAAAAGCAGTGTCTAGGGAGAGAACTACGGAACTGCACTTCAAAGTCTATATCCAGTGATGACCTGGGGTAAATGCCTTCCTTTTGTGGAGCTTCTGGTCAGACCTCTGTATACAGAAACAACTTTTTAAAGGTCTCCAGGAAAGACTGCATTTGGACCTTGCCCTTTGGGGTCCTGTGGAGCACAAGGCAGGCTGCTTGGCCAACAGAATACACCAGGACATGCAGCTTAGCAGAATGAACAGACTGGTACATGTTTACCCCAAATTCATTTGTTTGGTTTTACAAATCTTCAGAGACACATGCTCCAAACCACACTTGCAGCTTCTGGCTGGCTTTGGACTGTCAAAATGCCCAACCATCCTTGTGAACTCTGCTAGTAATCTCCACAGACAAATAGCACAATGTGTTTGAGGAAAGCGGCCAGTATGAGATTTCTAGGCTAGTTCTCCTTGATCACAAGTTTTCAGTCACACCAACCTCTAGGGAAAGCTGATGACTTACGAAGGCTTATTCCAATCCAGATCCAAACTTCAAGCATTCGTTTTCATCCACACAGAAGAAAATTACTTAGTCCTATCATCATTATTCTTCTAATTGGGCATTTGTTCTTCTGTTTGACTGGAACCAGCAGAAGTGAGAGTTGTTCACCACATTGCTGAGAGGACCCAGTAAGAGGATTTTCAGTACAGCATGAAAATAAACTGCAGGAACAAAGAGCTTTTAGCATTTACTTGCACCTCATAATGAAAAGCCTGCTTTCCATTCTGCATTTCTAAGTGAGTGAAAATTCAACTCAGCAGCCTCGTATACAAAAAAGCCTCAGTGGACCTGCTTCTGAGCAAAGCTTGCCAGGATGGTCCTGAAATGAGAAGGGTCCATGTTGAGTAAAGATGAAACACGAGACAGTGCAGAACAACTATTCAGTTGGGATTCTCCTTGTCTGTACTTCATGACAAACTTGAGTCCTGCTGTTAGCTTTTTGCATCTAACTACTGTTCAGCTGCATTTCTGCTTCGTCTGTTTATTTGGTATAATGCTATTAATGAAGTGCTTAGGTGAGAGGCTCAAGTCAGAGGCTAAGAACGAGGAGTGATTTAGGCACAGGTCAGCAGGGACTGATGCAGACACTACAAATCATCAGGGGAAGATGACAACTGATTTTTCACCATTTTAACCATGAAAATCATGGCACATCACATGCAGTAAAAGTCATTAGAGAGGATCACAAAATTGTGGAGCAAAGGAAGGGAAAGGATTCTTCCTATAAAGACTGCTTCTCCCATACTGCCCCCAATGAAATACATGGCGATCAGTAAAGTAAAAGAGGGGAAAAAAATCACTTCTGCAGTGTACCATAGGAATTACTAATTAATTAGAGATCACAATTACTCTGAAAGCTTTTGCCTTATTTTACAACTGTGAAGAACAAGGCACAAAGTGGCTAAATGATTTGCCTAATCTCACACAGTGAGTAAACAGCTGAGTCATAAGGTAGAGCAGAGACACTTCCTCAGAGCACTGTTTGGGAATTTCTTTGATACTGTACTGAACCTCCTCAAATGTCCAGCTGCTTCAAAAGAAGTCACAAAAAAAGGTAGTCAGAGGTCAGACAGTTTGATCTGTGGTTATGTATTCCTGAAGTTGTGCTGGGTAGAAACTGTAGTGGTCTGTGCCCCAGTTAATTTTTTTTTTTTTTTAATCCATTCTGCGTAATTCTGTCCCAATAAAACCCAGAAGGCTGAAAGTGTGGAGCTGTGTCCTTATCAATGCCCTCTTCCACCTATAACAAAGCTGTTTAAAAAAATGGAAATGGACCTTGGACTGGATTTTGTTGCTGCCTAAACTGAAACTCGAATCACCACCTTCCAACAAATAATCCCCAATAAATGTTGCGCATTATGAACAGCAATAAAAACGACAAACCTGAAAGGATGGGGAAAGACTTGGAAGGAAATAAAACAAGGACCTGCAAAGCCAAACAGCATTACAAACTGGTACATTTTAAATGAACAACAAGAAAACAGAAGCCACACTGATCAAAGCCTCCCACCTCCTCTCTGTGGTGGATGACACCTTCGCTGGGAGCACACCACCACCTCTAACCCCACACCTGCAAAAGGAATTAATTTCAAAAAGAATACAGACCAAAGCGAACCATATCAAAACAAATTAGCAACAGACCCCTCATCCTGTTGTGGTCAGACAGGAGAGGCAAGGATGTTCATAGTTTCTAAGATTCAGGGGAAAAAAAAGACAAAACAAAACCAACCCCTCCCCCCAAAAAAACCCCACAGCTGTTGAAAACTTTAGAAGAAAAAAGTCCAAAGACCTTGAAAGAAAAGAGATTTCAAACAGCTTGGACAACTGGCAGGGGGCTAAGAAATTCCTTTTCAAAAAACACCTGTGCTTTCTCTGACTTTGGATATCTCTATGTAGCCTAGGTAGATTTTTCACTAAGAGAGACAGCAAGTGCAGCCCTAGGAATATGTAGTGCAAAGATAATATACACTGTATTTATTTATAGATACACACAACTGCAACAAAAATGTCAAAATATGTTTTGCAACTGTAGATATGACCTGCTTGACAATTTATTTTTCCACCTAATAGCTTTTCAAAGGAAAACTATCAACACAAATCTCATCTGTCTTTAATGCTTGCATGATATTAACAACATCCCAGATCACTAAAATCAGAATGATTTTACAGCTTGGAATTGCTGGTTATCTTTATGTTTCACCTCCGTTTAGTAGAAAGATGAAATCTAATCAGCAGCTGCAGAAACTGGAGGGAGCTTAAGGTACTGTTAGGAATGTTCAAAGGCAACACATGCTCCTTCAGTAAATACTGAAATCATAGAAGAAATTGTTTAATATTTATACCCCATCCATGATCCCATAGGTGGGGTTAACAACTTGAGAGAACATCTGCTGGAAATGGTTGGAAATTGTTGCAGTCATGCCTTTTTTTTAATTGCTGATTCCTTAGGTCATGCCAAAGAGACTCAGGTTCAGTTCCTTACTTTACAACAAACTTTCTCTGTGAATTTGAGCGAGTCACTCCTTATCTAACCTTCTGCACATGGTCACTAACATCCTTGTGAAGTTATCATAAAATATCACCAAACATAAGTTCTACTATTTTGCACTAGAGCACATGGCTACAGAAGGCAAAGGAGTCACCACTTTGTTTCAATTCTCTTACAAAATTGGAGACAATACAACCTTTCACCTAGGAAAAGGGATTATTCTAAGCAAACTGGGTATGTATCAGACGTTTATGAAACTGCATGGGAACACCACCATTTGCAACCCTCTAAGTTTAGTAACTACTATTGGTGTTATATATTTCTCTCTCTCTCTCTCTCTCTCTCTCTATATATATATATATATATATATATATATATATGTATTGGCCTTACCTATGTTTATTATTATTTGCTGCTGAATGCAGAATACAAGCAGAAGAGTGCTGAAGAAGTACTCAGCCCCCCCTTGGTGCACAGACTTCAGATCCTATTCCAGATTCACACCAGCAGAAATGAAATCACCATCAGGACCAGTATTGGGGCCAAATTGCTGGCAGGCACGATGAACCACTAATTGCTGGATTCATTAGTAAGACTCATAGTTTGTCCCCATGAGATGCTGAATACTTTCAGCTCTTTTTAAAACCTTGCATCTTAGAAATTAAAATTAACAACTGCAAACTAGTATTTTTGTTACACTATAGAAACTCAGCAGGAATTTGGAGTCAGGTCACAGGAATGCTAAAATTCCATTGTGTAAAATTAGGCAGATTTTTATCTACCATTTCCCTGTTAATTCTGGAGAACATGCATGCATCCACACACAATAGCTACTCCATGTGTTCCTCAAGCCTAAACAATTGGTTAAAATAGTTTTTGTAACGCTGACAACTGCCTCAAAAAATACCTTTAAAATCCCCCAGCACCACTCTATTATAAAGACCAACCTATTCTTTTCAGACATAAAACAAATGTCTATTTAAGAACACATCCAAATGCATTTTCATCACTCAGCCAGAACACTTTTACCTCCCAGAAGCTGACACTGTAAGAGATGGAAAGAGAAACAGAGAGAGAAGGGACCTCTAGTCCACCTACTGGCTTCACTGAAGGCAGTGAATCCAGCTCTAGCTCATTTCAAGTAGGTTCAAGTGTGTCAAAGGTTACCCACTAGCTATTTCTTGATGATTTATAGCTGATGTCTACAGATCTCCTTTTATTTTAATGATGACTTCAATACAGATGTTAAGACATTCTTTGTCTTCACAGAAGTGTATGAGAGGGAAGTTGACATCTTAAAAAAAAAGAATTCTAAGAGACTGATTTGCTTTTTCTGAACAGGGACAGCTCTGGGCAGTTTTTATATCTTATCCAGAAGGAAAAAAAAAAAAAAAAAAAATCCCGGAAAAACAAGCCCCCTTCACCCTTTTCTCTTATACTAAAGCTGCTATGTTTCTGTGACTTATTCTGGGCAGAAATCCTAGAGCACTGACTCAATGTGTATGTCACCAGTTAATTATCATCAAGACAAGACATTGGGACACTTGGTAAGCATAAGATAATTTTATCTCTTCACCAGTAATAACATGTATTTATATATCATTATTTTGCTCTGCTTGAGCCCAGAGCGATTTACAAAGTGAGTCCCAAAAGATACCACCATGGGAATCCTTCCATCCAGCACTGGACCACAATCATTTGGGGGTAAGGAACAACAGCACAGGAGAATCAGTAGCAGGACATACCACATCCATTTGGGATTTCAGATGTCATGCTGGTGAAACTGCTGAGAGCTGTCCAAAGGTGAGATTGTTTTTAACCTCAACATCAATATGTACGTGAGTGTGCACAAGGTCTGTGTGTATGTGTGTGTTCAATTTTCCTGACCCCCAAATTTGGTGTGTGCCTTTATGGAAAATGTTGAAAGTACAGGCCATCCACTCATTTATGGCAAATAATAAGCAAATAGAGAGAATTAATTTCAGAGTTTCAATTGCAGACTCTATTTTCTGTGGTCATTTGAAAGTAGGAGGAAAGGAAAACTGGAAAAGGAAAGAAGGTAGTTTCAGAGAAGACTAAGAATATTGGAAATATGCTCAAAAAGGGGCATTCTGATCTGCAAGCAAAGCAGAAAAAAGCCAAGGGTCTAGATTAGCAGAGTTCAAGACTGACCAAGGCAACCAACAAGCTAAATTCAAAATATATTAACTTACAGCTGTAACCTGAAGCCTATACAGCTCTTAGCATGGCTGAAGATAAAAATAATCAGTGACCTGGAATGACTGCTCTCCCTGAGTGAGCTACCTTTTGAAAGAAAGAAATTCACAAGAACCCACACAACAAAAACACTCTCCAGAATTGCTACATACATATGTTTTCTTCCTAATTGTACACTGAATTAAAGCTGCTTTTCTAATCCTGTCACTGTATTACTCCCTTTTATGGTACACTGCTTCACAGCTTTCTCTGGAGCATTCTGGAGATGAATAAATGCACCCAGGAAACTCAACTTTAGAAGGCTTTTTGTGCCAATTTTCCCATGGATATGTCACGTTGGGTTGTGTTTGTCACTGTGCAGCTCCTGCTGTGTTGTGTTTGCTGGAAGTCACGTAACACAATGTGGCTGATCCCTGACGTGAGATGTCACTGCCCGGCACATCAGCTGAGAGCCCGTGACAAACTTCTGTGCTTCATCTCCACATACACACACAGACCCCGAGCTTCAAATCCACAAGCAGGTGCTGGCACAGCCACGACAAAAGTTGAAGGAACACTAATAACTTAGGAAATAACTCGAAAGTTAAAATACTTCTGTAACATTATGATTCTAAACTGAAAAACTTCCTCTGCAATGTTCCCATTAGAGACATGGTCCTCCCCTCCATGCACTCCGTGTGTCGAGATACTCAGAAATCTTTTATCAAACACTTTTTTCCTAATATATATTTTTCAGCAGTTCTGGCAATAGCTTATCTTTTCTTTAAAAGCATCAAGGAAAAAAATGTAGCAACTTTGAAATTAAACAAACAGAAATTAAACCGACTCCTTAGCCCAGAATGTCCACATTTGAATTCACAGTCTGACAGCATTAACAGATAAAGACACATGATTGAGACTGAAATTTTAAACCAGTTTCATATGTTGGATCCTGTCGCATCAGCTTGTCTGCCTCAGATGCTCTTCGGATACTCCCGAATTTTCTCTCTGAGAAAATACTACTGAAGCACTTTTACTGGGAGATTCTACAGGAAAAAGTCTTAATTCTGCTGTGAAGTATTTATGCCTTAGCAGAATTGACAACATGAAATCTTCTATGATTTGAGACTGAAAATTAATCCCACTTTAATAAAAAAGTAACTCATAGATTAATTTTCTTAGCTGCCTTCTAAGCCTTTGAGATACATTTATACCAATCTCTAAGTTTCAGGCATGTCAACAGGAAGATTTTTGTTTAAATGAGATTCTTACATACTCACAAGACTTCAGGACCTTGGACCTTAAGGAGGCTACATTATAAAACCACAACACGTAGCCAGCCTGCTTTGAAAAATATGTGTACTCTAAAGTGATGCTTTCCACATAATGTCTCTGAGTCCCTCTTTTGCAACAGCTCATTTTACACTGAACAATTCAAACTGCATTCAGTACAACAAATGTGTAGTTCTGAGAAACCTGAGCGAAATAGTTGCCAAGCACTTCATATAAATCTAAAGTTAATACTAATCTAAAAGAAACTGTCTTGTTGAATTTGAGAATAAAACAAATTTTTCCACTCTGCTGCTAAATTTTGCCTCTCTCCAGTTATCCACAGTTACCAGGGATTAGAGATTAAAATGTTTCAGATTAAAATAGTTTTGGAGCTCCCTTGTTACATGATTATCATTCAGCTGTGGGTACAGGAATATTTACTGCAAAATGTATTTCTTTGCTGCTTAGTTTGAATTGCATTTTGTCAGAACATGTCAAGAGGAGCTAATTTCAAATCTAGCATGTAGCGTGGATACAAACTACCCTTCTGCAGACAAAACAAGCAGTTTCTGGAAGCTGTCAGACTGATCACACTACAACTGTATTCAATCACCTCAGAAATTCCTTTTCTATGTTGAAAAGGACTTCTGCATTTGTTAAAGGTGGCTGCACTGCTGTGATCCTGCCTACATAGCCTCTACACTTTTTTTGGACTATTAACACACACAATTAAGTACTCAAACACTTAATGTGAAGCTGCAAAAGGGAACATTTAACTCCCGATGTGAAGTACCTGGTCCCTTTCTAGAAGTATCTGGGAGGGTGAGAGTTCTCTGCTCCATTTCAAGCTCTCTCCTAATCCATCAGATAGGTACATTGCTACACTATTATCACTTGCACAAGCCTGTGCTCCTGAAATAAACACATCCCTTGATTCAGAGACTCATAACAGCCCAGAGTCTAAAAAACAAATCTCTGGAATAAAGGATGACCTTTAATAAGAATTTCATATAGTGAAGGAAACTATACGTTAATCTGATATTGGCATAACTTCCTGGTTTGTTATCTGTATTTAACTTAGAGCTAATATTGGTCCCTCATCTTTTCAGTGCTGCTACACTCAGCAGCCCCCAGTGATGAATGAACTTCGTGTATTTCTCCTCATGTCTGGTTCCCCTTCTTCAGCATAAAGACCTTCTTCTAAATATTTTTTAATTCTCCCCACAGACCAAGGCCACCCAAGTGCAAGGAGCATCAGCACAAACCACTGCTACCAGAAAAATCAATTTTTTTCTCTGTTGCAGCTCCAGATTGCATGCTTTCTTAAAGCCCTTTCATTGATATTTTTAAGACTTTGTGGACTGCTGGAACCACCAGCTCAACAGCTCTCTCAGTGGCATTAAAAACCCTTTGACTTTGTGACACTGTTTTCTTATTTGGGACTAATCCAGTTATTTCTTGCTCTTTCTCATTCAAGCTCTTCGTTCCAACTGACAGAAGGGCAGTTCTGTCAAGAAGCTTTTGAGAAGTTAATGCTCAGGTAATTCGAAGTAACAGGGTAAGACACTGAACAGAAACCAAATGCCAGATCCCAGCACTCCTGAACACTGAGGGATTCTGGAAACAGCCTCCTGAAAGTCACACTGTCTGCTGGAGTACCTTGGTGTTCAGTATTAAGCCAATGATGTGGATCATTTAAACAAAAATAATAATAACTACTACCTGCTGCCCACCCCACCAATTTATTTATTTATATCAGGTTTAGAAGGCATTAAAACAAAGAACATTAGTGAACTAATAAGGACACAGTGCTTTTTTTTTACCACTTTGTTTTACACCTCTGTTTTTCCCTGTCTGATTTCTGAGCACATCTCTCTCAGGAATAAAACAGTCTTGCTTGATTTGTGTATCTCACTTTTCTTTTGTGATCAGAGATTTTGGAAGGTTTTTCCCCCTTTTTGTTTTCTTCTGAGTTTTCACTATAAAAAGTGCCAGCTGAGCCTGACAAGGGTTAACTGCCTGGCAACTCTGCTTGTGAGACATGCTCGTGCCAGAGAGACATGATATCAGGAAAGAAGTGCTGTGGACAGCTAATCTGAAAAAGCATCCTATAAGCCCCTCCACATACCTAATTTATTTTTAGGAAAGTAAGGAGGGGTGTTAGGCAGGCAGAGTGCTGTGCAAGTTTCTACTACTGCTGCTGCTGTTTAGATATTGCTATTAACATTGCTTTTATTGTTTGGAACACATTTGCTATTTCAGAAAAGCACCTTATGAAGTTCCTTTAATACTCATCACTTCATTGTGCTCAGAAAATGGTTTAAGAAGTCATTGTTTATTTGCCTGCATGTCATATATAGGAAGAAGACTAAGGAAGAGGAAAACAACTTCAAAGATTCTGTCACCAACTCCACATTTTACCATTTAGGATCAAAAGCATGGGCAGCAAATGAGAAAGGCTCCCAGGTATCGAGATTATTAACTACAAGAATGGACAGGGAGACTGAAGAAACATGAAGTCTCAGTTTACAGCTCCCTACTCATCATTGCATCTGCACTTAAACTTTTCCTTGATTATCTTATAGCTATTTCTGCCCTGTTTGATGCTCTGGCAATGGGATTGGGAAATGCAATCACTGAAAAATGTTTTGGATGTACTAATGTATAATATTCTAGTGCTAATTGTTATTCCGGTGCTGAAAAAATTAATAGATTGATTTAGCAAGGATTTTTTTTTTTTTTTTAAATCAGTGGCATATAAAGAATTGTGTCCAGCCTGGAAACTCTCAAAAATAGAAGAGCTTGCAAATGTTGGACATAAAACTTCTGTAAATATAGCCCCAGTGTTTTATCGGGGACGCTGTGTCTTACATCACTTTAATAAGAACTGCTGCTCTTCATTCTAAAATACCTCAGTACTCTAATGAAAATAAGGATGCCTTAATTTCTTGTTGCTTGGACAGATATTCAGCAACTGCTGAGCTCTCCAACCAATAAACAGGACAAGGACTGCCATTAGTATATAGGGTCTAACATGTGCTGTTGCTTAGTTTCAGATAGATTCCTCTTCTCTACTCTTCAGGGATAAGAACTTGTCCCCACACAACACAATCATGACCTCTGATCACCTGTACACAGCCACTTTATTATTTTAATTTAAATTAGATGCTTTTCATTAGCATATTCAAAAATAGCAGCTCTGAGGGCACAAGGAATCTGCATGTCCACTTTTCAGCCAGGCTTCTGCCACAGTCAGTGTGATGTGGCAAGTGAGTTGATGCAGCTGTGTGCATAATGGGGACTAATGTTTTCCCCAAGATCTCACCAGGATAAAATTCCATTCTGCACTATCATATGCAAGGGAAAGATGAGAAAAAGAGAGACAAATGCACCCAGCTTAATAGGGCTGCTTAGGGTAGTCATCAAAAATGAAGTTCAAGTCAACAATATGCCTGAAGTAGAATCAGAAATATCATTTGGTGAGTTTTCTGGGCCTTTTTACTGGTTTAGGCCCTTTTTCTTCTTTCCTTCAGATGTCTTCCTTTTCTTTTTTGCACTATATTTTTTATCTTGAGGGAAGAAAGCTTTCCTACTAAAACTAGGTAGTCCCATCATCAGTTTTGACTGGGACAGGAAAATCCACAACCAGCTCCCCACAGTTTATTTGGTTTTCCTAGTAACATAGCCTATGGTGTGGCTGAATTAAAATGCTCATTGCCAAAGGCTCTTATTTTTTATTTTTTCCCTGGTCTCACATGGACTTGGTGAAAAAGTCAAGAGTGTCTCCGTAGTTCCTTGACCTTCCCTGGATGAGAATGGAGCAAGTACACTTGCTCTCTTTCTATCCTTTACAAACTATAACCAGGATGCAAGACACAGCTGGTGCATGTGGCAGCAACTGTAGCACCATCAGCAGACACTCCTCAAAAACAGAAGTTCTGGAGAGACTCTGGCCATCTCAAGGCCAATCTGTACAAACACTAAAACTTTCAAAGGCCATCTAATTGTTGCCTACAGGTGACATGAAGAAAGTTCCACCAGAAGCGTTCACTTCAGTGGTCAGATAACGTGAAACTAAAGCACCCTCTTCAGTAAAAGATTCAAATTGATATTTGTCTGAATATTGTAGCTGAGGGGAGACTGATTTGTGTACATCCAGCTGCTTAGTGCTGTTTCTGGCTTGTCTGAAACACATTTCCTTTCCTTGTCACAACTCCCAGGTGTTACTGCTGAGCAAATGGTAGCATCACTGTCAAAAGTATTTGAATAGAACAAAAAAAAAAAATTATTTGGAGAATCTTTGTGCTCTTGTCATTGATGGAAACACAACTGTGAGTAGGGTTAGGTCTAAGGCCACAACAAGGTTAAAAGAAAAGTGTCCAGGAATTCTCTCCTGTCACATTTCACACTGAATTGCTCCTGTTTTACAGCAGATGCTACAGACAATAGACTGTGCTGCATTAAATACGGGGAATCATTTAGCTACATTTACAAGCTACATTGAAAATTCACTCCAGAATTACTGCACTTGAAAGGTTACATGGAAAGGGCTAGAATACTGCAGCATGCAAGCACTAGATGCTATATTTATCCATGCCACATAAAAAGCAAGAAACAAAGGCAGGAATGAACAGGGCCCTGACCATTTACAAGTGAGAGTGAAGTTGTTGTCTTTATGCAAGGGTATAAAGCACCTGATCTGAAGCCAGTGAAGACTGGAGCTATCAGGTGAGAGTCCTGGTAGCATGGTAAAGGCCACAGTTCAGCTAAACATAGTGTCTACAACATTGCTTTATTTTATCTTGTGCAAGCAAGAGGCTTGAAATGAATCACAAGATGGGCTGGAAAGTTGTTCTGCCTAGTTCCTTATCTGCACCTCTGCCTGTTCTCTCCTACTTGGGAGTCTGCAACCACCCTGAATACCCAACAGTACAAGCATTTACATGATCAAAGGCAAAATGTGCTTAAGACAGACTTTGGAAATCCAGCATAATTTGGCAAACTTCAAAGATAGTTGCCTTTCAAACGGGTTGTGGAGGAGGCCTTGGTAAATTTGAATGGTATGATTAGCATACCGGCTGTTTTTAAAACTGCTCAAGAAGAAGCTGTGTTAAAATCCATTTCCGCAAGACACACGCATTTTTCTTTTGGACAGGCTCCACTAGCTCTGTTTCTTAAATCAGTTTTTCTGGCATGGATTTCTTCTTGGAAGAATGTACGACACCAGCTCAGTTTCCTAACCAAAACTTGACAGAATGTGTGCAGCACAGCATAATGGCATCTCTACTTCATGGCTTCCTGAAAGTTACAGTACAGAACCCTCGGAAGTGAATTTGAATATTCCAGGTCACATCTGCTGAAAGGCGAGCAAGACGACAGGAGATGCCAGGGTAGAGTGTCCAGCATAGTGTTCAAACACTGGTGAGGGCCACTGATAAAAGGCTTGCCAAAACAGGAGTTGCCAAGGTCTTAGAGGAGTTTCAGGGAGGTTTTCAAGTCTTACTAGATTTAAAGGATGATCCTTGGCAAACTCCCCCTGATGCTTCTCAGCATTTCTAGAGCCAACAGTTGTTCCATCTGCTGCTGAGGCTGACTTTGAAGAATCCTTGCAAAGAGCAGCACACTAACTTTAACACTAAACAAGAGAAGAAAAAGCCACAGCTTTTCAGAAGTGACCTAGATGTTTGCCAGTAGCTTGACACACTCTCAGGTAAGGCTGTCTCCTTGTCTCCAAACACTCGAGTGTATTACCAAAGCTGTGCCAGTGTAAACTGTGGGCTGAAAATAGAGATTCAGTAAACAGCATCTACTGAAAGCTATTCTAAGGCATTAACTATTCATCTGTGGAGGTCTGACGTACAGTAAGAGTGAGAAAGATCACCACAAACTAACTTAAGGAACCAAATTGCTAATGGAGATTTAAAAAAAATAAATTTCAAAAATGTCTGCAAAACTCAACACATATTCCCTGAGGACTGTTAGAAAAATTAAATATATATTAAAAAAAAAAATCAGCAAAGAAAATAAACTTTTGGAGCTGTTGAATACAAACAAGCTTTGAAAAAGAAAGGTCCACACAGACACAAACGAAGGTGTTCAGTTCCAACACATAAGCTTCAGTTTCTGTCATTGTGCTGGATTTGCCAATGTGTTTTCTGAGCCAGGCCACTGCACTATTGTGTAAGCTTTATTCTAATTACTGTAGGCTCTATAAAGGTTTCTTTATCATTTAGTATTATAAATAATTGTGCTTCCAGGCTTGGGTTCAAAGCTCAGAGCAGCACCCGCACAACAGCTCAGGCAGGTCAGGTGACCTTTCTCCAATTCCCATCTCTCTGGTGCTGAGGACAGACAAAGTGATATGTCTGTCATACGCCATTACCATTAGAACAGAATCTTGTTCTTTTATTACAACTGAACTCCGCCGGATTTCTCAGCAGGAATGCTAAGTGAAATCAATGTCTTGGATTTCCAGGCTGAGCTTGGAGGTCACAGCCACTCTATCATTTCTCAGCATTATCCCTTCTCTTTCTCTTGCGCTCTCTCAGAGCCTCCAACTGGCACACAGCAGATTGAAAACAGCATGCAGCACAGGACTTACTCTGCACAATTTTACAGCCTCTTGGAGCCCCCTTCCTTTCCTTTTGGCCCACTTTTTTAGTTTATTTTTTCCCCCGCTTTGCAAAATAAGTTCTGTTTGTCTCTTACAGAACTGCAAGCCAAAGGCACTGGAACACCTAAAAATATGAAAAAGTAATAAAACAAAGGAGAGAACAGAGCTGATCTTGACAGCTACCAGTTAAAAAAGGTTATGCTTGATGTTACCAGCAGATATGGCAGGCCTTCTAATCCTGCAAATGCCACAAAATACACACTGTGCCCCTTGGATCTCATGAGAAATTCTCCTGCTGCACAGGAGAAGCAAAATCAACACTGAGATTTTAAGTGTAGATCTACAAGCTGCCAGCCACATGCAAGACCCCATTTGAAAAATATACAAACTTGGTACCAAACACTTTTTAAAAAAAACCCAAAACCCAGCAATCTACCATCAAGTATTGCACAGCTTTGTGATTTCTTGCTCTAAGAGAAAAGGCCAAGCCAAGGAAAAGCAACAGGAAGTCAGAAAGTCTACAGTAAGGAGAGAGAGAAGAAACAACCTAGAGCTTGATTCATCAATGCAGCAGCTAGTGATTTCAAGCCATTTCTTTCACTCTTTGAAGATGTATCTCACTGAGCTGACAATGGTATTATTTATTTGTCTGTTTATTTTTAATCTGTGCTGCTTTACTGTTAGGGTAAAAACAAGACACTACTGTCAATTCAAGGAATCTCTCCTGACATGATAAAGGACATGGACATCATGCTAGAGGGCACTAATAAAAAGGAAAGACACGTTTTTTTATCAAGCTCTTGCTGTCACCTGAATAGGACTGCTTGCTCCCTGCATCCCTTAGCTAAATTCTTCCTAGTTTTGCAACAACATCCTCCCATTTCAGGGAGACATCCTGGGAATAAAGCTTCCTGCAACTGAGAGGCACAGGCCTGGTACAGTACCTTGCTTTTGGGTGGAGGGCTGTTTGTGCTCTTGTCTGTGTGGATGCTGGTAGGGGACACGGCAGCACCAAGGTTCCCCTGGGGAATGCCAGGAATCTTGCCTCCCGGAGACACTTGCATCGCAGCAAGTTGGGCAGCATACAACTGCTGGAAAAACAGAACAAAAAAAAAAAAAAAAAGAAAAAAAAAAAGAAAAAAAAAAAGAAAAAAATTGGGGTGTGGGGGGAAGACAGGAGAGAAATCATCAATAAATAAATAATCTTCCCAAAACTTTTCCTATGGCAGATGATATATTTTCCTTCCAACGGGTATTTTTTATTTAGCACATGTATGTTTCCAGACATGAATTGTCATCTTCACTTTCGTGACTCATTCCTCCAGGGATGAACAAGAGACATCATCATGACAAGTGTCCCAGCTTCCCTGTGTGTCCGGGGATTCAAAATAGGGAACAGAAGCTAATCCCCATGGTTTGCCTGAGCTATGGAAAATCCTTCTTTTCCTGAGATGACAAAGTCATAAAAGCATTTCCACCAGTAATATGCATCATCCCCTATGAAACACAGGCATATGCTGTTGGATATGATGGTCTCTGTGCTACCATTTTATGTTTCTTTATTTTATTTGCTGTGTTTTCCCTGTTTTCCCAGGCTGTAAGTTGCCTGGGACAGGGAATGTCAAAATTTTATTTAGTAATTACTGTAGGAGTCCACTCTCAGTTGGGTTGTGGGGAACTACTGGAGTCAATATAAATATACACATATCACTGGTAAAGTGCTGTCCATTAACTATTAGAAGCCCTCTCTTAGTTAATTCTAAGAACCCTTTCTGTGACAGATGCAATGCAGGCAAAGAGAGGAAATGTTTTTCTCTTCAAAACTAAACCAGTAAGGCATTTTAAATATATATTTTAACATGAGAGTACTTACAATCACAGTCATGTTTTTCAAGTCAAGCACTACAGTAAGAGTTTAAGGGACAGAGGCCCAAAGCAGTTGGAAAGCAGGCAAATGTAGAAGTGCCTGGAAGTTCCCCTGACTTCCTAATAAATGGTGGGCAGGAGAATCAACAATTGTTGCCACTTTGTAAACAGGGAGGAATTCCCAAGTCAGGGACCTAAGAGAGAAGGAATGTACTAACAAAGATTTTCCCTCCTCAGCCCCAGCACCCTTTTCCAGGACTCACACTTGTACTGTGTGAGTGATTAATGCTGTGCAGGACATGTGTAACACTGAACAAAGATACTCTCTGCCCGCAGAGATGCAGTATTACAAGGGATAACATGCAGAATATGGAACTGGATGTGAAAAAAACAGAGTGGCTTCAATATGACTAAGCCTAAGAAGTATTGTTGGTAGTGCTTACTAGTTTGGCTGTTGTTTCTCAGTTCATTTTATATGCTGACAGAGGAGGGAAGATTGGAGGGCACAAAGAAATTCCAATCCAAACCAGCAAGTCTAAAAGACGAACATGAGAATTCATTACATGATTCTTCCACATGGATCTGTGCAAAAGATGCAGAGACATTGCTAATATAAGCTCACAGTACATAAGCCCTTAAGTTTATCAAATGGTTCTGAATCTTGGACAACCCTGTGCACCATCCTATGAGTCCCTAGACAAAGTCTTCCCTTTGCTGGTGCATAGTCCCAGCCCTTTCACACAGTCAAAAGTAGCCCACTGCTCTTTTATGTGTAATCAGACACCAAGTTCTTACTTATTTCTTTTTCACTCTATTCTTTTCAGACTCTCTATGATTTTCAGTTTTGAATCCTTTTTATTTCTTTTCTCTACTTGGATCACTGCTTGATCCTTATTTTTCCGTACTTCTTAATCACCAATAATCCATCCTGTTCTGCCTAGTCTCCTTCTCTTTCCCTATCATCCATTCATTCATCTGCTCTCTTTTTGCCTTTTTCCTCAAATTTATTTGTTACCCCCAGCGAGTCTGAGCCAAATAGATGCAAATCAACTACAGATAAAGTCATCAAAAACAACCCAGCCCCAAATAAGTCACAGATTCAAATGCATGTATTTATCAGTTGAAGCTCATATCCATTCATTCTGTCTAAAGAAGCCCAAATTCTGCAGGGAGAAAGGAACAAGGTCTCTGTGAACTAGGGAAGAACTACAGCAGGCAGTTCAGTGAAAACCAAACCAGCATTGTGTATGAATTAATATATCAGCGGGGCAATGGTTGTTTAAGAAATAGGATACATGACTAGGGAACAGCTCAAACATGATGGGACGCTGGGAGTGACCCAACAGACCTAGGTAAAGCATCCCCTTTTCTTTTTCCCTGGTGAAAAACTGACAAAACAAATTTAGGCTATGGGAAAAAGACAAAAGAAAGTCAAATGACCATTAGGCAGGAAAGGTTCAAGCTTGCTGCTAATCTATAGATTAGATATCAGAGAACATAGCCACATAAATTTCTAGTCCACACAAAAAAGGTTAAAAAAAACAGGCAGTTTGGACACTTGGCAGTCCTGAGCCAGCTGGAGATTACTGACAGGCCATACAGGGCTTGCTGAGGACTGAGCTTTACAGAAATTTTTTTTGTGGGGGAGAGAAGACTTTTCCAAATGCATCTTTACTCAAAGATGGACTCATGAGAACTAAACTACATGAAATACAGGCACAACACGATGTCCAAGAACCTGCACATCTTACGCATTCCAGTGATCTATGAGCAATGGCTAGAAGCCAGCTCCTCCTCACAGCAGTGTCATCAGCCACCTTTCTGACAATGCATGCAAAGACTAAATAAATACTAGAATAAATTTTTCTATGCAACAGCCCAGAGGAAAGCCTTATTTTCAGGTGAAAAAAATGGAATATACTAAACTTCAAATGTATGCCTTATTCTCACTTCAGGGGCAGATATACCTGAAGAGACTGAAACATAAAGTATGGTGTGGTGAAACCTGGAAGGAGGAGTGAAAGAAAATCTATAAAGCCTTCATTAATGCTTTTTAAAACCTGTCCTCCTGTTATCAGATTCAACAGCTCACCTGAATTTGATTTATTTTGAGAATTAAAACCAAATATTAAATAAAATTTTATAAAGGTCCTTTGATAGAGTCCTCTTTTAGTGACTCTCTTAGTCCCCTCTGTCTACAACACAAACAGAAAAAGCAGTATCAGGTCCAGCTCTAAAAGGAAAAGCATTTACTGCTTTAAAGGGTTTATGAAATTGCAAGGGCTTGAAACCTATTTAACCAGTAAGACTGCTGCTCTATCACCCTCCTATTTCAAAAATTGGAAGGAATATGAAACATGCAGCACATTTCTTAATCTTTCACTATTTTTGAGCTTTTGCATTACTGAACTTGTCAATTCATATTTAAATGTTTCAGGACATGATGATCTCTAGCTTATATCCAAGGAAATGGCAATGGTGTGACCAAGTGCTGTGAAACAAGATGGATAAATGACAATAATTTGCCCATTCATTTAACAGACAAACTGAACTCCAACAGAAGAACATTTCTGCCCCTGCTTCCCTGCTGGCTTCAGATTTGGGAACAATCAACGAATCTCTGTAAAAATATTCAACTATCGTCCAAAATGTACCCTTATATCTTACACAGTAATGAAACCAAGACCTCAAAAAAGTGCAAGGAAAATTATGTTGTTCTGTATCACTCCTGTAACACACTGGGTTTGAGCCTCTTAATTTTACCCCAAACAGAGGCTGGCTAAGCCATTTCCACCACCATCAGCTAACCTAAAGACTCAAATGTCAAATTCTAGCACTCCAGGAGGTCCTTTTGCTGCACCACATACAGAACTTTTTATCTATAGGGTCTTGACTGCTTTATTGGGACCAAGGCATTCAGTTGCAATCAGTGAAGCACTACAGCTTTAGGCAGGTTTATTTTTGCTATACATAATAAATAAGGATAATAGTCTGAATTAAAAAAGATACATAATACTTCTTCTAGAAGGCAGAATTGGGCTTCTGAAAAAGCAATTAAAAAGTAACATCTATTGTTTGTTTACAACAAAATGATTATGTTTTGTCTCCCCTGCCCATGTGCAATATTGCATATTTTGTTAATCTGTTCTCATTAACCTCTTACGAAAATCTGTAAGGAAGCAAAATCATCAGAACAAACCCACAATTTGATACAGTTTAAAATAAGCAGGAGATACTGTTAATTTTTTAATGCTGCCCCTTTTTTCTTAAGGTACGGAACAAAAAAATCCCTTTTCTCCCTAGGTCACCACCTAAACCATTTATAATTCTTCCAATATATTAAGCAGAAATATTCAGTTGAACTCTCTAAATGGACAAGTTCTAAGAGCTCTTGGCTTGATGACTCTGTAGTGCATCAACAGCAAAGCCTTAAGGTTAGGCCAGCTCTGAAAACTTTCCCCTTGGGCATTGTTGTTACACGTTAACAATGCTCATTACAGCTTGGAGGGTACACTAAAAATGAATTCTTGTTCTATTAATACAGAAAATGAGAATGAGATTTAATAGCAATTTTAAAAAGGGCTGAGCAAAGTACTAGCAATTACACAGGCAGAAATAGTTGATTCAAACACCTACAGGCATTTGGATTACAGTATTATCTCTTATTAAAATATTTTTATTAGTGAACAGTGAAGATTAAGAACTGTAAATAAAAAAAAAAAACCCACCACAGAGAGAGACAGGTGGTAGTGGGAACTGAATCAGTTATGCAATAAATTTGTTTCTGATAAAGTGTTTTTTTAGTGAAGATATCACAGCGATGAATTTACAAACCACTGTGCCTGAGTGTTTGAACTGTTGACTGATCTACCACTTCAATTTCTTTGTCATTCTGAGACCCATCATTAAAAATATACACATGAATGGCCTTGTTCTTTGTTTTTTTCATTTTGCATAATCAGAAGTGGGGGGGAGGGAAATGGTATAAAACGAGACTCATTCAGAATACATGAATTTCATTTTTCTTTACCTCAACATTTGTTCTTACATAAGGGATGAAAACTTTGATTAGGCAAAAAGAATTTTGCATTTTTACCTAATTTTGAATCTGTTCAGGTAGTTTTTCAGTTAAAAAGAAAAAGAATTCACTGAAAACGAACATTTGATATACATCCTACTCTAGACAGGTTTTTAAAATTACTGGCAACATAGATAAAAGCTACAGAAATTAGAATTAAAGCTGCGCTCATTAGTGATTGGTAGCAATGCTTGCTAGATATTCTACAAAAAAAGTTCCTCATTTACATACTTGAAATGCCAGATTTTATTTTTGTCTGAGTTTCCTTCAAAGATTGTTAGTCAAACATTTCAAAGGGACACACTAATTTGTACATTCAAACTTCAGCAAAGGCTTCTAAGTGCCCCTTGTTTGCATCAAATGGGAGATTTTGAGAAACCAAAGATAATATTTGAACACAAAGGCAGCCTGCTCCTTTAAAAACTTGCCCAAAGAACACACTGCAAGGTGAATTTGCTAGCTTTCACTTTGGGATCATTTCAGATAGTAACAATAGAGCTCAAGATCCTGAGATGCACTTAAAAATATTTTGGTTTATTTTGAGATTTATTTTGTTTTGTTCTATAGAATTCTGGACACAGCTGAGAATTATTACTGTTTACCTTACATTTGCCTTTATCACAGCTAATTCCTACAAGAAACTGCCCTGCTCCCAGTGCTGAGGTATGCAGAGACTCTCTGTGGCAAAGGACCTTGTCTGTACTAAAGTTTCCTTTATTCACCAAGCAAAAAATAGCAAGCTGGATGAATTCACCCCAAAATTGTGGACCACAGAGACTAGAAAAAATACGCTAAATGTAGAAAAGCTTCACTGCTCCTTTCCCATGGCCTCAACACCTAGCTAACTTTCTTTGCAAACCCCTATCCTGTCTATTTTCTGCATTTAGCCTAAGAGAAGAAGACCGGTAAGTAAATCACATATCAAGGAACAATAATAAATATTAGAAAGTTGAGATTGGGTTAGTTATTAGATAATTAATACACTGCTTTTAATCAGAGAGCTTTTGGTGACACTTGGAGGAACTGCCTAGAGAAATTTTGACTCATGATGTTTCAGTCAAAAGCAGATGTGTTTCATGAAGGTGAACTTTAAAAAAAAATTATTGTGCTCAATAATATTTTACATCTTGTTTTGTCAGACTAGACAATATAATAGTCTCTCAAGTCTTAAAAAACCTGAGACTTAGAAGGATACATTGAGAAAAACAAGTTCTCATTAAAAGAACTGTGAAGCATTCACAAACAGAACAAGGCTTCATCTATACACAGGCACAGCCTTGGTAACCACCATCTCTCTCATATTAGAAAAACATCACTTTTACAATCAGTAACCACCAAGTCTCCACAAAATAGGATCCTGGTAGCTGATTTCGAGGCCTGCAGCTCTTATTCCTGAGAATAATGCCACTGTAATTGACAGGCCTGCTTTGCCTGCACCAGGATGAATGCACTAGTTCTTTTCTCATTTGGAACTTCTCAGGTATGACCAGCTGGGGATCCTTGGCATCCAGAAGCAAGGCTGGAATCCAAGTCACTGAAAAACTGAATGAGCTTTAGGTTTACTTCTGATGTAATAAAGACTTCCAGTGCAGGACATTCAAAACAGTGCTTGCTTTGATTGTAGAACAGTAATGATGAATAAAGTAAAACATATATATACAATTTATGGTAACTGTGAGTTTTCCTAGAAACTGATGTAATTTTGATGGATAGGATGCACATTTTAACTGAAGTACAACTTTATTTGTATTTATAGGAGCTTCTATAGGAAAGACACTAACTATAACACCCTCAAACATGAAGAAATGCAGTTTTCCTTGAAAAGCAGTCTTTAATTCTGCCAGAGGATAAATTCTGTTCAACTATTAGCAAGGTGAGAACCAGAACCCACGACATAACTGACAACTCCTAGTGACAGAGGAAGACTGTAGGAAACTCCTGATTAGAGCCTAGACCTCATGGCTCCTTTGTCCCATGCCTTAACAAGAAGACAATCCTTCTACAGGATGTAACTGTAGGAACTTATCAATAGACACTTCCTATCAGAGACTAATAAGATCTGTTAGTCTCTGTGATAAAATATCATTGCAAACTGTGTATGTAAGATTGTCTGCTTTTTACAAGTAAAGAGATTTTAACTGGAAAACTGCCCAAGTGGCCTACATATTCATACATACCATGTTCACACCATATGACAGTAATTGAAATAGAGTGGCTATATGGAATGCAACTGGAGAGAAAATTTGATGATGTCGTATGGAAAAAGCCTGTTGGATGAAATGCTGCAGATAAACAGCGTCCCCTTCGAGGAAAGTAATTAATATTGTTTGCGTTTTAAAATATTAAAAAAAGATAAGCTGGCAACAATTTATTCCTATAGTTTGCTGTGCAGTACCAGAATATAATGTGTTCTTGCTGCCATTATTATTCAGTATTTTTATGCCAATGCAACTTCTTATGTTAGAAAGAAAGGGAAAAGAATTTCTTTAAAGAAAGGACATACTTTTGACAACATATTCCTTATGGATTATACAGTAAAATGGCCAGTGGTAATGTAGAGGACTGACAAACAACAGACATGTGCAGCTTAAGAAGGGGCATTTGTTTTGTAAACTGCATTCCCTTTATCACCAACTATTCCTTAATGTAGAATAGAGCTGACTGTTCTGTAATGAAGATGAAGTGTTTGAATGAAGGTTCCACAGGGAGACTGCTGCTCCAGTACAGCTTTGGCAAATTAGAAGCTTGAAGGCAGTAAAGTGGCCCAGACGTTTTACTCCATAGAAAAAAACTCACCACTGCCTATTTGTTTACCACAGGTATTCTTCCCAAGAGCTTTATTTTTTGTACATATATCCAGATTTTTGGCAACTAGCTCAGAGTACCTGACTTCAGTAAGTATAATTTTTCATTTGAGAGACCAATTCCATGAGTGGCCTTTTGACAAAATACTTATTTTATATTGCATTGCTTTACTTGACTGGTACTGTATATAATCATTCACTGTTATCCATTTAGTGACCAGAGTAGTTAACAAGCAAGCACTGCCAGCAGAATTACTGTAAATAAGGTTCTATATATTTCAGATTGCTGAGCTATAATTAAGGCATTTCACTATTTTACACACATTTCCTTAAGCAACTCTTTCTCCAGTTCTTATTTATAGATTTTCTGTTTGCATTTTAAGTTGTTGTATTCAACAGGGAATTAAGTCAGGGAAAATCTGTGCCTGCTTTAGGACTGATACTGAATTAATTACTTCAAATCTGAATACTCTGTGTCTCCTGAAGTTCAGTGCAGAGCTTGTAGTAGAAAGATTAAGGTCAACTGCATTTCTTATTTTGAGAACATGGATTTGCTGACTTGAATGCTGATATGCTATCAGGTTCTTATATATTGATGATTCTAAGACTCCTTGGTCACTCGTTTCTCTTCTTCAGGCATGAAGTAGTGAAACAGGTATTCTGCAGGACATGTGGGCAACAGCATCAGCCTGCTCTAGAAACTTTTCCTTAATAAGGTGTGATAAGAAGTGAGTCCGAAAATACTGAAATCTCCCTTTAAAGTAGTGAAGAGATGATAATCACTTACCAGAAGCAACAATGCCACATTGCCAAATTAGTTTGTTGGAGGGGAAAAGAAACAGATGTAAAAACTGACACTTGGATATTTTTGCCCCCCTATAGTTTTATCTTCATCTGTTAACTATGATATCAAACAGTCAAATGAGAAACATTTTCTTTCCTGTCTGTTTCCCTTTTAACACTAAGAGCATTTTTGAACCTGAAGTACCCTACAATTGTATCTGTTGTCCTTGGAGGGATAAATTAATGTTTTTCCTCATTTATCTGACACATACAGAAGTTCAGTGACATCTACTCAGCTCACTCAAAAACTTAATTTGCTCTTTGAACTGAGTTGTATTACGTGGTCAAAGGGGCTGGATAAAAATGCAGGAGGTAGAGAGTAACAAACTCTCAGTCCATTGTAAACAAGGCTGCTGTCTTCCAGCTTGGGTAGAGAGGAAAGATTGTGATGTTTGTGCCTTAAAGGGGAGCTAAGGACTGTGTTTGAGCAGCTCCTGTTGTGATGAGCCTCCCTGGAAAGAACACAGAAAGGAGGAAGTACAGGTAGAAGAGGAATATTGAAGGGCAGAGGTCAGTGATGGACAGACCATCCAAGCTGCAGAAGAAAATGGACTTGCTATGAGAGCTAAACTAAACAAATTGATTTCTAGAATAGTTCTTAAGAGATTATTTTTTCTTTTTTCCTTAGCAACAAACACTAATAGAATATGACATGGCATCTCCATTTGGCTATTTTATTTTATTTTTGGAGGTGAAGAAAGCATAGCACGGTTATTATTTTGAAGGAGAAGAATATCAGTCTTACACTGTTACCTTTCCAGTTTCTGTGCCACAGAACATTTTCAAATAGGTTCAATTAAATTTACATCTCACCTAATTTTTTGTCACATTCATTGCTTTAAAATCTCCTTCCACAAGTCCTCAAGAAAGCCAACAAGTCCTACCTCCTCCTATGAGATCCTGTTGTGAAGTTGTATCAGTACAGGGCAGCAGTTGTCCTCCCCAGCAGCACACTGCAATATCTTTCCATGGAAGCAGGGTTTTGTACAAGAACTCAGGAAAGCTCCAGCTCACATGTACCTTTCCTTTGACCTCAACCCACATGTAATCCCCTCTTCTAAAACAGCCTTGTTTTGTTCTAGGTGTTGCTAAAGAAAAGGCTTGCAGAAAAAGTCCATCAAACTTATCAGACCTGTGGGAAACGCTTAATTCCAATCACTGGCAAAGCAACAGCCCCTGTTTTGAACTAGAATATTTTGAGCCTCACTGTATCAGTGCAAATCCATGTTCCAAACTAGAAACCTGCTGAGTTTCACTCTGGTCAGACTTCTAATGTTCTCTACAGGGAGTCCTATCAACCTGAAATTAATGGGAATTCCTAAATTCAAATTACCTCCATTACCAGAGGCTGGATAACTTGGATGCTTAAAACCACAAATGCATGTTTGTTTAATTGGGATGCTTGAGCTTGGGAGAGGACATGCTACAAAGATGAGATATTAGAGTATGTAGAGGGGAGTGCCATTATTTGATAACAGAATTGCTGAGAGAGCAGAAAGGACTCAATTAATGTAATTATTTTGGAGTTTGCTTCATTATAGGAAAGTCCCACTTCAACAAAATGAAATAACAGAAACAATAGCTGTTCAATCTTTTTATTCTTCGGTTTTATGATAAAATGGGTGTGGTCTGTAAAACTCCCCATCCAGTTGAGCCCATAAAACTCCAGAGAGCCTGAAACCTCTGTGAAGCTTTGGCAAACCTCTCAGGAAATAACAGAAGAAGCTGTTTTCTGGTTCATCTTGCTATTTCCATGCTTACACTGATGTAATGGGAAAAGTGACACTTTGCATATTCCATTAGGACACGTACAGAAGTTTAGTCTTTAATTCTTAGAGAATTTGTTCCCTCCAAGTGGTCTCTGCAAACATCTGAAATCCCTCAGGATTTAGTTTCTGACTCCCACTACAAGAAACCGCAGACAGTAAGGTCCAGTCACACTGCATGGTCAGACTGCAGCCCATGCACAAAAAGCCTGGAACTCACTCCAAAATTCCTTTTTTTGGCACATGCTAGATTGAAGTTTAAGGAGCTGTAGGCAAAATAACGTGATTGAAAGTCAAAGGGAATTATATCTTTAACTTTCATGATCCTCTCATGCTAAGCATCACCCAAGCACAAGAAGAGCTATGAGATGAACTTGGGAACTTTACATGGCTGCTTTTGGTTTCACCAATCCGTGTGAATAACCAGGAAGTGCCAGAGCCTCGTGTTCCCATAGCAAGTGGGAAGCTTTGTCCTCAGCATCAATCCAACCATGGGAATGCAACCTTCTCCACATTTCTCCACTTTACATCCTAATGCAAGATGTTAAGTTCCATATTATTCCATTTTATCTGGGGTACTCTAAGGAAATGCCCACTCTCTACCTCTTCAGCATTTTGCTTTTAAGACTAGACAAGACTGAATGCACAAATGCATCCCTCTGAATTCTGGTTATTGAGGAAAAAAAGGATGTCCTTCCCTGGCAACAGGGCTGCACATTCTAATTTATCTCTTAAAGAATTCCAGATAGCCACATATTCCACAGTAACTATACTAACACTAATTAACTAGTAACAAGCTCTATAATCCATTAGTATACCTGATCCATCCCTGATTATTTATTAAATTTTGTTTCCAGAACTTTTCTTGAGACACTGAGTAAACTGGAAAAAAAAAAAAGGAAATAGACTCCTGAGTGAAAACAGTGCTTTTTGAAAACTGTCTTCCATACTAATTTCCAGTATGGAATTTTTTTGTAACAGAAAGATGAACCTGCTTGTACAAAAACATGAAATACTGAAATTATTTTAGGAGACATTTTTCAATTGTTAATAATATGGCTAGGTTATAAAAAGAGCTAATCCATATTTTTAAATTGCTCATCTGGAAATTTGGATTAGGAGGAAAAATCTCAGTAATTTTCGTGTTTTATAATGAAGTATCAAAACATGAAACTCTTTTCAATCAAAAAAATAAAAAAATAAAAAAAAAAAAAAGTAAAATTTGATGTAAAAGCACATTTTAAATTGCTCCTGGCTGAGTAGTTGTCTACAAAGCACCAGGGGGGGTGCATGAAAAGAGTTTGCAATGGAAACACCAAGAAGCTTTTACTGCAGTCCCACTAACAAGAGCTGCTATCATGAAGTAATAGCATTATCCAGAAATCTTTGTTTATTACCTCATTCCCAATGCCATCTCATCTCACTTGAGTTACTTGGGTCTGATGATGGGGTTAACGAGTGAGGAGGTGTTTGAGTGGGTGTGAATTAGGGGCACTGCAAAAATAGAAGCTATTTTAACAGTTCTGTGTTTAATATAGTCTGGAGCTCAGTAATTTCTTTTTTCAGGTAAAATACTCACACATTCCAAGGCTAAGAGTGACTTTGGCAAAACACAGATAATACCTAGACTTACTCGTATTATGTGGAGTATTACAGAGGAACTCAGGCTTCTATTACTTTTCTATCTCCATCATTCTGCCCACAAGTCTAACATAGATGGAATACTAACGCTTTCATTTCCTGTGCTCAGAGACTTTCCTAAAAACTTGGATATTTTCAGCGACTGTGGCAGAAAACATCACTGATAGCTGCTCTCCCCTACTCCTCTACTCCACAAGCCATCCTCACAGCAACCCATTACAATATGTTCTAACATCTGCCTCCTCAGATGATGTACGACCTATTTGATTGACCCTTTTTGTGCTGCTCAGGACTGGTTGCTCCCTGCAGTGGGAGGGCAAACAGGACTCATTCTTCTTTACCAGCAACTGGTAAATTTATCTCCATTCCAGACTGGGAATGTCAAGCAGGGATTCTCCTTGCTTTCCTCCATATAGCAATACCTTCCATACAGTCTGTTCCTTTATAATTATCAGGGATAAGTAATCCAGAACAATCCAGAAAAAGGGAATGTCTCTGGGCTCTCCCTTTTTATTGTTTATATATGAAACATTTCTGCCAATTAATTTTTTCCGTGACAAATATTAACATTACCCAGTGTTTGTGACTCCAGCGTGGGAAGCATGAATAAGGCAAGGAACAGTTCAGTCCTCCATTACGCAGGGATACTCCTTGTTTTTGCCAAAGTCAGCAACTGCAAAATATCTCTCAACTTCTCCAGTTAACACCATGGCACAGGACAGGCCTTTGCTCAAAGTGATCATATTCACCACAATAAAAGTCATGTCTAAAGTAGCCAAAAAGCACTTGCCAATATCACAGCCATTAAATACAATACTTATTCTCACCAGCTCTATTTCTATCGTGTATTTAACAACATTAACATCAGGATCATTGACAATTGTCCAAAGTCATCTGGTGTGAAATGGAAAGAATATGGCTATGAAAACATAGGGAAGCAAAGCACTGAGACCAGCACAATGGGATAGCCACACTTCCCGAAGATGGAAAACTCTACTGACACTGGGAGTTAAAAGTCTGCGCTGACTCCTACTCAGTGACTTTCCTAAATTCCAACTGCTGCAGACATACAGAGTCAGTTGGAGTTGTTGCTCCATGCCCCACCAGCCATCACAGAAATAGAATTCTGACTTTATGGTCCACGCTCACTAGCTTACTAACTGGAATTACCTAGGAAAAAGAAAAAGGAAACTGAGCCACAGTAGAAAAGCAGCACAAAGCGGGAATAGTCTGAGCTAACCACCCTGATCTCACTTTATAAAAACTAGAATGGAACTTGCAATGTTATGCCATATGATTTATACATGTTAGGCATCCATGGCTAAAGGTTATTCTCATCCCACTATCCTGAATAAAAACAAAGGAAAAAAGTAGCTAGTCTGTGCTCAGCACATCTATGTAATTTTAAAAAATTTTGTGTCAGCAGTTGAATTTAAAGTGAAATATATCTGTCCTCTCTTTCTCATGAAAAACACACATTTCCTTTTTTCTTGTTATACAAGTCAGATGGAGAGTGACTTTGTCTTCCTCAAAGTCATCCAACTGGTAAGACATAGAGCTGCATTTTCAGGACAGAACATGTGGGGAGGGGCATATAACTCCCCCAAAGTTGCTTGCAAATTACTTTGGCTTTGTGTGGAGAACATATATGTTAACATAAAGTAGAGTGTGAACCCAAGGAAAATGAAGACAAACACTGACAGCTGGCCAATCTTGCCCTTCTTTACTGTGTTTGCCTCAATATAGTATGTTTGTAAGAATGTGTGAAATACTTCTGAAAATAACGGTTATACTCCATTTAGTTTTAACAAGCAAAGGAACATAAAATTTACAAACCTCCTCAGCAGGATGTGATTTATTAAAATTCATGGAGAATTGTCAGCAAATTTCCAGGAGGAGTTAAAAACCTAACTTAATCAATATCCTGTGAATTTTTTTTTAACTTTTGTATTTAATTCAATTTTTTTTCCTCACATGTCCAAGGTTACAGATATTTTATTTACTAATTTATCTTTCATTTTTATCTTCAACCTAATGCTTCCCAAAGAATCAGACCAATGCTTATACCACACACAGTATCTTTCTTCCACGAGTGGAGTGTTGCCACATTCCAGAAGGACTCTAAACAACAATTTCTTTTTCCCACCAAGACAGGCTGAAGGACAGGGAATCTTTGCCTCCTGCATCCCAGCAGTGACTGGCAGTCTGTCTCTGTCTCTCCCACCCTCCTCTTAGGGAATTTTGAGAAGGAGATTCACACCACTAGAATACAATGGACATATGCTGCAGGGCTCATCCCCAATTAAGGAAGACCAATTATGGTAAGTTAGATCTCTGTCCTTCAAATGCACTTATGCAACTCCAAGCCCTGACCTTAATATTTAATATACTGCAAGTATAGGAAGGGTCCACTGCAGTTTTCAATTGCAGAAGAGGAAATTTTGACTGAAAGACACTGTCATCCTGAAGGGCCTTCAGCTTTAATTTATTGTGTGAGAGTATTATACTGACTTTAATAAGCTTAGGATAAGCAACATCCTAGAGGATGTACATCACAGATTTTCTCATGAGATGGAAAATATCTTACCTTTCATTATTGTTTATAATTAGTGCCAAATTGTTCCCTTAGAGTCATTATTCTTACAGGTGACACCTATCAGTCTCATCACTGACAACTTTTTAGACATCTGACCCTCCTTGAAAGAAACACATTGTATGAACTTAAATTGTTTTGACTAACAAGACTGGTAGCAAGTAGGAAATGTTTAATGTGTCCTAGCAGGATTGCATTGCGTTTGCATCCTTGCTTCAGACCTCCATGGTCAACTGTAACCTCTTTAAACTGAGTTGCCATTTGTAAAGTAGCTGAAACAAGCAGCCCTACAGATGTTATCTGCTCTCATTGGCCTAGAAATCTGGCCTAGGAAATCTAAGAAGTTGTCAGCAGTATTATCCTTCCTCCCTCTCCCCCCACCCCTGCTTGTCTTCCATATTCTAATGGCTGTTTATGAGCTCAGCTGTCATTCTTTGCACCAGGGAAAGATAGATGGGACACACCAACCCCAACCTAAGTGACCTTTGGATGTGACAAGATTTTTAGGTCAGTCCTGCTAAATGGAAGCCTTGGTGTATCAAGGCTCGCCTCAGGGTGAAATTTCCAGTGAATTTATTATCTCCCAATGCCCTTTGGACTGCTTCCCACCATCAAACACCATGGCAGCATTCAGAACAGGAAGAAATACATTAACTGGAATCTGATCGTTTTAAAAGGTTACAGCTGCCCAAATATAATTTAATTTCATACTTGCCCTTTGAGGGTTTGGTGTATATTTTCATTTTATGACTGCAAATGATAAAGCTCTTAAGATTCCAGGCAATAAAAAGGAAAAGGGGGGAGAAAGTATTTTAAGGGTTAGATGTCTATTCAGTTCATAGTCAATGAGGAAAGTGACAAATCAGCTTCTTTTTTAAAAAAATGGATCATTTCCTCAGTTTTTAGTAGCCATTTCTTTCCGTGAATTGGAAAATGGGGAACAATACCTTTTAGTGAAAACAAACCTGTAATGCCACCCAGTGTGATATGAAAGAAACATCTACTGTGCAAGCATCTATGTGCCTTAAGGACTTGCTTCAGAGGAGCAATTAATGGGAAGTGAAATAAAGTTATCTGAGTGAACTGTTGAAAAAAAGAAAAAAAAACCCAACAAAAAAACAAACCCAAAAAAACAAACAGACTTGAGAAATGCTTTAATCTAACCAGAATATTTTGAGTTTTAGCTGGGTAGGCCATGGTTCCTTCTAGAATCACTTCTGTCTGAGCTCGGGTTATGTACACAGATCCATCTCCCCATACCCACACAGCAGGATAAGAATCAGGGTCCTCAACACAGTTTTTGGGGAAGTGTTCACTTTGATTGGAGTCCCACACCTGTGGGGACTACTTTTGTGTAGTAACAAAATTCTAAAGAACAAGTATGCAAGATACGACATCCTAGTACAGAACATGAAATGCTGGGAAATGATGCTCACTCTCCTTTTCATTACTTAAACACAAGCTACCACACAAATGTGAGTTTGGCCAGCTTGGAGTAGAGGTAGGAGAAGCTAAGCACTTGTGCCTTTCACTCTATCCAATGAAAACTGCATCACCAAATGAACACTACCTCACCATCAAACAGTGTGATAGAACTTTGATGATTGTTTCCTTTCCTCACAACAAAACATGGAAAAAATAAATAGCTGTGGAAAGGAGGAACGATTAAGTGCGAATGTTGCATATCCTATTTTTAAAGCCACCGTAAGAAATTAATTATTGCTGGGCTCCCATATCCCTTCAGGGCTCTTTCAAAATCTTTCCCAAACACATACTGATACACACTGTCTGAATTACTCTCACCATCGCTGTATCAGAGCAGTGTACAGCAAGTAGCAAAGCTACCATGATAATAGGATAAGTAGGGATGGTAGCCCTAAAAAGAACTGTATTCCTATGCAGCTATTGGCATAGCAGGAGGGTGAGTTAAATCAAATGCCTGAGCAAGGGGATTCTGCCTCTTTGCCCTGCTCAGGAGAGACCTGACCTGCAGAGCTGCCTCCAGCCCTGAAGTCCCAGCACAGGAAGGACATGAACCTCATACAGTGAGTCCAGAAGAGAACGTGAAGTTCACTGTGGAAATGAAGCATCTCTCCTACAAGGAAAAGCTGAGAGAATGGGGTTGTTCAGCCTGAAGAAGAGGTGGCTTTGGAGTAACCTAAACGTGGCCTTCTTGTACCTGAAGGGAGCCTAGAGGAAAGATGGAGGAGCATGTAGTTACAAGACAAAGGGGAATGGCTTCAAACTGACAAGAGTGGGTGGAGATTAGATATTGGGAAGAAATTTTCCAGTGGTAAAGCCCTGGTACAGGTTGTCCGGGGAAACTGTGGTTGCCCCATCTCTGGAAGTGTTCTAGGCCAGCTTTGATCAGGCTCTGAGCAACCTGGTTTAGTGGAAAGTGCCCCTGCCCATGGCAGGGTGGGGTGGAGATAGGTGATGTCTAAGGTCTCTCCCAACACAGGCCATTCTGTGATTCTATGATTCTATGTATTGCTTACTCTCAACACCAATAAGCCCTAGTTTGTAAAAAAAAAAAAAAAAAAAAAAAAAAAAAAAAAAAAAAAATTGGAATACTGAACCAATACTAATGCAGAACTACTGTGGAGAAAATAAATTTTTAAGGACAGTTTGACCTACTATAAAATGTAAAATGTAGCATATCTATTAGTGTTTCTAACATGAATTTTTTAATTTTCAGAAGTTCAGGGTTTAATGATAAAATCTACATGAGAGATAAACTAGGACTTCAGCCATGTTCTTGTGCCAAATTCAGCTAGAACCATTTGGTTCCCTTAAAGAAATAAATATGCTGCTGCATTCTATGGTAATGGCCCAAACCACTTTAATCACACGATCACAAACTGTACTGTTTTGGTGTATCAATGGAGAACACACTGCTATCATTTATAAAGACTGTTTTGAGCCACAGAAGGGGAAAGAAAGAGAAAAAGATTTTTTTTGCCAGGTGCAATTGTCACACTGCAGCATGGGGAGAGGAGTAACCTGCAGAGCTGACCCTTCACCTTCACAAGGGCAGAGAGCCACTGGTGTTGCTGTCCAGGTGTGCTGAGGGACAGCCATCCTTCCCCAGCCCTCAATCTGCAGGGAGACCCTCAGGAGTGATGCTTCTTTGGATCCCTGAGCATATCAGGCAGGGGCATAGGTACCACCTCTCATGGCTTCCCATGTCACTGAAGGATTAACCTCATCCCCTTGAGCACAAACTGGCAGCTCCAGGCCCCTTTGGGAGAAACAGATACTGTACCTATAGGAAGGAGCTGGAAAAAGCCACTCCACAGCAGTTCCCCAAAGACAATTTGACTACCTCAATATGCCACAAACAGATTTCCCTTGTCAGTGGCTGCTGGTGCAGGATGTGGCACAGCTGTGGTTCCTAAAGCAAAGTACAGCTTGCAATAGAGCGAGAAGCCTCTGCTGAAATGCAGATTTTAAAGAGAGAGAAATACCTCTAAACAGCAAGACACAGAGGTGCAGGTCTAGACAGAAGATGACCTTGAAAATCTCATTTTCTACTATCATGACAACATTTAAAACTTTTTTACTGCTTTCCTGTTGTATTGATACTCATAGGATACTGATTTCTAAGCTTCCCTCAGCTTAAAAACACACACTTTTTAAAAACTATTTTTCTTTCTTGCATACATGCCTTCTCTTTTTCTTTTTAGTTCCATTTGTATGTTTTCCCATTAAGGAAAGACAGCTCACATAGTAGCTTTCTGACAGCCCTGCTCCCTGTATTTCCAGAGTCTGTCAGCCTCTGAGACAGATAACCTGACAAATTTGCAGCATATTTCCAGACAGGTAACTCATCTGTGATGTGACCAGTCTCTATGACTAAGGGTTAAGGAATGTAAATCCAATAGTCTGCACTACTTTTCTCCTTAGCTATCCAATGAATGGAACAGCAACAGAGCACTGGTAAAAATGGCAAATAAGGCAGTTATGCAATGTGAAAGGGCTGCTCAGAAGCTAGTCTAGGAATCAGACTCCAATGAGCAGAGCTCATGCAGATTGCAAAATTTAAAGGCTAGTCTTGAGGACTACTAGGAGCTACAGATACTGTTGCCTCCAAATTTTCTTGTTCAGGTTGACCTTACAAAATTCACTAGATCTGAAAGCATAAAGAACCTCTGAGAAAAGGAATTTGAGGAAACTGAGCCTACATATTGGGGAAAAAATTGCACTTTGACTTAACTTCAGGAACTAGCTTACGCTATCCAGGCACAACAGAATAATTAAGTTTAACACTGTGAAAGCTCCATCTCCAGATACTAGGTATCTTCTACTAAGAAAAGTTCAATTGATGACTTTGGAAAGATAAACAGAACAAGCCTCCTGACCTCAGTGGTTTGTTATCTAATGCTTTGATCTACAGTCTACAGTAATTAGGTATTTCATAGTTACAAACTGTGCCTAATATTAGCCCCCATTCATAAAAGGGTGATTAAATATCCTGGCTGCTAACAGTCAAGCCTGGCAAGGAATCAGATTTAATAAAAGAAAGGGTAAGAGTTCAGAAACTTCTAAAGGCTTGCTCTGTTCTTGCCATATGCAATTTATATCACAGACCAGTGATGCACTCCTCCTGCACACATCTACTACTATTCTGTTTGTTTACTTCCATCCTGTTCTGCCTTGTCAATTGGAAATGACCTAAACTTTGGCCAAAAAAGAATGGTCATAAAATAGACTGTAGTAAAGATATAAACTGAAATTCTTACACATTTATATATTATACCAATCTATACAAACAGCAAACCGTGTCATCTGATCCAGGCATCACAGAGACAGCAAGACTTCAAGACAGAATTTCTTATGCTCTGTTTTAGCATGAATAATTGTAGTAATTTGATTAGTGGACCTAAAGAAGGAAGTATGTATCAGTAAGTAGTTTGTGTAGGTTTGTCAGTGTTTCTCCCTGTTGTTATTTGTAGCATTGTTCCACAAGCTCCGGAGTGAGTGCACATCACTGATTTGCAGTTTTCCTTTGTGTTTGTCTGTTGGGATGTTCTGCAGGGGGACTGTAAACACACACTATTGGCAGAGCTCAGCATGAAGACAATGAACTCCAAAAACATTCAGAAAAATTTCCTAGTCTGACTGCAGCTTTAATGTTTTACAGGAGCTCCATAACACCCCAGTTTGTGGCTTCAGAGCTAGTTCCCCCACAGCCAGCCAAGCTCCACTCAGCGTGGCTTCCCCTCCTCTCCCCCCGACGGACAGTTTGCTCAGGATTATACAATCTGATTTGCATGATTATATAATCTTCTTTACAGCAACATCCCTCTGAAAAGAGCAAACAACATAATAGCAAAACCAGCAGCATAAGCCAACTCTTTCAAAACCCAGTGTCTGGAATGTGCAAAGGACACAAAGTAGGGGGGAATAAAAAGTTTTCTTGGTTCTGTTACCAGATTTTTCATACAGACCTTTCCCAGGAGCATTAATTCCTAATGAATGTAAGCCATGAAACAATGTAAAATATAAACATCTCCCAGATTTGCACTGCTGCCAGTATAGGAAGGGAAGCATCTCAAGGTATTGTTATTTACTTCTTTTAAAACAGAAGTTACTTTGGGGCAGTGTGAGAATTCTAAGATAGTTTTTCCCCATCCTGGCTTAAAACACTGGCAGGCAGGTGCTGCCACTGCTGCTATTTTGATACTGGTTTTGTCTTGCAGCTGGTGGAACTCACATCTTTGATACCACAATCCCAATGATCTGAGCTCTTGCTTCTATTGCACAGAAGTATAAACAAAGTCCCACCTGATACAGATGCCTCCACTCCTTGCCTCTTCTTTCAAACACTTCATACTCGGCCTTAGGATAAGTGAAGACTGTCATATTCTGATCTACAAACAGGCTCTTCTGCTGGCTGCTAAAACTACTTATGATGTCAGTTACTTCAGCAATATTCATCTAAAATTAATGCCTTATAAATAATCAAGGAGTAATCTGCTTCCGTCTGTCAGGCTAACCCCAAAAAGAAACAAGTGTAACATTTTTGCAAGAGAAAAGAAATTAAGGATGACCTGACCTCACAAGCACGCTTGCCAGACAGTTACACACTCTTCCCTGCATGACCTATTTTTTCCCTGCTCACACCATGGAGACGTTTCAAACAAATAGCCAGTAATTTAGGCTGCTTGAAACACAGAGGGTTGCCACCCAAGACAGTTGGGCATCTTAATGGCTTTGTCAAGTTTCCAAAAGTTTTTAGTGACTTGTTATCTCTTCTCAAGTTGAAATAGAGCTCTATTTAACTAGTCCATGAAAGTCAATGTTAAATGTCTCGCTTTCCCAAAAATTAGGATAATGGGTATGGATCATGGCCTAACATTTTGTTGCATATTACAGTGTGTGAATGGCCTGTACGAAAAACATAGTGAGTACATAGATGGTTTCTGAGTTAAACCACAAAGTTAGGGAATAACTTACAGCTAAAAAAACTTAACTTACAGCTTAAGTACTCCTATAGCATATGTTCCAATGCTGCAATATTTCCAGCCTGCTTTTGAAAGCTGCTCAAAACTACTCCCTAATAAAATTCTATAAGATTCAGAGAACATTTGTTTCTATTACTAGATCAGATTCTGTACTAGTTGTCATGATCTCCATCAGCTGTAGTATGAACCACTGAACACCTGTGGGTTTTCATCCTTTCCATTTGAGAGCTCCACAACTTAGCAAAGACCAATGCATCATGAAAGAACAGTCTACCTAAACCAGGTTAACTTCTCTGAGACACCTTTTAGATCAGTATAAAAGGATTAATGGTCCCCTAGCAGAAAACCACTGAATTATATTATGATATTCACAGTCACTACAAGAAAAAAGGCACAGAAATCTTTATCTTGTGCTAATTCATGAGAACTCTTGTGGCAGAGAAGGACAAAGCAAAACGGAAACAACACAAGTGATGAAGGGAAAGAAGAATAGGAAAAATATGTAAAATCAGATAATATATGAAAGACAAGGCAAAGGATTTTCTGTCCTCATGCTGGGGCTTATAGGTAAAGAGACAACAATATGAAGCTGAAGGCTGGTAAATAGGAAATAACATGGAAAAGATGTGCTTATTTCCATTGTCCAAATGTAAAATGTCTTCTAGGAACCCAGGGGGTAGAGGGAGAAGGAGTAAATAGCTGTATAAGCATCTTGTAACAGGTTCTTCTTCTTTCTTGAAAAATGCTGGGCTCTGACTCTGGCCCATGTGAGCTCAGGAAAGTCAGAGAGAACGCTGTCTGCACTTTTTCCAGGCTATTTGCATACGTTCCTTAGTATGCAGAATGTCTCTGTATGTAATTGAATTGTTGTTTTTGCCTCTATTAATACATATGCAAATGAGTCACTCCTGCAGCTGTGCTGTATTAATCATATGTGTGCTTCTGTCTGTCTGCCCTGCAGACTCAGGGTCGGAGGGAGGGGGAAGAGGGAATTCAGTCTCTTTAACCTAGAGGAAAACTCACTCATGCAGACAGAGGTCTGCTAGCAAACAGCAGGCCTGAGTTACAACTCAAGGCAGACAGGCTGGTCATTTTTCAGTCTTTTTTTCATTTTTCATAGATATGGATGGAATCTGAAAGTTATGCAGAAAGGACTGTTAATCTAGATAAAATGAATATGCCACCACTGCTAATTCTTTCCCCTGGGGCAGGGAGGGAGTTTTAATTTGACAACCCACAGAGTAGCCATGATATTGTTTTACCATGTGTATTTACTGCCTGTAAATGTCCACTGTGGGTGTGCTCAGATATTCACAGTGCTCAATAAAACACAAACCATTTCTACGTAGTCTGCTGTAATCACTGTCTTTTCTAAATTGACTGGATTTTGATAAAATGATGTGATCAAGCTTTTCATTCAAATCTATTTTAATGGAATATATTGAGTTTACCCATAATGTTGTGTAAGATTCTATCAAAGGCAAGAGTGGGCTATTTAAATGCCAACTATAAAGCACATTTACCCACCATGAACATGATTTATTTGAGCTGTGTTCTGTGGTTTGTGCTTTTACACAATCTACCCCAATCTCTAGTTCTCAGCAGGTATCCAAAAAGTGAAGAATAGTTGCATCCTGGTATTGCAAGGCTTGGTTTTGAGTTAATTGAGAGGAACTTTTTCCATTTAAAATGGTAGGGATTTTTCAGAGATGCTCTTGGCAATCAATAGCCTCTCAGCCCACACCTTATTTTATAGTTTGATGAGTATCTTAAAATCATCACTAAAAAGCCCAAGAAACCTTGGAAAGATAAAATTTTTCAAAGACAATTTACCCCACAACAACATAGAGCTCTTCACCCTGGTTGGATGGTTTTAGGTTCTTTTACATGAAGAGCTCTCCACATTTTTCTAGCTGAAGACCCTTGGTCTTCACTGATCTCTTTTGAAATAGCCACCTTGGCTACCCATGTGCAGTACAGGTGGAAAATATCTAGTGGCCAACACATTCACCAAGAAGTGGAGGACAGAAGTAGGGAATATAGAATCCGCACAATGCAACGATTTAAAAAACTATTTATAAAAGGGCATCCAACAAAAAACCATTGATTTATTACTCCTCTTATTATTGTTATTTGTGATGGCCATAAGAAACAGCACAGCCGTACACTGAGCTAATGGCAGATGGACAACTGCCACCTTTTGGTTATGCTAATGGGAAATGTCACTTTTCATGTACTTGGTTGTTTTTTTCCCCAGATGTGTGTGCTCACAGTGAAAAACCAATTCTACTTTTTTTTTTTATACTTAAGTGGATTGCCTGATTCGTTCCCCTACAAATGAAGTCAGAGTCCAATTAATGAGAACAGGTAAAGTAAAAAAACAAATGGCGAAAGGATACTGACTCTCACTGCTGAAAAGCCAGCTTAGAGGGTATTTAAAGGAAGACACACAGCAAATAGAAGAAATAACCTTGCACTGCTAAGTTTACTTTCTTTTAAGCAAAGAACTGGTTATAGCAATATCCCAAAGAGGTCATGAATGCAGACTGCAGAACAAATGAATAATGGATAAAGTATTGCCATCTCTTGGCTACATGCCATAGAGGCAATAATGGGGCGCTAGACTTTCTTCATCAGAAATAATTCATATGTCTTTGCAGCTCTGGCTCCCCCAAACACGGAAATAATAAAGTTTCCCATATTCAAATGTATCACTACAGTGTTTGTACAGCCTTTTCAGAGTCTTCTTTCACAGATATGAGGTGGTGTAACACTAGAACTGCTTAATCTGGAAAAACTGGTTATATCTAGAGATTATAGCAAGAAATCAGAGATATGCAAACCACCCCCACACCCCCTCCCCAGTTATTACATGCGCTTGACAATATGGAAATATCTCTTTAGGAGCAAGGAGAAGTTCAGTCCTCAGCAACAGTTAAATGAAACTTAAGGAGATACTTCAGAGGAGTAGCCTGAACTGGGAAATGGAGATACACAGCTCATCCCTGCATATGTAGAAGCCAAAAGGAAGCTGGTATGCAAGAAAAAAAAAAAAAAAAAGGTATCTGACTGAGAAGGCTTTAATTTTAGTTTTACTTCATGTTTTTCTTTTGTTTCACAGGCAGCAGATGTTTTATGGAATACTTGTATGACCATTGGAAAACTCTGCCTCCTGATCAGTAACTGCATGCTTGTTCCAGTGATTATGGATCCTTAAGATACCTAGAAACAAGGTTTTCCAAAGGAAAATTTGTACCGAGCTGACACCTAAATAACAGCAGGATGAACAACTTTGAAAAGCCCTCAAACTCCAAACAGGCCTAATTTTTCTCAAAATATAATCTACTGCATCAGTGCCTGCTTGAGGCCCAAATATTTCCAAAACTGTGGTCCATTTTTTAAAACTCCATTTAAATTCAGTCCTTGGTATGCATCTTACCACACAACTAAGAGAATAGGTCTGTAGTAAGAAAAATTATTTGACCCAAGTACTTAATATAGGAAGTAGAGACTAAAAAACTTGGCCAGACTGTTTAAGGTCTAAGAATGATCATCATCTTTATACAAATAGTCAGAGAACACAGGACACTCCTAACGACTGGTGTTCACAACTCAGACCCAGCTAAAATGCTTTCACACTTAAGACACTGACGGGAGGTTCTCTTGATTCATACAGTGACAGACTTGGACATGATGTTGAACACAACCACAAATAATTACGAAGTCCTGTTTCATGCTAAGATGAAGAGGGAAGAAAGTTTGAATGCTGGCACTCCAAACTTTTTGGAGGTTTTTTTTTTTTCCCAAGAGCAGATGTTTGCAGGAAGTCTGTATTACATCAGACTGCTATACTGTTTTGACAGGACACAAAATGTCCATACAGTAAGACGACACAGGCAGCTGTCATTATTCATCCAGCATTATCTTTCAATGGAGTTATGGGTATATACAGCATTTGTGTTACTGCCAATTAATCAGTTGTCACTATCTGGTTATCAAACAAGCAATCTGGGAAATCTGAACCATTCCCACTCCCAATGGTGCGGATTCCTCCCAGTTTTCATGTTGTGTGATTAGTTCCTTTATTCTCTAATGCTCAGAAACTACTCGCAAAATACTTTTCATCAGAAAAGAAACTTTCAGATACAATTTTATAAAGAATTTGCTCAGACTGATGAAAACACCTATTTTGTACATAGCTATGCCCAAGATGAATGGTATCAGGATAAACCCTTCAGTTTAGTTTGTGAAAAACTTGTTTCACCACATCTATGTTTACAGCTTTGAATGTTGATCTTCAAGATGGAGGAACTTAATTCCGTCTGCTGAGCCATACAGGAAAAACATCATGTTCATATAAGGCATACAGCAGTACTCTTGAGTCACTATTCAGTAAAACACAGTGACAATTTATATTCAGTTTTTTTCTCATTTATTTGAAACATAATTGCCATCCTGCACCATTCTTGAAGAACAAGACCAGATGATGTTTATGAGGGGAAAAAATTGACGTAAGAAACCCATGTGCTTACCTAGAGGGATTTTACTGCAGTAATGTTCAGGAATGAGTTTTCTCAGTAACAGAGGTAAGAGAACTAAACCCACTTTTCTTCCTGAAATGGCATTTTTGTCATTAAAGGTGGGAATGAGTGAATACAAGGGGCTGATAGACAGCAGTTTATCAGAGGACAGGTTCAAGCTTGCACCGTGTTAGTTTCAGTTTTTCCAACATGGCCCCATCCATCTACTTCCTTTACAACATCTAACAATGTAAGTTTTAGCTTCCATTCTCATTGAGTCATTAGTCTCTCTGTGGATACTGGAAATCAAGGCAATCCCACATGGCAAATTGTGGCAAATATCAGATGACAGACTCTGTATACCCCAGTGGGGACTCAAAGGCAGGGAGAGAAATGGAGGGCTTTGGATTACAAAGCTGCCACTGCGAACCAACAGGGAATTTCAAAATGAGAGATTACATTTTCACTGACAAAGAGTTTCTTTGCCACAGAAAAACAATCAGGTGCTAGTTCTTCTTCTATAGATACAGTGTGCATTTCATTTACAAAAAACAAAAATTCAATTTTGACAACCAGGGATAAAAAAAGTACTTCCTGTTGATCTCACAGTACACTACTAAAGCCATGACCCGACTTAAAATTCTCTAGTGAAATAACAAAGATGTGTTTTTTTGTTACATAAACAAACAAGAAAAATTCCCTGGCTTTGTCTTCACTGAGATAACGTTGTGTATCGAATTTTACTGGGAGCAACAAACTGAGCATTGTGTCAGGTCCTTTGATCTCCCCTGCTTTAAGTACACAAAGTCTGAAAGATGAGTGATACAGAAGATAGAGAAGGAAAAAAAGAAGGAACATTCCAATTTTCTGACCTTTTACTGTCCGATGACCAGATGACAGAGGGTGCGTAGGGAACACCAGAATGATAAGTAATGCAGGAAAATGTCTGAAGTAAGAAGAGTTCCTCTTTGAAAGAGACCCATTTAAAGGTGGGTTTGGACCAAAAACATAATGAATCTTTCTTTTTGACTCAACAAAGTCAGCACTGAGCTAAACTGGATTTGAACAGAGTTTGGAAGGCTCAGTTTTTCTAGTTTAGCAACTAAGTTGAGCTCCATTCATGTTAGCATAGCTGAGCATCCATTTTGAGTCCTGTATGATAAAACCTTTTCAGAAACAAACATAGCCTGACTCTTTCAAATGGCACCAGAAGTTAAGAGGCATGTCCAATTTCTATCAGATAGATTGCAACAATAGCTAAAAATCACTGTTAAGACATGAAGAAATATCAGCTTCAATTTATTTTTAGCATATACATGCTCTTAAAGATCAGATCTGAAAAATATGAGAGTCTACTAGGTTAGTAATTTGAGCCTCTCCCACTGACAGGCCGCCAAACTATCCCTCAAATTCCAGACATGTAGCAAAACAACATAGGTGAATTTGGTCAATATTTTCATTTAACGTTCTCTGCACAGGAACAAGAGGCCTTTGAGGTTCTCAACTTTTCCATAACCTAAACTCATCCTAAGATACTTATGACTGCAGTCACTTTTGCACAAAGCCCACCTTTTAACAAGAAAACTGTTATTGTGATAAAGCCTATTTTAATCAGGATACTTCAGCCCACAGCATGCATAGATACAGCCCAAAGCTGGTCCTGAAATGAAAGTAAATCATCCTACCATCTTACTGGAGCACTGATGCATTATTTTGGACTAGCTTGAATGACTGCAAAAATAAGAATTAGAATCAGACTGTTGTTTTTGCAGTGCTAGCTAGCTCCATGTTTGTTTTCCTTTTTCCCTCCCTCTTTCTTCCATATGTCTGTTCATGTGTGTTTGGCTATTATAAGCACTTTCTCAATACTGACGTTGTGCCTCAAAATTCATTTCAGAAGGATGACTTATATGGCTCCCATGGTTCTTAAGCTGAGTTACAGTATTTGTAACTCAGAGAATCAGAAACTAACACGCAGACAATGTTGCTTTTCATACAAAGGCACAATAGGAATGAATGTATTAACCTCTGTGGTGCATGGAATGTGTCAGCTTACACACTGGCAGCTATTTCTGTGAAACTCAGCTAACTTCCGCTGGCTGTGTTAAAATAAAAAAAAAAAAAAAAAATCTTCCCCAGAACTATGTCCCACGCTCTAGTATGCTGGCCAAACAACTGTAACATCTGATGTCTACTTCATACTGATGTGGGCCAAACTGAGCTGGAGAATGCATTTCACACATCCCAGTTATAAATGCTGAGCCTTTCCAAGCAGGTATAAAGCTCTGCTGTTCCATGTGACTTGGCAAATATTATCGAGCAGGGAGATAAATTTACAATGGAGAGCTTGGGGTTTTTTGTGTTTCTAGAAAAGAATGGCAATCCAGACTTTGCAGAATTAGAGATATTATGGATCTTGATTTCCCCTCAGTCCCAAATATTACTTGGTTTCATCCTACTAGCCAAGCATTCATGACAGGTGAATGCAAAATTTACACTGTGGCAATGGACATCACATTTCTTAATTCCAATGACTTGACAAGGGTTGTGTTGCTGATCAGGAATACCAAAGATTTGCTATCATTAAGGTCCATGGACACACTAATGCCTCCAAAATTCAGAATACTGACTATCTGAGTCAGATACATCTGGCTACCAGGTCAACTCTTCAATGTAGCTGAAAAAATCTCAAGCCCTTTAGTATCTTTCCACCTGTTTTCTAATTGTCTACATTAAATTAGAATAATTACTAATTATCTGCAATACAGCAGTGCCTAAAATGCTCTGGGTACCATAAAACACAGTAGGAGGGGCCAGTTCTTGCTCTGAAGAGCTTATGGCCTAAAAGGACATAATCATGTTAACGACTTCTAAGCAGTTTAAAAGTGCTTGTCAGGACAGAGCTTTTCTGCCTGACAATCCATGTCCTTTTGGTATTTTACATGAGAACATCTAATGCATGAGAACAATCTAATGGAAAAGTGTCCCGGTTTCAGCAGGGATAGCACTGGCTTTCTTCTTAGTAGCTGGTACAGTGCTGTGTTTTGGATTTAGGATGAGAATAACGTTTGATAACACACTGATGTTTTGGCTGTTGCTAAGTAGTCCTTAAATCCTAAATCAAGGATTTCTCAAGTTTCCCATGCTCTGTCTGTGAGAAGCTGCACAAAAAACATTGGGAGGCAGCAAAGCTGGGACAGCTGACCTGAACTGGCCAAAGGAATATTCCGTACCAGAGAACATCATGTTCAGTTTATAAATTGGGGACACTGCTCAGGAGGGGTAAACCACTGCTTGGGGACAGGCTGGACACTGGTCAGCAGGTGGAGAGCGATTTATTTCTTGGGTTTTACTCCTCTCTTTTTCATTACAATTGTTGCTATTACTATTATTGTATTTTATTTGACATCAATTATCAAACTGTTCTTGTCTCAACCCATAGGTTTTACCTCGTATTTCCTGATTCTCTTCTCCATCCCACTTTTGGGAATTTAGCAAGTGGCTGTATAGTACTGAATTGTCGTCTGGGGTTAAACCATGCCAATAAGAAAAGCATATGTCCTGCTATGAGGAAATTCAAAGTACAAACCTAAAAGCAGTTAAATTGATAACAGAGGCACGAAAAAGTAACAAAAAAAAACTTCCAGCGAGGTAAAAGTAAAACGCGTTATCATTTTGCTTCAGATGCAAATTTTACGTGAACAGCCCCAAAAACCCCTGTTAATTGCATTGTGTTCCAAAGGAAGAGAAAACTGGTTTTCATATTTACTTAACCTTTGCCTCCTCTGCATTGTGCTGGGACTTACCTGCAGTTGGAGCGGGCCTAAGCCCGGTGTTGCTGCGGCAGCAGCTGCCATGGTAGTTGGGATCAGCTGAACGGGGTAGGGGTCACCTAAGTAAGAGAATAATAGAGGCGTCAGCACCTTTTATCTACTCTCCACCTGCAAATTAAAGTCCTGCATTCACTCCTTCCAAAAGCCTTCTTTTGTGTGCCTTGTTGAGGCCTAATGAAAAGCTCTATTGTGCAGCCTTTTACTAACACTCTTTTCACAATTCTGGCTGAGAGGAATGTGAATAAAAGGCACAAGCAATTAAGGCGGAAACCTCATCCTTTTTCATGATGTATTTAGGGAAATGGAAAAAAAAAAAGTGCACATTGATCAGAAGGCTGCACTTCAAAAAAAGGAAAGAAAGAAGATGGGGGTGGAGGAGAAGAAAAGGAAAACAGTACAACCTTGATAAGATCACAGCATTAGAAGGGAACAAATTTACAAGCTTGTCCAAAATATGAAGTTAACTAAACTCTTCTCACTGTTAGTAAACTGAGCCTCACGCAGAGTAGAAATGGTACTCAATTGACTACTGTTTTCTTTCAGGCGAGAAAAAAAAAATCTCACTTCAGTGGCAGGGTTTGATCCTAGAACAGGAAAAAGCACGTGAAGCTAAGGAAATCAGACACCAGCCTTTGAAATCCCTGCACCAACTCCACTTCATGACTTGAGATTCAATTTTGCTTCTGAAGGAAAAATACTTCAGTTTTAGTAAAAACTGCATTGTGCTTAATGAGATAAAGGGAGCCAGTAAAGGTTTTAAGAAAAATTGCAGGCATTTATAAAGGAAAATTACCTGAAATGGCAAAAATTGAGATGGAGACAGGCACATTTCAATGATAGGGAGAGCTCACTTTTGGTCACTTCTAACACATTTGATTTGTTAAAATAAACTTCATACTACCCCATCCACAAAACTATTAAGAAAACTAGCAAAAATTATAAGAAATGTGACACATATTGTATTGCTTCCTCAAGTGATGAAATGTTTTAACACTTTCCACCAAAATAAGGCTCACTAGAGCATTTCTGTATGTCCCTATGTTCTGGTGGCATGCCTAATTTCTGTAGCACAAAAATCAGCCATTGGAAATAAGACTATGGAAAAAACAGAACACTTTATCAGGAAAATCTACCTAAATGTTGCTGTACATTTCAGTAAACAGGTAGGTTAAAAGTTTTCTTCTTAACTGTGCTTTTTTGAATGAACTGGGCAAAAAAAAAAAAGACAAGGAGATAATGAAAGGTGTTCTGTACAATCATTAATAATTATTATTGAATTAAGTTTCAAATGTTATCAAGCCTTAGCTACAGGAAACAGAAAACAAAGGGAAAGAAATTTATCGATTTTTAAAAAATGTTGGAAATAAGCTGTGTTGGTGTGCACACATTCAGGTAAGTGGCTGATGTTTATTTCCTCCTTTTATAATTCCTTCTTTAGACCTTTTTGTCCAAGGATTTTGATTTCCTCCTGTTAAGAATTAAAACCACAACTTCTAGTAATGGAGGACCAGCAGAAACTGGGCTGGCACCTTAACAGATATTTATATAACTGTGTATATTTATATTTAAGAACAACTTAAGTAATGTTTTGTTGACTGAAGCCTCACAGTCTTTCAAGGCTGACCAGCCAAGCAATGCAAACCAAAATGTCCACCCAGGCATCCCCATTCCCAACTGTGTTTGCACCACCCTCAGGCCACAACACTTCTATTTATTTATCTGTCAATGGGCAACAGATTTCCTGACATGCTTGGATCTCTTTTTCTTCCCCAGAGAATGGCATTGTTTTACATTTCCAATTTTGTTTTGCTTTCTGAGGCACCCACCTTCCTTTTCATGTCATGGACTGAATGAAAAATTTTTCTGACTTGACATTTTCTGGAGAGCTATCTTGTGACCTAAGCAGCAGGCCTTAAACATGTGAAGATGCAGAGAAAAAGGAAACAGTGGTCAGAGAGTCAGGGCCAATGGTGTTTAGCTGCTTCCACACCACCAGTAGCCCAAGGGCTAATCTCAGCATCATTCCAAAAATCTCCCTTAAAGAAGACATTCTGATCAAAAAACAGCCATGAAAGAAGATAAAATTTTTAATTTTTCAAATGGAAAAAAAAAAAAAAGAAGAATAGGGGAACTGTTTTGCAGTAGGATGCTGATTCTTACAGCCCATTAAATTCCTAGTTTTGAATGATTTTTTTTAAAAAACATATATTAAAAGATCAGCTTCCGTGCACTCTCCCACATTTCTCTCCACACCATGTATAAACCTCATTCCATCATGTGAATTCATAAATCCCACCATTCCCACCAACAGCCCAGTGGAAGAGCTAAAATTAAAACCCACAGACAACTCTTCAGACATTGGGAAGGTTTTGGGATCCTATCCATGAAGAATGCCAAGCAATCACACATTGACATCAAACAGTGCAGGAGTAACTGCCAGCCCTCAAAGTACTAACAAAGATCTCAGGTCTTATCTGATAAATATGCCTTTTTTACTGTTATGCTAGAACATACTACATCTTTCTACTATCCTTAAATTTATTCTCATATCAGAGTGAATTTATTGACTAAGCAGTTTTAGTGAATTCTGAAATCTGGGAAATGCATGTCTTAACTATTTCCTTACAACTTCAGTAAATATCTTATTTCTAGACTTAAGAAGTAGCTGCATTTTTTTTCCCCAAGTTCTAGGAACATTTCAGGAATGTGAGACAAGACATACAGTTCTTAGAAACAGGTATTTCCCAAGCCATTCATGAGTCTATACCACTGAAAACACCAATAAAATCTCAAACAACCATATTACATTTCCATTTACAAGATTCATTATTAATTGAATGCATGCAGGTAGGAGCATCTTTCAGCTACCAAAAGAAACATCTTGTGCAGTTGTTTCATGTTCCAAACTACCTCTCTTGTTATGTGTGGACTTTTCGTACAAACAAAGCATCAGAGAGAAGTTTTATTGTTGTTTTTCTTTAGTAGGCCATATGGTAAAATCTGGAGCAGACCAAAGGCTGAGATTTTTATGGTGACAACAAGGTAAAAATTATTTCATTAGCTTATGTATTATTGCCTAGTATATCATTATTTCCCAGCTATATGGTGACATCACTTTGGAGAACAGAATTATTCAAGACTGGCTACATAAAGAGAACACAGGATTTATGCACTGGTGATGCAGCAGCTAAAGAAGAGAAGAGGAAATGTCAGCCTGGGGCAGCTGAGGGGGAATATTAGAGTTATTGATGCCCACTGTGGGCAATGCCAGTGGATCAGGGCAGAACACAAGGCTGAGTCCTCAGTTCTGTGCCAATACTTTATTTCTCTATCCTTCTCTGGTCTGTCTTCCACAAACATACCCAGAACCTCATTCCTGATAATTTATGCACTACAACTTCTTTCAATTTCAAATCACACCTTCATCCTTGACCAAAATAATCTTCCAGAATCTTGCTTACAAGAGGATTTTTCCTGAAGTACATTCACTTTCAAACCACTCTTTCTATGAATTCTCCTATGATCATCCACTGAAAAAACACTTTTCTGCAAAAGTTAAGTTGTGGTATGGAGCCAAGAGGACATCCTATCCCAACACACAGGATAACAGCCCTGTGTTTAGGAACTTGATTTTCAACTGACTGGCTACCAGCTCATGGATATGAAATGATTCTTTACTTGTGGAAATATAACAATGGCTCTTAAGCCATTTATATGTTTTGTGAAATTTTATCAAAGGAGTTTTTTAAGTTAAAAAACATTAGGACTTTTTTTTTTTTTTTTAAAGTGAAAATAAAGCATAAGAATTAACGTTATGTCTGTTGCACCATTCACCAAAACTCCTAAGATGTTTTTTGTATTCCTTTTTCTGTCACTCATCCCATTTATTCTCCTTCATGGTGTAATCTCCCCTAGTGTCTTGTCTTGTCTCCTGACAGGCTGCAAGCTCTTTTGAGCAGGCACAATTGTCTTACTTGCTATATAAATCAAGTTACATGCTAATGTTAAATTATAATGTTTTGACAGCATTTTAAAGTTGAACCTGATTATATGAAACAATAGAACACTGATTTTTTTTTCCCTGAAATTTTCTTCTCTCAAAAGAAAGATACCAGAAGAGGAAAAGTAGGGCATTTTTTCCCCATGATTTTTAAAATACTCATTGTTTTTCTCCTACCTATCTTCAGGGACAGCAAATGAAAAAAAGTTGGAGATCATGGAAGAAGAGAAAGGAAAACCATGTAAAGAATACAAAGTGTATGAAACAAAACCTAACTCTTATATTATGATTTCCAAGACCATGCTAAACTAAATTCCATAAAAAATGCCAGAATAACCATAGTACATTCTGTTGAATGAAAAGGAATTCTACATTCTTTTCCTCTCATTTTTGACAAATTCTAGAAAAAGCCACAATAATTTTACACTCTATTTATCACTTCATTGTATTTATAATGAATAATCATAGCTGATGGCAAACTGACAGGTAAGGCATTGCATCTCTTCTCCCCGCTCATTTATTCTCAGCCTCATTTTCCTTTTATTTTCCTGGTGTGATGGTGGACATGCAATAAAAGTAATGGGATGTTGTTAAAGACATGAGGCAGTGTTCCCTGACTTCTGCCTCTAGGGATTATGGATTTAAATTAATAAGAAAAAGCGTATGAAGAAGACAGTACCAGTGGCTTCCAAAAAGAAATCCAAACTGGTTCCCTGATTTTGTCTGAGGATAGCTCTGGTCAGTATTGACTGAGAGATTAGTCTGTTTTGTGTTTTAGAGAAGCAATTCAGTCTACAGAAGGGATAGGTTTGGAGGGATCTAAAGGTAGCCTTCCAATCCCTACAAGGTGATCAACAATACAGGCCAGGCTCCTTCTGGTAGGCTTTGCTTGGAGGACAAGAGCCAATGGACATAACATGAATCAAGAGAGGATCAGATTTTTCCCACAAGGACAGCCAGATGTTGAAACAAGCTGTCCAAACAGGACAGCTCTCTGTCCTTGGAGCTCTGCAGGTCCCAACTGAATAAAGCCCTGAGTAATCTACTGGATGACCCTGCTTGGACTGCAGGTTGAACTGCAAGCCTTCTGAGATCCCTTCCAACCAGTACAATCCTATGATTTCAGGATACACATTTTAAAACTTTTTTCTTCTCTACCTGTTGAATTGCACTTATTTAAAAACTCCAGCTTCCAAAGAAAACCAAAGTATTTCCACGAAGGTTGGCACATGCTCATGAATTTAAAAAATCAGGACTTTATTTTGTTGTTCAACTATGGATAATAGTGAAGTAACACTAGACATCTTTCATGGCCTAGAAACTGAGCTGAAACTACCAGCCTGTTTTTACAGGTCTCCATTGTTTTGCTTGTCTGCTTTGCTTTTATTAGAATTATTAGGAGAAGACACACAGCGATCAGGTGCTCTGGAATCCTTTCATTTAGAAACAGTCTTTAGTTGTATAGTTATATTTTGCAGCCTTGTTTCCTTCCATTTCATTTGCAGCCTTAAACAACCACCACATTCTCATGGATGCTGAGAGGCAAAGTTGTTATCAAAAATTTCTCCTTCTTCCTGTTTCTATCCACAATGCTTTACTCTTCCCTTATCCTGGGGGGAACATGAGGGTTTAGTCATATGCTCATTCTTTTCCAAGGCATAAACAGTAGCCCTGGAAGATGACTAGCATCTTTATAAAGAAGCTACAGTATGTGGTCTTCACAAAACATGTTTTCTATTTTTGTCATTCTGATAAAAACAGCAATGTCAGTAGTTTTTTCTTGTGATTTGGTGATTGTCAATGACCTGCATGTCAGCTGATGTAGATGACACAATTGAATCAGAAATTGGAACTCAAGTCTCTTTAGAAGGCAGAAACATGGACACTGAGCATGAGTAAAATTATAAGACAATCCACATGATACTCCATTAAACAGTGAAACATGTGACTAACTGAAAAACAGAGATACATCAGCAATTCTCCCTGGGGAAGTTTATGGTATTTAACTCCTAAACATTAATTTTATTGTATTATGTGAGGAACCAATTAAGTGAGGGCTTCATTTTTATCAGACATCAGAATTATTGTTCAGAACATAGATGAACAGTAAGTTCAGCATATTTCAGTTTTATTAGGCTTGACTTGTTCATCTCTCATATTTTGCCAATTTTAAGAGGTAATTAGATATTTCATCAATAACTTTCTGCGAATTATTTTATTTAAAACAATTCCAGTAGCAATAAGCTGATATGTAAGACATATAAAATGTACCTATTGTGTATTCAGATTTCCCCCTCTAATTGGATATGGTTGAAATAGTGATTAAAGTGCTTTCAAAAAACCTTGTGTTGATGACCATCTGACTGCAAACACAGTATGATTTGTTACAACAAATGATTCACAAGGGGCAGTATAAATGGGCAAAGAAAAACAATTCTTGTTTCCAAAATTTGTAATATTACCATAAAAGTAAGATAGGTATCAGCAAATAAAAGGCTATCTAGAAGTTTTCCTGAGAATCTGCCAATAACCTGGAAAACGTACTTCTCAATTCTGGAAATACAGACTTGGCAACTGTTGTTTACTGAGAAAAGAAAACAAATCCTAAAAATCTCCAAATAATACAATTTATTGCACACCTTAGTTTAGAAAACAAGGTGCGTTGTTCTTCTTCTTCTACGGAAGAAACTATATGGAATTCAACAGCTTCAAACATCCTGAAAAGCCTCAGGACTGATAGAACACACCATACTGCTTTAGGTGGAAATCAACATTTCCCTTCCCTTTTAACATGATGATCAAATGCTTTAAGAAGTGCTGGAGTGCAGTTTCCTAAATTAATCTTAGCGTCACTAATTAGGGAAGATCCATCAAAGTTTGGGCTACTCTGTGTAGCTGACTTGGAAACTACTGAACAGTGCTGCAAATGTAGAAGCACAGAAACATTCTGACCTGGTCCATGCTGATACTTAGATTTGTTTAAGAAGACCCAGAAGACAGTGTTCTCATCCTAACTCCTGCCTTTTCTGTATCTCAGTTCCCAGAAGCAGTCTCTTGTACCTTCCCAAATCTTTATTTCATTCCCTTTAGTACCTCTTATATAGAAGATATGGCCATGCCTTAATATTCCACATATACATCCATACATTAATAAAAGGATCATACTACCTATGACTGATGAGCAGCTTTTAAAGGGCACAATACAGTTTTTAAAGGGTTTGTATGCAGTTTTTAAAGGGCACAATACAAAACTTCTCTTCTATCACTTGAACCATTTTTATGCTTTCAAAGCACTTCTCAAATATTAATTAGCTCTAAATAAATTCTAATTATTTCTAAGAGTGGCCCTAGCAGATCTGTATCATCTGGTGTGAAATCTGACTTCAGTGAAGTCAACAGCAACAGCTCCTCAGACCTCAGCAGAGCTGACATTTCCTTTGCCATTGCTAAAATCCTGGGAGTTGTGTCTATTATCTGGTAAGTACCATACATAGAGCTGAACTAGCAACAGCAGGAGTAACAAGTTATAAGGTTATGGAATGAGAAGAAAAGAAGGGTTAAATGACCTGAGCTAATCTGTGGAGACCAAATGTGGGAGAAGCTTTGGGAAATGCAGTAATTGGACTCAGTTTGATTTTTAGCATCAGCTGAAATTGGAAGGTGCTTGCCTGCTGCTAAAACCAGTTTAAATAGTTGAGACACGGGGGTCAACTCCTAAAATTTGCTCATGCTGCCAAGTCATTAACTTAGTTAACAAATAACCTTGAAATATCAGCCCTTTCTAAAAAGATTTGCATTATAGATCTGTGTAAAAATTACATATTATGATACTATGTGTATAATAGAACACATATAAAGAGGTTTGCATGAAAAATCAAAACATTTAAATTTCAAATCGCACATAGTGCATGAATAACTAAGTATAGGGCAAATAAGTACATAATCAGTATTTACCTTGCTAATTGGGGACAATATAGCCCATCACATACAGCCAACTTATTTTTCTCATAAGAAAAATACTTTGGTCATATAAAATAATATTAAATATTTTATACATGTAATTACATGTATGGAGGTTAAAAATTAACTGGAACTGGAAAAAGATTATGAATCTTTTTCTCAAAATGAAATTTAATCCTAATAGTAGTTCCTCCCTTCATCTCTGCCAACTTTACCACCACACAATATGCCATAGAGAAAAAAGGGGAAGTGTCAACTGGTGTAAATTGTCCCTTATGTAATGCAAACCATCTGTTTAAAAAAACAAAACAAAATGAAAACCCAAGCCACTCCCAAAGATGATCTGCTGTGCAGAAAAAGAAAGAAAAGGAAATATAGTACATCAAATTGGAAGCCAAAGACCATGACCTGCCATGTAGCCACGGAGAAAATATTTACCCCTCTCCTCCATTTATTTACCCAATTTTGAAAAATATTTGGAAAAGCATAATTGAATCATTTGCTCTGCACATAATAGAGACTGATATTGCTGTATTTTTTGAGCATTTCATCTCACTAGAATGTTTTCAATTAGGCTGGAACCAAGCAGAGAAAACCTCTTTTTTTTTCAGTATATTACACAATGATGCCACCACTGGGTTAGAAGGTCCCTGAGTCCTCAGTCACTGCAACCTGGCAAAGGAGGGGGGATAAGGTACTGGTACACATCTGCCCTGTTCTTCTAGTCTTCCTTTGGTATCTGCCATTAAAGCTAATAGCACTGCTATTAACTGTTACAATTATTTTTGTGTTTTCTTCAGTCTAAAAGCTCAGAAAACAAAGTATATGTAGAGAAAACAGTGCTCTTCCTTTCCAGCCTCTGTCTGGTAAGTCATGAGTCCTTTGGTAAGCACTGCCTGAGGATCGCTCCTATACACACACCCTGAAACCATTGGGAGAATTACATTTGACCCTCTCTTGGGATGCATAGGTGAACCAGAAAGCACTGAATAATTAGGTTTTATTATCTAAGCCGAATGAAAATAAAACTATTCATAATTTCTTCTCTTTTTCTTTACCCCGAGGCTTGGTCACACATTCTCTTCCAGCTATAGCTGGGCTGGCTGAAGGGACCACCAGCTCCTACCACAGCTCCATACCAAAGGTTACCACTGTGTGCAGGCTGCTTCTTTAATCCCTTCCTAACATGTCTCCAGGAAAAATGAACCATTAAGCAATTTCAACAGAGAGTCCTTGCTGTCCCAGCCTGGACAGAAGCAAGTTTGAGAATACTGAACCAAGAAGCTTGGCCATACATCTCCTTTTGGAGATCTGACTTTTCACCAGAGCAGGGTGCAGAACAGCATAAATGTCCCTTTGAATGTGTCTCCAACAGATATTCAAGGTCAAGGAACTCTGCATCACTATCTAGTTATGAAAATATTTGTTGTTGCAATAATTCTCTCTTCCTTCTCCCCCAAATTTTCAAATCTCACTTTTTTTGAGGAACAGTATGTGAAAACCTTCATAGTTTTTTGTTCTTTTGACTGAAATGGAATTGTCACATGGGGTTTTCTATCATTCCTATATGCAGGTCATTAATGCTAATAAATAATAGAATCATCGCTAGAGAATTTCTATCAGCCACAGAAAACAATTCTGAAAAATATAATCAGTCCAGAAAGAAGGGAAGGGTTTCCAAAAGGACTGGGAAGATGTAGACGTGACATTACACTTCCATCAGGCACATAAACTAATTTTAAAACAGAATGACAGTCATGTAGAGATGATACTAGTAGGGTCTTCAGAAGTTCCTAGGAAGGCTTTGCTCCCAAAAGCAAACTCAGTGAAAATTAGGCATTTAGCATATTCAGAAGCTGAGCAAATTAATCTGCTATACATTCCCTGTTGTAGTACAATGCTGGTAGTACAACCCACTTCAGCTCAGTTCAAGCCAGCACTGATGACTGCACTAAAGTTTGCAGTACAAGAATTTGGTAAATACTTCTAAGACTTAGATCCTAGTGTCTTTGTCACTCTCAAGAGGAAGGTTTAGTCTCCTAAACCACTCAGAGGCTTAACAAAATTTTATCCAAAGCTCTCTGGTTTACAGTCTTTACTGATACACAGTACAGAAAGCAAAAATATTGGAGAAGTAAGTTTTAATGGTCTGTCAAAAACATTACTTGATGTGAACATATTATGGTTTGAAGCTAGGTGAAGCCTTCTAGGTGTAGCTAAATGTGTATGCGAATTTTTGTTTACACTAGGTGGTGAGTGAAAGGAAGAAACCCTTTGGACTACTTATCACTTCTCAGCTTCTCAGTCAAATTCAGCCAAACATGCCAGGCAATCACCAAACACAGAGCTGTCTTTTTCCACTGGCTTGTGCTCAGTCCTACATCTTGGCATGCTGTTAATTCCAAGCCTTACTGCCAGAAGCAGCAAAAACTTTGCTCTTTTTGCCTTTTTAATTTTCAAGGTAACACAAACACATAATGTCATATCTACTTCATAGATATTCATCATAGAGGAACTATAGAACTATCATGGAATTAATGTGCATGTAGTGCAAAGAAGGGAAAAAAACACCTCAACCCCTATCCAAACCAGACATCATTAACATGGAACTAATATAATCTGTCAGATATGTCTAACGGTGTGCTTTCCTGACCTTTTCCAGACCTACAGTTATGGTAGCATTCATATTCAGTGTGGCTTACAGTTACACATTCTGTAATGTGAATCACTACTTCTCCTAGTCAAGAGAGACTGAGTGTGAAATCACTGGAAGAACTGAATGAGACTATGTTTTGGCACTGCAGCTGCTGAGGGATGTGAAGTGTTTGGAACAGTACTTTTCAATAGTGATCCCAGTCTGTAAAATATCAGGAAAAGGTGTTAGTGGTCAAAGAAACTGAGTTAGTGCTCAAGTACTGTGTCTATGACGTTCAGAAGCTGAAAGAAATCTGAAATTGTGGGCTAAACCAGCATAACTGAAGAAATCTTTTTATGTTCTAAGTTTACAAAAATGCAGCAGTGGCAAATGCTGAGTAACTCAGACCAACTGATGAATTAATAAGTTAGTCAATGATACAGATGGATATAGTGACATGGACATAACAATCACCCATACCAGAGACAGAGAAGGGCAGAACAAGCAAGTCCTGGATAACTCAGTAGAAAACTGATAGCAGAACATTCATAAAAGTACAAGTGCATGAAAACAAGTCTATGAAATTCATGCTCTAGCTAAGTTTATTCATGGTATTAAAGTTCCTTCATTATTTCTTAACTTGTATTTATTCTCACCGTGTTGACAGGAACATGAAATCCTTATAGAAGGCTTAAATAAAATTTCAAAAAAATCTGTGGCGTGTAGAGAACAATACAAATATTTCAAAGATTAAAAAAGTAGATGCTGTATTTTTTAGTGTTAGGTTCTCACAAATATCCTCAGAGTTTGTGTTAGTCCATCAAACTGAAAGGCATATGCTATCTTTGATCTCTGTGCAGAACCTCCGTTGAGATTAATGTGAGTTCTGTGTGAAGAAAGAGACTAGAATAGGCCCTCAGTTCACAAATAGCAAGCCGTCTGCTTCAGGAAAAAACATGTTTTCTTACAACAGTGTTGAAATTTACTGGGGAGTTTCAAATAGCTTCTCTTCAGATGCAAGTTTGTGGTCATGAGCATGTTCACTTGTCAGAAAGACCTGTCGAGAGAAGGTGCACAAATCTACCTCTTGTGTGAGATGTTTGGCTGTTATGTTGAAACACGTTCTTCATCTCTGACAAGTTCGTCTCATACTGTAACAACTAATCCTCTGTTTTACACTCATCTCTGCAAGTTAATGGCTTTGTCCACCGATGAGGTGTTATTTTTATACAGACTGGCATGAAATTGTGCCCTATACCCATTTCCAGCTAAAAAAATCTACAGGACTTACTGCATCCCGCCTTGTAGCTGAAGCCAGGAGGAAGAAGGAATCCTTGCTGTGCAGCTGCTGCTAGGGTACGTTGGTCTGGAGGGAATACGGGAATCATTAATGGAGGCAGCTGACCCTGGACCTGCTGAACAGGAGAGGGAAAATCAAACACGGAATTTTTTTTTTTGGGGGGGACAATGTCTGGTAATATGCTTTCTTTCACTTCTGATCTGAGAGGTCTGGTTTGAGTACACCTCTTCATGTAGGGGTGTTCCAGCAGCATCAACTGTTGAGCTTCATCTTCATTACCAAATGCTTCATATGAATTACACTGATCCAAAATAAATGGAAATATTTCACTAAGGCATATCTATATCCCACTTAATTATTCCCCCCACAGTTCACGATGACTCACTTATCTCTGACTGTAGGGGGGTACTTTATTCTCTTTTATTGAACTGTGTAGCAGTATCTGTCTCAGACAGTAGCTTTCACCCTGACTAAGCCCAAACACCTCCTCAGAAGGAAAAATAAGTGCATAACCAGCACACAGCACAGCCAGTACTCTTTTTCTGCTCACACACATGCACTTATTTGTACATGTGAAAAGATAAAGTCTCTGGGATGGTCAGAAAAAAGGGTGAGACACTTTATTCACAAATAAAACAGCAATGCCTGAAATGTCAGGCGTTCAACTTTGCACAGCAACTCTACACAACCATGCAAGTCAGGAAGTGGAAAATATATTGTAAGTGGATACTGCAGGGGACTTAAGACATGCAAAAATTAGTCATCAAAGCTGGAAGTGGGCCATGGCACAACATCTACTGCTGTTGCTTTTACCCAGATCCGTTAATAGTTTTTAATTGCTAGAAATGGAAGTTGTCTCTGTATTTCACACAGACGCAAAACACAAAGCTTGCTGGATTAAAATGCTAAATGACTAGTTCCAATTTAAAACTCTCACTGTATTGACCAGATCAGTCAATAAAGAAAGACTGGCTCAGTTGTTAAGAGAGCTCATCTAGATTTTTAATGGCGCTGTAAAGCTGAGGCATTGGAGATAGGCATGTTTTCGAAAACTACAATTTATTTTGTGATCTGTAGCCTTAAGTAACTCAGAAGATTAGAATATCAATCGACAACCTTCTATGCCATGGGGTGCAAGGTATTACTCCCTTTATTATTATTGCCTGAACAGTAGAACTGGCAAAAGAGAACCTGTACCAGTGCTTGGGTGCCGCTGTTCAGACTACACCACTTGCACTTAATTTTATTTTCATTTAATCTCCTTAAAATCCATGCCATGTCTTGGTTCACCCAACATGGTTACCAGGCATAAGAGTGATACAAAATTTGGGATTACCATCCCTTTTAATTTATGCTGGGAGCTGTCAACATCCCTGTGTGTGCTGAATTACGTCTTTATAGTCTGAAACAATTTTCAAGGATGGAGTTCAAGAGCACTCTTGACAGAAATTCTTGCAGTGGGAGAGTAAGATTGGGGCTGAAGACAGAGTAGATGTAGCTCCACTCACTGAACTAGCTTGATCCATTTTTTGTTACTTCAATATTTTTCTTTCTATCCTGATCCTGTTAATTAGAAGGCATACATATTTTCAACTGAATTACTAGAGGAAAAAAAAAAAAAAGTGATTTGTTCTCTATCTGCATGCAGTTATCCTAGAGCTGTCCAATACCTGCCTTTTCTTCATGTATTTATTTTTTGTTTGTTTTGTTTGAGGTTTTGTGGTTTGCTTTAAGACAAAGACAAAGTAACTGTATTCTTTTAGAACAAAAATGAACAGCCATGCGGAATTTTTGCATAGTACTCTTCTTCGGCAAAAAGCCACAGAACTTTTTTTTAAATGGTTTCCAAGGATGAAAGTGACTTTGCCAAGTGAAGAAGCTTCAAAACAGGACTCAAAAACACTAATAGAAAGACAGATGGTTCTACTAAGTGCTTTGCTGCCAAAAAAAAATGTTAAAAAAAAGTGAAAAAAATGGAGTGATGTTATTGAAGCTGACTGCAAAGTTCTCTGATGACTGCAAATACTCTTGTCCCACTGCAAGTGTTAACTCTGCCTCCAGGGCTAATATAACTAAAGCACCACACACACACAAATTGTCATTGCCAAGCCCACAATGTAGCTTAAGTCTGCACTTGATTCCAAGTGACTGCCAAACACATGAGCAAAACACCACACTGAAAAATTCCCATTTAGGAAAACATTTACCAGGAAAATGCCCTTTCTTCCTAAATCTGACTGCTGCATTTCTTTTTTTTTTTTCAAATTGCTCCTCCTCTTTAACTCTCCATGGGGCCTTATAGCCCCTAATTTCAAATGACACAACCCCATTTGCATTAAGAAGGTAAAAACTACAGAGTGATGAGGATGGTTTTTGCATGGATATAGAAATAACGCAGTCAAAACAATGTGATTTTCATTCCAGCATGGAATGTATGTAGCAGCACTCAGCTACACTTCATTTTCTCCTAAACACAAATAAATGCAAACATTAGTTTATTTTAATCCGATTACCTGACACAATATCACACAAATTATGGACTCTTCATTTTATGGCTCATTTAACTACTACATCTCAACTCGTTATGTTTATTATTATTATTGTTAACTGGAATTGCTAGGATACAACTGTTTCAAGTGGCATTGAATACAGGCCCTCCTTCTGAGTTTTACATCTAAGGTGTTTTCCTTTATTTTTTTCTTTTCGAGGTATTACTACGTCAGTTAAATCTCTCAAATGTTTTTTATTATATAGCTTACATTCCATCCGATATTTTCTGGATTGTAACCTCTTGATACTGCATTTCTAATTTGAATATAATGGACTGCAAATCAGAGCTATTTTCCAGGCCCTTCAATTTCTTCTGCTAATGGACATACGTCCATAAAAAAAAATACTTCTTCAACAATCTAATAATTTTTACAGCTATCAAGATTCTCCACTGGCCAGCCTCTCTACGTGATAACTTCTCAGTTGTAATATTCTAAAGAAGGAAACTGTATTTTAAATCCTTACAAAATTCCCAAAAGATTTAATGAGTTACAATTTCACCTTGTAACTTCTTACCTATTTTACGATGTTAGTCTGGAAGATATAATGTTCCAAGGCCCTGTTTTTTCATACTGTTGCCTCTGTGTCAGCTGATCACACTGTTCCCTGATTTTCCTTTTAATTTGAACGCCACATTAACTAGAATATTCTTGTATTGCATGAAAAACTGCACAGGCATGGTATGCACAGAAAAGGCACGTAACACACATAAAGTAACAAAGAAAAGCACCGAATGTCATGAGAGCCAAAACATTCCATGCAATCAATTCTCTAGTCAAGGACCTCATAATTTCATTATCTCTGACAAATTATTTGAATCAAGAGGCAAACCCATGTTACAGTGGAAGGAGCACCACTTGCCATTTAGTTTATGAGAAATATCACCCCTTAAGGAAGCTGATGCACAAGAGTTCAAACAGCCAAATAAAGTCAAGGTTCTTACATTCATAATGAGGACAGTAAATCATCTTCTCCAATGGCAACATATTTTTAGGCACATGAGAAACTCCAACCAAATGTAACCCAGAGCCAAAACCAAACCCAGGTTTGTTGGTTTTGCATAGCCTGGGTTTTTTTGGGGGGGACACAGAGGTGGTTTCTGTGAGAAGCTGCTGGGAGCTTCCCCCATGTCCAGCAGAGCCAATCCCTGATGGCTCTGAAGATGGACATGCTGCTGGCCAAGGATGGGCCAGTTAGAGAAGCTGGTAACACCTCTGTGATAACAGAGTTAGGGAGAAAATCAAACCAAAGAGGGCACAGTTTTTTCTAGTCAGAGAAGAGGAGGAGGTGAGAAGATGTGAGGGAAACAACACGGAGACAACAAGGGCAGTGCAGAAAGAGGGGCAGGAGTGCTCCAGGTGCTGGAGCTGAGATTGCTCTGCAGGTCATGGGGAGACCATGGGGAAGCAGCTGAGCCCCTGCAGCCCCTGGGGATCCACAGGGGATGCAGAGATTCACCCACAGCCCC
>CM031879.1:63548603-63769613 GCA_018697195.1 Certhia americana | reverse complement strand
ACAGCCCCTGGGGATCCACAGGGGATGCAGAGATCCACCCACAGCCCTTGGGGATCCACAGGGGATGCAGAGATTCACCCACAGCCCCTGGGGATCCACGGGGGATGCAGAGATCCACCCACAGCCCCTGGGGATCCACGGGGGATGCAGAGATCCACCCACAGCCCCTGGGGATTCACAGGGGATGCAGAGATCCACCCACAGCCCCTGGGGAAGGTGCCCATGCCAGAGCAGGTGGATGCCTGGAGGAGGCTGTGATCCAGTGGGAGACTGGGTGGAGAGAGGGCCCTGCTCCCAGGCTGGAGCAGCCTGGCCTTGGGGGACTGCACCCCATGGGAAGAGAGACCCTCACTGCAGCAGTTTGGGGAGGATTGATGGCCCATGGGAGGGACCCACACTGCAGCAGTTTGGGGAGGATTGAATGCCCATGGGAGGGACCCACACTGCAGCAGTTTGGGGAGGATTGATTGCCCATGGGAGGGACCCACACTGCAGCAGTTTGGGGAGGATGATTGCCCATGGGAGGGACCCACACTGCAGCAGTTTTGGGAGGATTGCTGCTCATGAGATTGGACCCACGCTGGAGAAGTTCATGGAGAACTGTTTCTCATGGAAAGGAACCCCATGGTCTCACAGGGGAAGGACTCCTCTCCCTGAGCAGGGAGTAATGAACTGACCTCAGTAATGAACTGACCAAACCCCCCATGCCCTGTCCCCTGTGCTGTTGGTGGGAAGAAGAGAGGGGATGGGGGAAGAAAAGGTGTTTTTAGGGGTTTATTTTACTTCTTATTATCCTCCTTTGATTTTGTTAGGAATAAATTCACTTTGTATCTCTAAGTTCAGCCTGTTTTGCCCTTGGAGTGTTTTCTCCCAGTCCTTATCTCAACTCATGGACCCTTAATTTAAATTTTTTTTCCTCTTTTGTCCAGCTGTGGCAGGGGAGGGTGAGTGAGTGGCTTTTGTGGGTGTCTGGTGTTTGGCCAGTGTCAAACCGTGCCACCAGGAAAACTTCATAGTTGCCACTGAAAATCCAAAACAGACACCACCCCTAAAGAACTTCACAATGCAAAACCCAGTATGAACACATGACAAGCAACTAATAGTAAATCTATTGTTCAAGTGAGAAACTGAGGCACCCACAGTTGCCTGCAGAGATTTTTGATTTTGAAAAGTGCCTCAATTTATCTTTATTTGTTTCAGTGCCTTTGAAAAATCTGTCCCTAAATGGCTTACCATATCAAAGGAAATTTGTTGGCAAACTTGGAACCAATTCAAGCTGTTGAAGCCTGGGCCAGCATCTTCACAAATCTGTGCATGTCCTTTACGACTTGACCATGAAAAATCCAACCACACAAAGACACTGCATTCAACATAGTCACAGTTAATATTTCCAGGATTCTCAGCTTCTTTATAATAGTTGTATTTCTACCTAAATTCTGCTCTTCTATCTACTTTTAGGAACATACTATGGTTACCACAGCTACCTAAGCACCAAGCAGTATGTTTTTAACAGTTACCCCTACTGTTTGTTACTAGCTCCTGCTGTGACTTCCACAAATTTAGATTGCAAACACTTGACAACTACAGTTCTATTTTCTGTAAAAAGTCATGTGTGCTTTGGGTCACTATGTAAATAGCTACATAGGGAAAATAGTTTAAAGAAACATTAAGATTGCTAAGTTAGACATTCATGGCTTATGGAATGCCAGAATCAGGGAAGCACGCATGACCTTATTTTGGTCTTTTATGCCCCTGCATCCAGAGAGAATCTTTGAAGTTCACAGTTTCCCCTCGCACATGGCTCTTGCTTAATCTAGAAGACTCATACCATTTCTCAAGTAACATAAATCCATACTTTCAGCAAACCTAAGCCCCTAAAATAGCAGCTGCTATTAGTTTTATTTATTTTCTCTTCATAGGCTTCCACCAATTTCATTTCTGCAGCTGCTCATTACATATTTATTAGCATCAACTTTTATGTAAGCTTCCCTCTCTCCAAGGTAAATATCGCAACACATTTCCCAGCATCTATGTGTATATATATATATATATATATATATATATATTACATTTTCCACTGAGGGGCAAATACTGCTAATGCACCCACCTCTAGTTCTTCAGAAGCAATTCTAATTATTTTGGTGAGACTCACTAATGATGGATAACAAATGGGTAAGAAGAGCTGCTAAAAGCAACACTCTCTTCTCTACAACCTGATGAAACTCTGAACAGTTCTTTACTCTTGAACCTTTTAGAAGATGCCCTTCAGACGCTGCATGAGCATCTTTGCTGAAATGGACTCACATGGCTTCTTCATGTAGAAGCATGGCTAATTTTTATCTTCGTTTGAGTTATTCTCAGCTGCCTCGACTAAGTTCAGATTTTACATTCCTAGAATGGTGGATGCACATGAATGATTTGATTAACTTCAAACTGTTAGTATGAGTATCTTCTTGCCTGTGACTTGTTTATAAGTTAAGCACCTCTTCTACTGTTTAGGAAAGAATGCAATGCACATTTCACATGCAGCAACACAAATCTGTCCTTCAAAAATGACATGTTTAATTGCATTTGTCCCCCTTCCTCCAGAAACACTTGGCTCTCAGTGACACACACTCTGCTGAAGGACTGGATTCTTTAATTAGCTCATGTTGGCCCTCTTTCTCTCTACCTCACCCCCCTCCCAATGTCTATCTTAAGGGAAATAAAAATATATGTCCCCATATAACTACAATCTGCTATTTTCCCTTTCAGTGATGTTTAAAATAAGAAAAGAAAATGTTTTTCTCTTTCTCTTCTCTGCATCAGTTCCCTAAATTGATATAAACATATCCAGAACCCATACAGCAGGAAGCCCTGCCTATCCAGGTTATGGAATGATCCCTCTTCCTGCTGAGTTTGAGGTGCCTTTTTATGAGGTGCTGACTGAACATTTAGGATAAAAAGCAGAAGGTGGATGGCATGAAGTAGAGATGCATTTTTTCTTCCTAATCACCACCTGTAAACTCTTATGCAGTGGATGATTTGGGCCCTAAGTATTATTCTTCCCTTCTCTGTGTGTGAGGCTCACACAATTCATACCAGTTCTTACCAAAATTTACCCTGTCTAAACACCTCAGTTCACTCAGCAGTTCTCATTGTTCTCACAATTGTTTGCAAACAGTGGTACTCTTGGCAGAAAACATGCTCTCATAGTGGTGATCTTTTAAGGAGAATAAATGAGGGGATTTAGGGAGACACCTTCATCACCCACCACACAACCTTAACACGCCCTCCCCACTACAACTCTACTAGTACAGGACAGTTTTATTTATTTGGAGTGATGGAGTAGAAAAAATGATTAATTTGATGGGATATGGAGACAATCCCTAATAGGTATGTAAGTTGGCACATTGAAAACACAAGGAACAAACTTTCAGGAAAACTCAAATGTATCTCAGTGAAATACAGAAGGATTTTTCATTTTAAAAAAGCAAGGCTTTTCAGGCTGGAAACTTTCCACCTTTGCTCAGTCCTGCAAGAGAACCCAGGTGCCACTACCAGCAGCCACCTCAAATTCATCTCATAATAAAGTCTGTAAATTAACACACACTTAGCCTTTTTAACTAAAGCACTGCAAAGTGCCTTAAATTGCCAAATGATACAGACAGTAGCTACTTCCACGTTGATAACTTCCTTCCAAGGCTTTCCTCCTCCAGTTCATGCTGCAGAACAAAATGAAATGTTGAGAGACAAACCTCTAGCAGCACTTTGCAGGACAGAAGCCAAAAAAAACCTTTCAAATTTAGGAACAATCCTTGGATGCTTCCAAAGGAAAAAGGCAGTTTTACTTGTTCATTTCTGTAACTAAAATAAAGAACTTCAAAACATGTTTTTTAATATTTGATTTAGTACAGAAAAAAAACACAGAGAGAAGAGAAAAGCAGTAAGATGACTTTTTTGCATTGGGATGAGGTTTAATAAGTTTTCATGCTTGTGCAACTTAGCATGTAAGTTACCTACAGGGCAACTCTGCCACAAAGGTATTGGAACAAACAGCCTAACTGTAAGAGACTACCTGAAATAAAAAGAACTTAAACTGGAATTCATTCCAATAGGCAGCCGTTTTAAGACAAAAGCCTAAGAGTTCACACAGGAAAGACTGCTCCAGACTGTACAACATCCCAGTGAGTGGGGTTCTCTGGCAAAATCAGGACTTTCAGAGAAAGTGACTGCAATTCAGGTAGCAGCTACACTGCAAGACTGAAGTGCACTCTCAAAAGAGCCCTTTTAATCCCAGCTCAAGAACAACACTAAAAATAATTTGCTCTTTCATTTTTATAAGAGAAAAAGATTCATTGTTTGGCTGATTGAGCTATTTGTTTCATGAAGAGGTTGAAGTTAGCAAATGGGCTTTTGAGGCATGATGACCACAGTTTTGGCCAAATTGTCTTATTTCACCTTACTTAATATTTATTCAAACGCTGTTTCTCGTGGCATAGCTTCCTGAGAACCTTGCTTAAATGTTAGTACCCTTCCCAGAAGAATAAACCAGGACTGTAAGGGAAATCTGCCACGAACTTCTGGCTGCCAAAACTGCTGATTTATATGCTGTATTGTTCTCTATTTGTGTTTTAGTTGGCTACCAGCAAGTTGCTCTGAAGTGCAACTGTCATGAGCAAGAGTTAATCTGCAAAGTCACTTCCTTCAACATGGAAAATCTCTGAACTTCCATTAATGTCTGATGCTACCTTGCAGCGTATGATGGAGCACAGAGTTTCCATATGCCTGGCTAATGCTTTTCCCAATGAGGTTTGGACTAGTGCTGATGGCTCCAGCAGTAAGCTATCCAGTGAAACATTTGTCAGGGAAAAGAAAACAGGTGTGAGGTTTCCTGATGTGATTTAAAAGACAGCATGTAGGATAATTCCTTGAGCAGCACGTGTACTCTTTTCTACAGTTAGCTGATCTATGATAGATCGGTTCAGTTGTGCAAAGTATGATGAACTATGGGTTTAATTGTACATGCCAGAAGGAATCAGGGAAACAAAGCGATAATACTTCCCTTGTCACTGTTCACAGCAACCTTTCAGAGGTCACCTGCACACTTTTCCCTTCTGATTTTCTACACTGTTTAAAAGGACTGAAGTGGCTGAATTTGACCATGTGTGTGCTAACCCAGATCTCCTTCTTTTCAGAGTCACTTCTTCAGCGACTCAGTGTTCTCATTTTACCAGATCCAAAGTTTTTGCGCAACAGCATCATGGCTGGCTGTCAAAAGCGCTCCAGAAAGTAGGTCTGGTAGGAAGCACTGCTGCAGAGGAAGCAGGGAAGAACAAACAGGGCAGTTTTGCTAACAGGGGACTTTTCTATTTGAGGATATCTGAGCGGTCAAGAGAGGAGTGTAGAATCAAGAGGAATTTTCTGGGTTTTTTAAGGGTTTTTTCAAGACTGACTCTGCAAATTTTGAAATTATAAATCTATGACTAGACTATAAAAACAAGTAGGAATGGGTGGGAAGGCTCAGAACTGGCATGGGATTTAAAGGAGGGGAGAAGAGGAAGAGAAATAATCAAAAAAATGACTTTTTGAGATCTCCTATGAATGTTGGAAGTCAACAGATTCAGTTGAGGATAAGGAAATTAATAAGTAAATGAATAAGAAATAAACTCTAGTGTTACATGCCAACACAGGCAGGAAGCCTGGCTGTTTTCTGACAGGTAAGTTCTGGAACCTAGGAGAAATGCCCCACCTTGCTATCTTTTCAGGGCTTCCAAGGCGCCTTTGGGCTCATCTTGACACTAAAGTATTTTTTGTGCAAAGGATGCAAACAGGACCATAAAATGCTGAGCTATAAAACTGCCCAAAATGGTTTTCAGGTTGAGAATGCAGCTTAGGTTATTCATTCCAAGTAATTTTCTAAAATAATATCCAAATTGTTTCTAAATGTTTTCTAAATTTATTCCAACCATGGTTCTTACTGCTGTGTAGACTGAAGAAATGCAGCTTTTGGGGAGTGAGCGTATTCACAAAAGATTTCTTTAGTGCATTTTCCTGAAAAGATCAAGAAATGGGTGGCAAGAGCACGGCTGACGCCATTACACTTAAAAAAGTGGTATTTTTTGTCATTTGAAGTTATTCAGAGGCATCTGGCTTAAGGCCAGCTGCTAAATCTCCCCCTTTACCCCTTGTTGATTTTTCCATAATATATTCAAACACCAGTAACTAATAATTTTGATGTAAAAATTGCAGCAGTATTTTTCCTGTTCCAAAACTCCAGATTCTTAAACTGAAACAGGGAGAACAGCTCCAATTAGGAAACCACTGCACTTAAGATGCTGTAGAAATGATGGCCAGTTCCATGATCTCTTTTTTGACACAATGCTAAGGGTACTCTTTCAAACAAACCCCTAAGGTTTCCAAATGTATTTTTCACTCAGTATTTCTTTGACAAATGGAATGTCATTAATTAAAAAAAAAAACAAAACAAAACAGCAATTTCAGTGTGTAGGCGACGGGGAAGAAATAGGGGTTATTTAATATCATGTAGTGGGCAGAAATTCAAAATCCATTCGGCTGCTGAATAACGCAATGCTATAAACAAACAAGAAAGTCTTATCAAAGTCATCCACTTAAAATCATACTATCTAGAATAAGAGAGAAAAAATAGACTTAAAGGACTAAAAAAAAAAAGTGCCTGCACTAAAATTCATTACCTCCTCTTGCCTTCTTTAAATTGAAAGGTTGAGGGACATAGCTAATAAAGCTGTATACAATCTAATGAACTACAGGGGAAAAAACATCCTTCATGGTTTGATCAGTGTAGGCTCTTGCTGAACTGGGTCTGCTCATAAAATCTTAGACTAAAATCCAGTGACTAAACCCTGTGAATTTAGTCTCTTTTTCCCCCAATTTTGTTATTATTACTAAATCAGATACATGTTTCAGGATACCTGTGCTCTCCAGTGACATCAATTTTAGAGCACAAGTAGTTACTACAACTCAGTGTCATTCTTTTCTGAAGACAATATATTATCATTATTATTATCATCATCACTATTGTACTGTATACTGAGTTTTACTGCTTTCTATAAGAGCTTAAAAATCCCTGCATGATGAACAAACGGCCAGGAAAACAACTCTGACCACATGTTATTAGAAATCCTTGCAGCAAACACAGCTTTAGTATTGGATAGCCTCTAATTACCGCCCAGGGACATGCATAATAAAGACCTCTTTTCAATCTCTCAGCTGTTCAGACTTGTTTCTGACTGTCTCTTCTGCCAGTGGAATTGTTCCTCAGCAGATTTCAGGTTTACCATCAAAAGTTTGATTTCAAAAGCAAAATAGATTTAAGTTGCAGAACAAATACTATTTCAACAGATATGTCACCACTCCTCCATTCATGTCCTGATGCTTCTTTGTACCCCTGTTACTAAAATCCTCATAAAAAAATGTTATTCACAAGTTTTGTTTGGGAACATTTTTTGAATAGGGCTGAAGACAAGTCTCTAATTTTGTGCCTACAATCTAGTGACAGCAATACAGTTAAAGCACAATTAACTGTAGATAGACTGATAAAATTTAGACATCTCATCATCTGATTTCTGCAGCCAGGTAAGCAGATAACTAAATTCTGCAGCGTTTTACTCCACTAAACTGCAGATACAAATATTCTGATTGCCCAAAACATTGTGTCTTTTTTTCCTTTGCTGTCACCTTCAGTTCATTCCTGTCTTCCTTTGCCTCTTTTATTATTAAAAATATGAGGAAAACCACAAAAAAGGGAAAAAAAATATAAAAGAAGAAAGACTATATGCAGTTGTTTTCTTGGCACTTGTAGATACAGACTATGCAATGGAGAAGAAAATTGCCTACCTCACAAGAGTACCTATCATCATAAATCAGTTTTTAATTTTCCTGGTGGATTACAGCAATCAGATAAACATTTGTTGCCTGCCTCCCCTTGATACTGCTGCTCGAATGGGCTTAGCCCAAAGTGTGGCTGGGTGTGGCAGCCCTACCTGCCTCACAATCCCAGACAATTCCTGATGGGTGTGCAGAAGGGGAAAACAGAACAGCACTCACAAAGCACAACACATGCATAATGTATGAAAAGCAGCATCTCACTAGAGGGGGAAAAGTACAGCATAATGAAAATGAATAATCTTTGGATATTTTCTTCCTAGTTTGAAGTAGTTCTTGAATGTACAATCTTTTTTTTTTTTTCTTTCCTGGCTTGAAGGCCTGTAAATATACACATACCATATTCCTAGATCAATTTTTAAGCAACTATAGGTATTAGAGGACAATTTACATGTGATTTGCATTTTTTTTCCTCTGACTGTGGTTTTGGTAAGTCTTCCAAACTTAATGACTGTTCTTTTGGCCAGCAACATAAATGCTGTAATCACACAATTATTGTGCTGGGAACAGTTTAATTCAGCATTTTGTTCTCAACCACAGAACAATTACTCAACAATTTTGGTTAACCATACTAGCTCACTGCCTGGAGAGGAAGCAGAATATTCACAAAATCTATTGTCTTACATAAAGGCAGTAAGCAGATTCTTATCTACTACAACTTTCCAGCATCTCTTTGCTCTTTGGGGTGCTTCCACATACTTCCCATTAATGAAAATAAATCATTAGCAGCACACTATATTAGCATATTCATCTTTACCTGTTGAGTGCTTTTAATTGTGCATTTGCATACTAAAGGGAAAGGTATATGGGATGTGTCTGGGAGAGAATGATGCAAGGGAGCACTGTAAAAAGCTCTGGAATTTCTACAGTGATATTACCCACCTCTTCCTGAATGACCATAAACGTTGGGCATTCAGGCTCTGTTTTTAAGTTCTGCTCTTAAGCCATCCATTTCTCTTTAGTAATAAAAGGAATTTTCTGATCAATTGGTTTACTCCTAGTACTGTTTCTATGGAAAGACCAACACTTAACAGGCTTTGTGTGGTAGACCTGACTCACAATAAAGTGAACAGAAGCTCTGAGACCTCAGCAAGAATGGATTTAAGTTAGTAAGCCAAGTTATCAGGATCCTTAAAAATGTTCTGCTCCAAATTTCAATTCTGGAAGCATTTTACCCAAGCAAATATAAATATTTTAGCAATTTCATTTCCACTTTTGTATTTTGTTTTGTCTTGCCAGTCACTGGGAATATTTTCATTCAAAGCTGTGAATCTGAAAAGTGAAACTCTGGCAATGCTGCTGAACAAGAAAGATTAAACTAATTAAACAAAATGGACTCAATAAACTTAATTTGATAGTTTGATCAGAAAGGAAACCATCAGTAAACATGATGAAAACATCAATTAATAAATGATTTTTTAAAATGCCTTTAGCTTTTAAGAAGTATTCAACTCAGAAAAGAGACTTTGTAATAGTCATGATTTTTTTAAGGGCAAAATTTGACCTGTAGGAATTTTGTGTTCAGTCCTTGCTCTGCTTCATATCTCTCTGAAGTCAATACAAATTGACCTCGATGGCACTCAGCAGAAACAATGAAAAAAGAATAACTTTAATTAAAAAAAACAAACCAAAAACCCACAAGGCATCTGTGGAGCAGAAGAGAGGTTCAACGTCCTCATCAGCAGGACACTGAGCTATGACACCTATTTTTTTTCTCCGTTTATGACATGAGCAGTAAATCTTGTTTTGCTTAAAGCCCAGTTTCAGTAGATATGGAGACAGGCCTTGTCTCCAATGAGGAGGGGGAGACACAATGGGAATTGCATTAAAGACACAGAAGTCTCAATCCAGTTCTTTCAATTTCTTAAGCTTTCACCAGGACATTTCACTTAGGAAAAATACCCAAAAAACTACCCCACTATCCCCCTTTATTAACTGCTGTATGTGGGAAAGGAACCTTTTACCATTCTGCCACTGTGCTTCAGACACCTTTTGGGTGCTGCCAATGCTGTCCTGTTTTACAGGACCTCAGCACTCAGGAGTTTAATCCAGGGCAGATCCAGGGCATGCACAAGGGGAGAAATGAAGAAAGTACTCAGATCACACCAGCAGGTGCTGTGTATGTTTAGATGCCCTCAAAGCTTCAGATCTAAGGCTCCTAGAGGGTCTATCTAAAGAATATCTGGACAAGACATGCACAGAACTCTAGAAGCACTTTTGGGTCACTCCATTTGGATGTTCCCAAAGGCTATCTGAGTATTGTAATCAGAGAGTAGATTCTCTTTTTTGATGTTACCCTAAGACAGGTAGGTAAGAATTCTACAGAAAAAAAGACTTTAAGAAAAAAGCTGAAACTATATTAAAGTTCCTAATACTGTTGTCATTTCCTTTGCAGGAAGGGCAATAAAAAGACAGTGATGCAATACAACAACAAGTTTGTATCTGTGCATAGGCATCATTAACAAAAAGCAGCTGCCTTCCTGCAGCCAAATGCTTTTTAATAAAACAATCATGGAGCTCCTTGGCACCTAAAAGAACGGTTCAGGACATAAATTGCTGGCTTATTCAGTGGCCTTGAAACCTGTAATGTTTATACAAGAACATTAGTAACACTTCAGTATCTCATAAAAATTCAGTAAGTAAAAACATGTCTAAGGTGTGGTAACACAAATGAAAAACTAACCAAAGTCTTTGGGTTCAATACCTTTCTCCAAAAAGAAAAGGATTATTTTAGCAGTTTGAGCCTAAAATATTTTGCCAGTGAGTTTGTTCATTAAAATGTGACCCATTCTGAAGACATTGGGTCCCTTTAAGACTAAAAGTCAGAGCTGTGTGCTCTGAGCCATTTCATCAGGGTGACTCATTCATTCATGAGCAGCACAGATTGTATGGCTGGCTTATGGTAGCACTCTAAATTAGTACTCACACAATGGAGAGCTTATACAATTGCAGTAGTCCATATCCAGTAAAACTGCCTTGGTGCCTTGAATAATGGGCCTTGCTAAGTCTCTAACAGTTCTGTAGGAACCTCCAAACAGCTGCACACAACACATGACCTGTGCCCATCTTTACAATGCCTGCTAACCATGAAAGCAAGCTTTGGGAACTATTTCCTCTTCACCCTCAATACTGGACAGCATCAATCCCTTTGCTTTTTTGAGAACAAGGGGATTTTATTTCCCCCCTCCTCTTTTTTTCTTCCTTTTTTTTTTTTTTTTTCTTCTTTTCCTTTCCAATCAGCTCTCCGCTGATCATCCTTCACACTTTAGCCTCTGCCCCAGAATACTTCGGACAATAGTACTGATTCCATCTGTGCTCTCCATTAAAGCCCTGGTAATCCTCCTCGGAACAGCTGGACGCTGTGGCTCCACACACAGACCCTCCTTCTGTGGGATCCTTTGGCTACAATTACGCTGAGCTTGGCTTATTTCAAGCTCCTGCCTGCAAATGCCTTTCATGGGGTCCCCCAGGGCTGCACGGCAGAATGTCCTGACGCAACAAATTGAACAATGTGTCGAGACACACAGGCTCAAGCAAAAAATATGCTGCTTAGTCACCTCCGTGCCAAGCAGCACTTACAGGGCATTTCACTGACGAATGACAATATTAGTGACAAGCTTCAAACTCCCACCATGCCATTAAGTAGTCATGAAGAAGCATCCTCAGTTAATCAATTGGTTTTGATACCTTTATTTCACAGTCAGAAGTGCTGCAATGCCTTAAGTTTAGCTTAGAAGCCATTTTTCAAGAGCTGCTGTGATTTGGTTCTGTCCTGGAACAGCATCTGTTCAAGAGAATGATCTGAGAATGTCTGTCCTGCCTTGAAATGACTGAATATTAGGGAAGGACCAGCAGAGCACACCCACAGGCTGGTCTAGCTGTGTACCTTGATTTTCCCAGGGATTTAACTTGTCTCAGATTCAATCAGTGGATTAAGTCTCCATGACATATCAATATGCTCAATATGCAGTCAGAAAAATGTAAGAATAACTAAGCTAATGATCTTTAGAAGTCTATGCTGATATTCTAGTAAAAGTTCATATTGAGTCCTAGAGATTCAAGCGCATCTAATGCATGTTACAACATGATGCATGTTTGCCTGTTTCTCTATCCACACACGCATCATCTGTGCCCACACAGACACATAAACACACGTTTCTCCAGTAGATGTGTGTGCACACGTCTCACACATCACACAAGCAAACGAGAGAAGCTATCTCTAAACCTCCTTTCTGGTATTTATTTCAAAATGTAAATGTGTGTGTATGTGCACATGTACTGATATTTACACATATATTTATACACACCGTACCCACGAAACAGATGCCCCATGCACAGGAGTCCACACGCGTATGCAAAGCAGGCAGGCATGTACCAGAGGAGAGATGGTGCTACCAGGGGAAAATTCAACTCAGAACACAAACAGCATTTAGCATATACATCTGACAGCTTCACTTGCACAGGACACGCTCTCCTGTCTGAATGGGGATGGAATCCTACAACCTCAAGACTCTTGGAAGTGTATTTTCTCTGCAGCCCATTGACAGACACTTGCCTCTTCCTTCCCAACTTCTCAGTATTACCCATACCCAGTCCTATGCCCCAGGGACTTTTGAGCTTTGCTATTTTGTAACCCATAAGAGAGAAATTAAAATGTTTCTAGAAAGTACACTCCAGAAGGATGGAGATGGCTATTTAAAAGAAAATGTAGTGACAGGACAGGGGTGAATGGCTTCAGACTGACAGAGAGGAGCTTTAGATTAGATATTAGAAAAAAACTCTTTCCTGTGAGGCCAGTGAGGCACAGGTTGCCCAGAGAAGTGGTGGATGCCCCATCCCTGGAAGTGTCCAAGGCCAGGTTTGATGGGGCTTTGAGCTGTCTGGGATAGTGGAAAGTGTATCGGCAGGAAGTTGGAACCAGATGATCTCTAAGGTCACTTCCAACTCAGACTATCCTATGATTCTACGATTATTAAAAGAAATAGACTTTTCAGAGCTTCCTAATGTGGCCCACAATGTGTGCATGTAGCCTTGAGGCAATTCTACACATTAGACCCCCACTAAAACATTATTTACTGAAAAGCTAATCCATGCAAGTTATGTATGTTTATTTGACTATGGTTCAAAAAAGTTTAACAGTGGAAGGACTCAAAAATATATCCCAAAAACTCATCTAAACCACTCCAAAACCGATTTAAACATGTTTAAATTAAACTCCTTTCATCCAGTATGTTACAATATGATTTAGCAGAAAGGTTTCATTGCTATTAGTTGAAGATATCAAGGAAAACACACAAGTGGCAAGTAAATTACTCTCTTAAGCAAGTCAATAAACCCTCCCTAGTGCATCAGTCCAGTGCATATTCCTGGTCTCCCACATGCATTATGTAGAACAGAGAAAGGCTGCCCATGGCTACAAGTAAGATTGACTCTCTGTTGTAAACCCAAGAATTCAGAGTGCATGGTTCAAAGCACAGATAAATGCCTAGATTAGATACTTTTTGACTAGTTCCTCCTATTTTTCAAGAGGTCATTTATCCTCCGAAGTCTTTACAGGTGGTCAGCTGTCAAAGAACATACTTTCAGCTGAATTACAGGCAATTTGGCCAAGATCTTTCTGTGATACAGAATTTAGAAAGAGGTGTTAAGCATATTTTGAAAATTCTTCTATGGATCTTTCATGCCACATTATTGTGTCCTAGAAACTTCAAATGAGGTTTATACAAAAGATCTTGGAAAAATCTAGCATAAGGAAAGGCATGTTTGGGAAGTAACTCTCAGGTGCATTAAGAACATCAGAATAGTCCATCAGGCTCCAGCAGATTTAAGGAGTGCCAAATATCTGAGAAGGAACTAGGTTTTTATAAAAAAAAAAAAAATAATAAAAAGAAGGGTTCTCTCTCAGTTTCCCTTGAGGAAACAGCTTTAAAATAAACAAGTTCCTAAGAGTTCTGTCAGCATTTTTGCTGGATGTCTTCTTAATTGCTATCATTTACCACTGCTGAAATACCATGCCTAATCCTGCAAAACTGACTTGAAGATCAGCCTAACTGCCCACAGAGGCACTCCACGTTCCTGTTCCCATTGTTCTTAGAACCAGGATTCCCAGTCACAGCCCTGTAATATTCCAACAGCTTCCCAGTACAGGTTCTTCAGTCATGACCCACTTCAACTCTTTGGATAAATTAGTAATATCTTGTTCCTAGGTGGTACAGCTACTTTTGTAATGTTTTAAGTCTATCAAGAAAGCAGAAGACCACCAAGGTAAAAATGCAGCAGTTGCCTAAGCAGTGATACCAGGCTCTTCAAACACACCTTTAAGCCACAAAGCTCCAAATCTCCACAGTGAAGTCAGATCTGGCATTTAGGCTTGGCCTCCCATAAAAGGTCATCTCCTGAGAAAGTTGTATCACAGTTTGAAGGGTTTGTTTCAAACTTTCTCTAAACTTAATGAGGAGTTCCTTTCATGTCAATATGATCTGTAAAGTTCATATATTATGGCTCAACTAAAAGTCTGTTCACTTCAGCTTTATTAAGAATTGTATTCAACGTCTTTATTGATAACACTGGAATTGTACTGAAGCAGAATCCAATCTACCACTCTAAGGCTGTAAAACATGTCGTTGCAGGAAACAATGTTTTTATTTAAATTAAACCTTATCTTTCAGTTTTGGTTGTCCTGCTTTTTCTCTCTTATTTTATAGCCAAATTCTGCACTGAGGTACACAAAACCTGATCAAAATGACAGTGGAGGGAAGTACACATGTGTACAAAAGAGGAGAGATTCAATCTTTCCTGTTTGTGAAATAATCTTAATTTATCCACGTTTTCTTTGATACTACAACCAGCATGGAGAGAAACCCAATGCAATGTGCACACCAGGAAGATAAGATGGCAGTTTTCTGCACAATTTTTTTCTAATAAATGAGCTAGACCACAGCTTAAAATAAACCTTTTAGTTCTAATGTCAGGGTAGCTCAACAGTCTATAGAATACAAAACTCTCAGCTCACAGGGAGGCAGAAATAGGTAATTTTTGCCTCTATGGACTGAATTCTTACATAGGGAAGATTCCAGTCTCCTCCTTCTACTGATCTAAAATGAATGAGATGTCACATATGTTCACCTTATCTCAGATAAAAATAGTTTCTTTAAGAACTTCACAAAATGTCAGACCAGTTAGCCAGATAGTGGAAAAGCACTAGATGATGTGACACAGGACTCCTTAAGACTCACAGCTGAAGCAGTCCGTTCTTTAACATCTCATATTTTATATACATGAACCAGGATCAGCCATCAATTGTCTTTGATTCCCCTGTAGATGTTCAGTTGGTATTCATAAAATTCTTCATGCAAATCAAGGACAGTATTTTATCTTTAGAAGACACCACATTTCTCTGGGTTTTATGAAAATATGCTCTATTCTAGGGTGTGAAAAAGGATCATTGAGAATTCTGGAAAGATGTAATAGACCGAATCCCATGAAAATTGTCTGGTTTAGGCTGCAAATCTGAATGATCTGATTTGCTGTACTTATGTTGATCCCAGGGCAAATCAGTGAATCCATCCATACAAAGCTTATTGATGTTTTAGACCCTTGGACACCAAAAGCACAGAGAAACAAAACCAAAATCACCAGGCACTGAGAAGACCTTGGGACTTCCAGTGGAAAAATGTAACGAGTGATCCAACAGGCATGGAGATAGAACTGGGTGAGAGAAGGAACAAAATGAATGGCCATTTTGGTAAATGGCCTCATAGTTCAAATTACAGATGAATTTACAATCCACTTAACAGAAAAGACCTCACTGAAGCTCTGAGGAATAGTTAAAGAAAACTAGGAGCTCCTTATAAATTTGGAATTGTCCATGAGTAGCCAACGACAAGCCTGAATTCCTGAATGGCTGAATCTTGTAAAGAGAACAAGATAGGCCCATATTAAAACTTTTAATGACTTTAGTTAAAAAAAAAAAAGGTGGAACTTTGCAGCCAGCTGGCTCCATACCGAAAGCCAGGCTGCACAGCTTGAACTTAAAGCTATCTTAACATAATGAATAAGTGCCAATAATTAGCATATGTAGTGTGAACAGGTTTGCTGGCACAAGCAAGTGAAAAACTCCAAGGTAAAGTTATTATTAGGGAGTAATTAGCTCTGTGAAGTAAATGAGTGAAACAATAGCTGCCAGCACTGACAATATGGCTAACATCTGACTATGTGGAAGATAACATTGTAAAGTATTGCTCCCTGAGCTAGAATCTGTTAATAACCATATGTTAGTGTAATTAATGCAGAGTCTTTCTGACCTGTTGTCACATAAGAACAATACTTTCTGGGAAATATTCAAACAGGAAGCTCTAAACTCATGGATAGCAAAAAATAATTTGGGAAGTTGCTTACAAACACCTTTTCTTCTGCATTTCTTTAAAAAGAACTAAAAAACAGTAAATGGGGGAGGAGAGTAGAAAAATAAGCCCCCACACTTATGAAACAACTTCTTTTAAGACTGATAACAAAGAGGTCAAACCCTGGATTGGGGCTTTCCAGACCATCTAAATAAAACCTAAAATAATACTACTGGATTTTAGGGGTGCTTGTAATCCATGCCCAGACTAAATTCTGGGCATGGATTACAAGCAATTTGATTAATTACATGGAGTGGCTTAAACACTTTATGCAAAAAAAAAAAAAAAAAAAAAAAAAAAAAAAAAAAAAAAAAAAAAAATCCTTGAATCCTTGAGTGTTCAAATCTGAGACTGGGCTCTGAATTTTTTGGCTTGAGCCCATTTCTAAATTGAATAGATCCTTCCAGGTGTCTGACATTCATCAGCCATTCTGCCAAGGTCTTAATATCCTGCTAGATAGGGAGGGTCTCTGCTTGTCCCCCACACAGGACATTCACACCTCCAAATGAGTGAATTCTGTGACTACAAAGGGCAAAGCTACTGATAGTTTCTCTTGAGAAGGTACTAAAAACCATGCCCAGAACTCCTGAATTTTTGTAATAAATGGCACTGATGCAATATTTTCCTCCCAACATATCAACAACTCAAAATGTTTAAAGAGGTCTAGTAAATACAGTTTGCTCAACAAACCTTACATAATTACTGTGTTTTCAAGTCATTGTGCTGATGCAGTGCATCCTACAGAGAACACATATCCCATGAAAAGCCATTGTCTCTGAAGCTCCCTGGTAAAGAGACCTTTGTAATTTAGTTTAATTTAATATATCTCTATTCCAGTTGAGCATCTCATATGCACCTTGGTCATTAGAGCATTCACAGTCACTGACTCACTGCAGCTGTTTCCTAGAGAGGGCAAAGTGTGGTCATACATCCCAAAAGAAGAAGCTAAACAGCTTCAAGGACCTGGACATATTTAATTTCAATTAAACAAACACAAAATTTAATGCAAGCTGGTTAGTAGGCTCCCTTTTCCCTTTTCAGTGGGGCAGCAAAAAGAAAAAAAAAAAAAAAAAAAAGAGAAAGAACAATTTTTAATGCTTCACAGCCTGTTATGGCCAGGCAAAGGAGTCCTGCATGTTTGAGATCTCACGCATTCATCTTCTTTCTAAACATCTGTTTAAGGCTTGTGTGATCTACCTGTCAGCACCAGTGATCCATAAAGTGTTTGAACCTCCTGTCACAAACCTCAGTGCTGGTTTGATCAGAGGCTTTGTGCACACTAATCACGCCCTTTATCTTTTCTAATGCTAGGAGAAAAAAAACCACAGCAAGGCTGTCTTCCAAACCTGAATGTAATTAATCTTTCCAAGGGGGAACCTGCATGGTTTGAAAAAGCGAGATCTGATGGGCTGCTGCTCTTTTTCTGCAAGGGCCTTATTTTTCCTACCAGGCGTCTTTACACTTGAGTGGTACCCTTTACAAAATACTTCAACTATATCCCAGCGACAGCGAAACAACCTTCAAGATCATCTTATGAATGAAACTGCTGGTAACTTTGCTGAGAAAAAGAGGCCAGTGAAAGGAGTTTGATAGAAGCATATTTAAATGATTCTCTCTTTTTAACTGCATGGGAAAAAAGGGAATCAGAATAAGAACTGGTCCCCTTTTCATGTTTCTCCTAAGCTGCTCTCTTCACTAATAATCCCACCACTACCTTTCTTTGGCTCAGCTGCACACAAATGTTCTGAAAGCTGCAGGAGTTCCACGAAGGGAACAGATAACTTCAGGTGGGTTTTGGGTTTATTACAGCTTGCCTTTTACCACTATTTGCTTTCTGTGGCATAAAGGGAATAAATGCTGTGCATGACAGAGGTGACAATTCAAAGTGCACTTGCAGTGAGGCCCATACTGAATGGGAATGGGACAAGTAAGTTTAAATTTGGTTGCATCTTCTCTGAGAAGAAAATCTTCCTTTGCTCCTCAGCATTCCTAAGTCCAGCCATTAGCAAGCAACATAAATTCTAGTGAGCAGATGGTGGGAAGAAGTGGGAAACTGATGCTGCAAGACCAAATCTGAGTACGGATTTCATAGCAATCCTTAAACTAAATAATGTCAAAAGCCTTGAAAATGCATGGATGGATTGATCTGTGAGTATTTAGATGGAGTTCATTTAGATAATTAACTGATCAAAAGAAAAACCTTCAGGAATTTGTGGGATAAAGTAGCAAGTTATTGGGGGGATGTGACTCTCATCATCACATGGCTCTCACGTGTTACTCATAGAAACACTCTCAGAATCCCGGTTGATTCAGGGAGGAAAGAAAGGGTAGTTAAATGAGTCTTTCTATTACTGCCACCATATATTACTTAAGATTGTCAGGAAGTTCAAAGGATTCCAAAGGTTCAACATGTGACTGTGCATGATCAAGGAGAGCTCTGCATGTTTTATATCATTTTTTAAAGACAAGATACCACAAGTGGAAAACACGATCAAGTAGAAAGGAGTAGATGTCTACCAATGTTATTCAGGGTTCTGTGCTTGGATCTAGTTTAGATATCATGAGCTGGCTAATTGTCTGTAGGCAACAGCAGCAATAAAATTTGATAAATAATTTGGGCAATATGGAAGGTTGGACCTTTCTGGAAAGGTTATTCAACATACTTGAGGTACTTTGGAATAAGACAGGACAGGAAAAGTGAACCAACAAAACAATGAGGTGTGTGTGTCACCAACAGAGCAGATCAGAATTGGCATGAACTATGGAGAGAAGAAATATAAGTGAAAAACCTGTGAAGAACCTTGGAGAAACAACACCGAACTCTAGTTTCATGTTATGGAAAACAAGGAGTAATGACTAGGCTGAAGGAAAGAGTTGGGTCCAATAATATCAACAGAAGTGAAGAGATGATGCTGTTTGGGTAATGTCCTGCCAAGAGAACAGGGAGATAATGGAAGTGTCAGAACGACACAGAATGACAACAGAAGACTCAGTAATAAAGTTGTAAAGTTGACAAAAAAGTGGCTGAAATTTTTAGGCAGAAGGAAAAGCTGGATTTTAGAAAAGAAGGTTTGAGAAAGCAGTCAAAATGGTCTCTTGGACTATGGATCTGCATGACAGGGAGGAAGATGATGTTGCTACAAGTTAAAGAACAGAGAAGTCAGAGAAGCTTTGGGAAGAGATCTAATGAGTTCATTTGAGGTTAGTGACTCTGTTCAAGATTTATGTTCCCTCTAGATCAAGGCACTTGAAACACAACTAATTTATCACTTTTCTTATTTGCTGGTCATGAAAAAGCACCTGGTATTCCAGACTTGTGCCTAATATTGAAGCTTGACAACTAGCTGTCTACAGAGTCCATCTAAATTTGATAAAAGACACAGGTCAACTTCCAGATAAACTCTGTACCATATAAAGTTTGATTTTATAGTGAGGACAGGACTAAACCTGTGTCTTATCCAGTACACAATCCAATTGGTTTAAATCTGTATCTCATTGAATAATTAAGAGTTCAGAATTTCTGAGACTCTACAGAGGCTATAATGTGCTGTAAGCCACAGTGTGGAGAGGATTATGTTATTAAAGAACATTCTGTGTATTTCAAAGAAGAAAGGGAAAGTATATCAATTTTTTACAATATCATTAAAAAGCAACGATATAACTAATGGAAAGATTTTTCTTGTATTTTGCTGTCTTATGATTTCTAACCCATATCCCATCTCACCATGGTATGGTTGACAAAAAGGAATGATGGTAAAATTGCCCCTTCAGAGATCATTTAGATCAGTCCTGTCTGAGGAATGATATGGTCTTGTCTTAGCTGTAAGAATCAGGTTTCTGTATCTTAACTTTAAATCATTAACTCCTCCAAACTTCACCTTCCCATATGTATGAGTAAAATGCTTATGCTCAGTGATGTCTGGGGAGCTAAATGGCTTTGCCTTTTCAGATTTCTCTGCATGTGTGCAAACACACTTGAAGACAATGGGGCTCTCTTCCTCAGTACCCTGTGAAATCCATTCTCCTGGGGTCTATTGGTTTTGGAGATGTACTTGCAAACACTAATCCCAAACTCACTTCCAAGTTTGCACTTGTTAACTTAAAGATGGCATTTCTAAGGAGAACTGCTTGGGAGAGCTGTTTGCCACCTGGTCTTTACAGAAGTACAATGTTTAGCCAAACTGGATTATATAATAGCAGTAGCACAATAAGAAGATGCTTTCCCTGCAGAATTAAGTAGATAAAGAAGCTACAGTCATGTGAAAAAACCCAACTATAATTTTACTGGGACGCAATCAAAGGAAAAACTAAATCAACCTCACTTGATATACTCTGAAAACAATTAGAACCAAAACCATTCCTGTCCTAGTGCCTTGCTGAATTGCCGGTGCTGACTTACACATGCACACATGAAATTCTCAGTGTAGATGTATTAGCCCAGCTGAAAAATAAAAGCATTATTTTTTTGGTGACATGTACTTTTTTTCCAGAGACAGCAATGAACAAAGCTCTCACAAGTGAATTTTGAAAGGCTGGAAATTTCAGTAAACATCTAAGCCTCCTCCAAAATCAAACAGGCAGTCTAAGAAGATTCCAATTTCTTTCGTATGTCTAGCTGCTTCTGACACTAACTGAGCAAGAAATTAATTCCCATTCTGTTCTTCCTCTGAAGTCCAAGAGCACCCCTCTCCTAGAGTATGTGAGGCTGCTAAATAAAATCATCAGATGCTGTAAAGCAACTTCAGTGAATTCCAGAAAAGCAGAAAAGTATGTTTGTATGTGAACACGCAAAAGAGCTTAAAGAAACTGATAATCTATAGCAAACACCTAGACACTTCTGCCTTGACCATTTGTCCTGGAGAAATTTATTCTCCTGAAACAACATTTTCTAAAGATATAAGATTTTATTACTTCTTTTATAATGGGTGCTGTAACAATTCCTTTCTTTCTAAGACTTCATGCTTAAATCACTTATGGGTAAAAAGCTTAGTCTTTCACTAAAAAAATTAGAAGTTCATCAATGCAACAAGTTTTTATGCCTTAGATTATCACCCCATTTTAAAACAAATGCTGAATCCCTCAATTTTCTTTACAACCTCAGTGAATTGTATTTTTAGCCAAGAAAACCCAAAACAAGTAGCAAGACAGGCATAGGTGTCTTGTGAAGAGAGCTGCCTACCCTATGAACATCTGTTTCCCATGGCAGCAGAAGATTAGAATGGAAACGAATAAGGAAAAAAATCAGAGCCCACTATATTCTTTCATTCCAGAGGGATAACAACTACAGTGAACTGTTTTAGCCAGATCTATAGCTGCCTTTTCTGATTGATATTTTTAGCTGGAGTTGGTAGAGATGAAATTGTGCTGCTCTTATAAGAAAGGATTTTTTCTTTCCACTGGTAAAGTTTCACACTTTGACTAGGACTAACAGCATTATTTCTGCATCCATACTTTCTGAAACATCAGCCAGCACTACCTTTGCTAAAGGTAGTTTGCCTGTCAAATATTATGCCCCTTCCTAAACAAGCATATGGAGCAAGTAGATAGACTGAAAAGCAGAAAGGAACAAAGCAGAAAATGTAATGTCAACCTCAATAACCATTTCACAGGGCTAGAACAACCATTTTACTTTATTTGCCATTCAACAGCTCAACTTCAAATAGGTGTTTAATTAACTCAGAGTGGCAGTCTAAACGTTTAGCCTGGAGCTGCCTGGCAAAGGGAAAAGTATCTACTGCACTTACAGATTTTGAGCATCAGGCTCAAGAAGAAACTGTTAACTGCATAATGCAGAGAATTCATATCACACACACACACACACACACACACACACACACACACACAAGTGTAAAGATTGAACTCCCACCACAGCAAAGTTTCCTCTATGCAAAAAAACTTCATGCAAGTCTGAAAGGTCTAAAGAAAAATGAGGGCACTTTTGGCTAAAACCTGTTCTCACTAAATAAAATTATACTGGTCGTAAAGTAACAGATTTATTAAAAAAATACAACAAAAAAACCCCAAACAAACAAACACCAGGAAAGACAAATCTAGGAAAGCGTTTTTATAAAAATACAAGCACAATATGTTCAGAGCAGGATGAACAGGATTAAGGATTTTTCAAACTTAATCCAAAACACTATAATATTGGTTTAAGAAAGCATAAGGGCTCACAGTCGCCTAACAGAAGCTGGGCATCTTACTATAGAGATGGGAGAAACAAGGAAGGCAGCACATATCTTGCTTCCACTACTTGACATGCTATTCAGTGGCAGAGGCGCAGCACAGCTTTAAACAGTCCTCCCTGTTGTTTCTTGGGGTCTTAACAAGGGACCAAGCCAAATTAGAAGGAAATGAATGCCCTGGCAGCTGACTGATCATTTTGAATATTTGACTTCTTGCCCACCACCCTGCCAAACAGGTATATTCCTGGCATGCAGTCCCTTAAAATTAGATGGCCCTCAAATATTTTCTGTTCAAGTATTCTCAATGCCTTGGGGATGCAATAATCTTCCTCCCTCTTTAGTTTATTATACCAAAAGATGTCACACTGTGACTGTTTTAATCAGCAAATAAACAAAGTGCCCAGCACCTGCCTTGGCTTTTATTATCATAATAATCCTGTTTTGTTTTTTAATTCTAAAACATCAGTAACTCACCCGTAGGTGAGCATGTGTTTATGCCACCCCTACTGTCGCCTTTGTGGTTCCATTATTAGCAAGCCATTAAATGAAAAACAGGAGAAGAAGGGGGAGAGATGGGAAAGGCAGGCCTGAGGCACAGCCATTTGTGCCTGTTAAATACAACAAGCTGGCCTTAGGTAACCAGAGTCGTGAGACTGGCATGAAAGCAGGGTAAGTACCAGAAACTGAGAAAAAAAAAAAAAAAAGCAAGGCAGTGAACAAACCACTGTGAGTTGGAGCAGACCAATCCAGGACAAAAAAGACACATGGGCAGGCATCCCACTGGCATTTAGTACAGCCAGAATGGAGCACAAACCCAGCACTGGTCAAGGTGAGAAGAGGGCTCATGCATAATGCCTGGTAAGGGCTAAGCTTATATTCTGATTTGTTTAGACAGTTTTCATGGAATTGAGGGGTGCTTCAAAAAGAAAGGTATGTGCTGAAAGAGTCTTGGCTTTGTTACAACGAATGGACCTGGAAAAATTGAAACACAGCAAATGCTAAAAATGCAAGGAAAATTGTTTTCTTACCTTGAAGAGGACAGAAACAGACCCTCATAAACTTTTTACCACTTATTCACTTACATTTTACTGATGGAGCAGATCAGTTTTTCTGCATTAAACTCTACTGATGTGATTCAGTGGAATGGCATCAACGTAAATCTGACTCTGGGAATAAGAGAGTCTTTTCGCCTGCTTCCTTGCCTCATTCTCACCTCTCTCCCCCCCACCAAACACTGCAGTCTGCATTCAATTTCTTCCAGTGAAATGGGAAATTCTATAGAAAAACAGCAAAAGTGGAGATGGAAGATAAAAACCTAGACGGCCTGAGTCTCTGCACTTCAATTCACATTTTGCATTGTGGTCCAATGGGAGACGCCTGACAATCTGGGTTCTGTTCCTGGTTCTGGCAATGAGCTGCAGCCTAACAATGTGCAAGCTGCTTCCCCTCTGTCCTCAATTCCCCTGGTCTGAAAAACAGGATGCTTTAAAAAGAAAGAAAGAAAAAAAAAAAAGAGAGAGAGAAGGAAAAATATTCTGAGATCCAGTGATGACAGTGCTACGTAAGATCTGGATCATTCACAAATATCTGTGCAAATAGACTGAAATGCAAGTAAAACTTGGTGATTTAATGTTATTTTGTGGAGCTGTAAGTAACTACAAGGGATGAAAAGGCAGAGAAGAATCATACCTGGCAGTTATAAAATAAGGGATGATGCTTCCAGAGCAACGTTTCCATGCGCAGGGAGAAACATTTGAATTTCAAGTCACTAGAGAACTTTGACATCTCTTTCTACTATTTAATAGGCAGTAACAACAATTTGTCATAGTTCCTCTAGGAGGTGTAAAACAAAAATAGCCAAGCATTGTGGGAAATCTACATTGCCAAAGCTTCTGAAATAATCTGAGTGAAGACAAATCACAAGTTCAAGAAAGTGTCCTTCATGTAAGTATTTCAGTTTCCTTCTGAAGCAGTAAGAACCTTAGAGATAAGGACCAAACTTCCTACCCTAATCTTTATTTCTAAAAAAAGGGATTGGGCAAATAGGCTCAACATCTTAAGGCCCACTTTTCCCGGGGACTGGATAGAATTAGATCTGAGTAGCTTTATCTCAATCGAACTAGGATAGTTTCTATTAAAAAAAAATAAAAATCCATATTTTAACCAGCAAAGTTTAATCCCTTCTTTTCCTGTGAAAACTCAGATAAGTTTGATTTTGCGCCTCTTGCTGTCTCCATACTCCAGGTATTATGTCATTGCACATTAGACTGTGTCAACACACCGTGACTTCGTTCCCACTAATGCAAAACCTCAGAAAACATGGAGCCAGGAGATAATTTCAGAGCGCTTTTTTTCCTCTGTTTAATGTAACTCGGTATTTATCCTTCCGTGTTTCTGACATTTCCATTGAGTGATAGTCCCAAAACGAAGAAAATCAGTCTTTTGCATGCAAAGCCGTCTTAAAGCAGGCTGGTGAGTAGCAATCTTCCTGGGCAGGTGAGCTTCACACATGTCTCAGGAAGCATCTCTGTCTTGTGAAATCCAGGAACAGCAGTGACAGGCTTCCAAGGAAGCCTCCTCAAGTCCCCCTTTGGAGGAAAGAAGGCTTAACCTCCCACAAAAGGGCACCTCCTGAAGGAACAGGGAGATGACGTCTCAAAAAAAAACCAAAACGGGTGTGAGGCTCTTGGAACGTGTGCCCACACTTCTGACTGTGAGTGAAGTTTGCATGCCTGAACTTAAGAAATGGCTTCTTTCAGAACAGTCTGGTTTCTAAAAACAATCTGTCTTTTTTTGTATTTAAGTATTAAAACAGTGGCTCAGTTCCTTAAACATTAAGAAAATTAATACAGAGAAGAAGCCATGCAGAACTTGATATAACTGTAGCATTATGTTAGGCTTGTCCTCATCTTGGTCATCTGTTTCAGCACAATGTGTCTCTAAATGCTTATGTTTGGATTTTATGATGTTTTGTGCAAGAGGAGGGAATTTCAGGCTCCTGCAATCAACATGTTATGGTATTATCAAGTAAAACCTCATGGGTTCTGAGTTAATCGGTAACGAAACACCACCAAAACCAGACAATGTATTTCATGAGAAAGAAGCCTTTTAGGAAATAGCATTATATAGCATTATTAAAGTGCCATTTTCCACTGTTAACTACTGCATGCTAAAGCAAATGTCAGCCTGGGGGGGCTTAATGTTTCTAAATTAAACACCCTTCAAACACGCTTTCTGACAGTTATCTTCATATTTTCCACAGATGCTTCCACTGCCACTGCCATAGAGCAAGGCACTAAAATAGATCCAAGGCTAGAGTCACATCCAGGCTGTGCTGACACCCCTGCCACTGTAACTGCAGTCGGAAAACTGCAGTCGGAAAAACACACTTTGTGTAGAGGGCATCTGATGGCACTGCAGATGACATTTTGAAAGCTTGAACCACTGATCAAAGCAACAGAAAGTCACCACCAGAAGGTTCTGTCTCGGACTGAGAGTCCATCTACGTTCGTTTCCTAGATATGCACTGTCTTTTGAACACTGAAATGGTGCAAATTATTCAATTTCTACAGATTCTTAGGGCAGCCTGTACAGATGCAACACTCTCTAGAGGTTCTGCTTACACTGTAAATCATCATACCTATATTCTTAATTGTTTGGCATGGCTCCCAGGACATCCATTACATCCCCAGCTTTGTATCTGTTCACCCCTGGGGCTTCCAACCAATAAATGTCTGGGCATGGGGAGAAGGGCATGAAAATAATGCATTATAGGTCAGCAATATTCTATCAGGACACCTGAACAACACGAGCCAATGAACCAGTCAAGAACAGAGCACAAGCCTCTTGCCCTTCTCTGGCTTTCCCTTCTCTGGCTTTCTTAACATCTAGAGTGTCAGTCACTAGGGTCGTACTGGAGTGCAGAAATCCTATTCTAAACAAAAAGTTGAAAGAATATTAAATGTACATTAGAGAAGGTGGCATCAGGTACTGACATTCTGCCTACTAGACACCTAAGCTCCTGCCACAACTGACAGACCTCCCCGAAGTATTCCCACAACTAAGCCACCAAAACAGATTAAAACCAGTGGCTTCTACACAACAGGAGGTTAGGTTGTGTGAAAGAAAAAAGCAAGGCAGGCAGAAAAGTATCTGTGGTACCTATAACCCACTAGGACAAAACCTGCTTCAGTATATGCAGATAAAGTGCTTTGTCTCTAACCCGTGGTTCCCACTCAGAAACTCTGAGGAAGCTTCTCCGAGGCAAGATGATGGCATTTGTGGAGGCAGTAACAAGGAACACTGGGAAAAAGGCAAGCTCTTTTTGCAGAAACAGTTTGTTCTTTGTAAACCATTCCCATGGCTGCACCCAGGCTCTGAGGGGAGCTCAGGATTGGGAAGGTAAAAAGGAATCAGTTCCGTGGAGGCAAACAGGAGAAAACGCAAACACACCCAAACCAAAAGAGAGCCAGAGAAGAGGGATGGAGGGCATTTGTGCAAATACGGATTTCATGTGCAATTCATTTAAAGGCAGTAGCATTTTTATCACAAAGAAGAGTTTAATCAAAGTCTCAAGAGATCTGCCATAAAGGAAGCCCTTGCCTTGCTGCCTGGGCTGTCTGAAAGAAACACCTGTTACGCACAACAAAAAAAAAGACAAAACAAACAATAGGTATAGAAAGGAGGCCATGGTTCAAACAACGGGAATTGGAGAAGCACAATTTTCTCTAAATGAAGGACTAGAATCCTATCAAATGAACAGCTGGGGAAAGCATAATTCTTTATATTTGCAGGGAAGTTGCATAGATTATATGAAGGCAACAAATACAATATATATATCTGAGCTCTGCTTCCTAGGCATGAGAAAGGACAGGAACCTCCTAAGATATCTCTGAGTGGAAGAATAAACTTGCCTGAGCCCAGCTCCAGGAAAAAAGATAGCCAGATTTCAAAGGAACACAATGGACAATTTTCCTCCCACGGGATCTTTGCAAGAGTTTCTGCTAAGAGGATACTGAGCTCAAACAACCTTCTCAAAAGGTGCAGAAAGCAAACTTGTGATTTACACAGATCCACCCAAATACACGAAGGAGATGTAAAGAATTCCCAAAACAGATGTTTTGTTTTAGATAAGAAGTGAAAATGTTCTCAACAAAGGATACATAATTTTATGTCAGTATATTGATTACAATTCAATTATTTTGATTGATCCAAAAAGACAGGAATTCTGAACTTTGCACTAAGAAATAATGCAAGGGAAGCAGACTTAAAAAACACTCTGAAACTCATGACACAGAAAACAAAAAATTCTTGAAAAACATAATTTCATGCCAGCCTTTCATTTCAAATAAAGAATAAATGCAAGAAATAGAAAATAATTCTAATTCTGGTCACTAGAATATATCAGCTCTCCAAAACTTTGCTTACCAATACAATGACAAAGAAATTCCTATATTTATCATGTATCTGGTGAGCTATCCTATCCAGGGAAACCTGCTGCCAGAAACAGGTTCTGTGGAAAAACATAGGCAACATTCATAAGGGTGCCTACAGCCATGGAGACATTCAGAGAATCACAGAAGAGGAAAAGAAGAAATCTGAATATTTTATTTCCTGAGTTTTAATTTTTTTTTTTCTAATTTGGAGTGATTTGAATCCATTTCTGCTTATATTGCATCTTGTTTAATACACATCAGTTTGTTCGCATCATGGAAAATACTGTGATCATCAATGCCTTGCTCTAAGTTAAGGGTTCTCTCTATTTGCCATGATCTCAGATGAAGATGAACAGCCAGCATGGCTGAAGAACTCATAAAACCCCGAAAAATTCACAACTACGATCAGTTGCAATTTAGTAAGTATTCATAACCTTAGCCTAAGTAACCCCCACTTGCAAAAATATCTTTCCTTTCCCCTAAATTCCTTTAGAGACATTAAAAATCTATGTCCAGAAAAGCAAAGTAGTAATTTTGTAATTGATTCTAAATTGTAATTGATCATTTGATCAATTGATGTAATTGATATCTAAAATGGGGCATTCAAAACGTATGCACAAAAATCGATATAAGGTGTGTATAAAGTGAGAATGTAACCAATCAGCTGTTTCATAGATACTTACTTGTTCCTGGACTGCAAATTTGAACTCCAGGGTTAAAGAAATTGGCAATTATGCTTAATTTAGATGTATACGATTCTTAGGAATATTACTAACTTAAGACTTATTACATATTGTACATGGAAAGGCCTCTCTTTCTTATTCACAGCAGCTCAGAAATGCTTAAATGGTAGACAAGATTCTACACAAAGGTTGCAAGATAAGAAAACATTCTCACCACACAGGGCTTTAGAGACAAATGCTACAACAGGTTCCATCAAATACTCTACCATCAGACTCAGTGTTTTTTTTGCTAAATTACAAAGAATATGGTAAATTAGGAGAAAAGAACTGATTAGTGGCACAAACTGATTCAGTCCCAACCTCACTGAGGAGGAATGAGAGGAGCAAATGGAGGGTGCTGAAAAAAAGGAGTCAAACCCAATTTTCAACACAACCAGTCCAAGTTCAACACAGGCACTCAATCACTCAGCTACCTTCCTGAAGGGGACAGCAATAGAAAAAAAAGTCTTCTCTGTTTTGATGGAGACCAAAATTGAAAAGAAAAATAAACGCAAAACTGGAGGAAGAAAGGACATGTGACACAGAAAAGGAGGGGACTTCATAGTTGTCATGGGTTGGAGTGCAAAATGTCACCCAGACTCTGTATTCTGTCACCATCTGATCAAACTGGGCTGTGTGGGATGCTGTAATTGTCTGTCCATGGCCAACTGTCAATAAACCTGCTGGGGCAGTTTTCTGATCTCTGCCACAACCCAGCCTCCCTCCAGGGACAGATCTTCTGCTCATGGGCCAGGGAGTGTCACTGAGAGAATTCCATCATCCCACTGGGAAATGCTCCAGTCAGGGGATTCCTACTTGGATAAAAATCTTGGATCCAGGAGCCAAGGATTCCTACCTGGATAAAAATCTGGGAGTTGGAACACCAAGGATTCCTACCTGGATCAAAATCTGGGAGTTGGAACGCCAAGCAGCCTTTTCCACTGGATTCTCAGGCTCAACCATCACCACTGGAGCTTCAGTGAAAAACTCCACTTTTCTCCAGGAGCATCACTTCACCAGAGCCACATCTGCCACTGGGACTGCAGCCACCATGGGATGGCACTGCCACCAACACCCTGACACACAGGGGGGCAGCTGGGATCCTGACTATGTCACTGGATTTGTTTGTTTGTCTTACTGCATGTGGTTTTGGTTTTATTGTTTATTTCAGTTCCCCTAATAAAGAACTGTTATTCCTATTCCCATATCTTCACTTGAGAGCCCCTTAATTTCAAAGTTATAATAATTCAGAGGGAGGAGGTTTAAATTCTGCATTTCAAGGGAGGCTCCTGCCTTCCTTAGCAGACACCTGGCGTTCAAATCACAATAGTAGTACAGGCTCTTATCCACCACAGCCAGGGAGTTGTTCTGTCCAGCTAGGCCAAGAGAACACAGCATTTCTCCTGTAACTCAAGTGCCAGCTGGCACGTCTCCCATGCTGACATTTCAGGGTTCAAACTGACCTGGTGATATACTGTAAGTGGCTGGTATAACCAGCGTTCTGTGCTTTTACAGCCATCAAAACCACACAGAAAACCAGTTAAAATAATGCTACATTGAATGAAAAGTTGAGGAATTGAACATTAGGGAATGTCAAAATTAAGGTTGACAACATAATTTTAATTTTCCCACTTCTGAGTATGGTTTACTATTATATTATCATGTAGTTCTGGAATATAGCTTTTTTAATTCAACATGTATGACAGAGATACATGAGAATAAAATAAAGGTAGCTATTTCACTTAATTCTGGCACTTGTAACTTTTAAATGCCTTACTTTGTTACCTAAATAATGTATTTCTTCGCACACAATGTTCACAGCACATGAGAGTATAGAAATATTTCGATCATTTCTGCCCAAATCCATTTTAAATTGCTATTTTGTTGAAACTATCCAAGTTCCAACCTTAGAATGATTTGCTGAACAGTATCACTATCATCTTTTAAATAAGTCAAATTTGATAAAAAAATGTTATAACACACACATTGTAAAATTAGTTCACTCACAGTACCAAATATTTATGAACTCCAAGTACTGTGAATTAAGTTTGTTTTGTTTCATTATTATTATTTTCCATGCAAATGGAAATTTTATTTTTTATAACTTTATTATGCTTATCTTGGAACTTGATTTCTTTTATTTAACTTCTAAATACAAGAAACTCTGACATATCCCTCTAAATCTCTTCAAAGCATATTTTAAATCAATTTGAATAAAAATCCAAAATGGTTCCTTAGAATTATTTGACTGTTACAAATTTTATTCAACTTTCATGTGAAAAGTGAACTTAAATGGAGACTCTACACAAGACACAAAATAAAGACAGCTGACACGAGATCCTTGACTCTCCAGGTAATCTTCGTTCAACCTAGACTTCCACTAGACAACTGTACTTTTCCCTTTCTCCAAAATTTTGAGTCAGGGGTCACTCACATCATCCCTCCAATCACAACCCCCCAAGGAACTATGAAATGTTTCATTTACTCTTCTTATAAACAGCAACCACAACCAACTCCCTTCCACTTTAATTTGCACATTGCAATTCAGCAGCAAGTAAGTGACAGAAAGTGGACACAAAGTAAAACAAAACTGCTCCCCTTGGCCTCTTGCATGGTGAGCTCATCTTGTCTCCTAAGCCACACAGGGTAAGGCATCACCAGCTTCTGGACACCAGATGTCCAAGGAAAATCCAAGGTGGGGAAGACAATGGTACTGATTCAGTAGGTGGAACCACGTTTTTCCCTCTGAATCATTTGAAAAATGACTCAGAAAAGCAAGTCATTTCAGAAAAGCAAGTAATTGGCAACAGGAACTAAATGATCCTCAAATCTCTCCCTCTTGACACAGGTATGGGTGCTGGTGGCAACCTTGGAAGGTCAAATATAATTCATATCTCAAATATAGCCATTTTGGCTAGAAAAGCAAACATTTTAGATAGAATGAGCTGGGTAGAATGAGATGCCCAGTGCTTAGAATCATAACAAAAGATAATGGCCCTTATACATCAACATTCCCAGTGTTGCTAGAGTAAGAGTTGCAAACCTGGCAACAGTTTTTTTTGTTTGAGTAGTGCTAAGGGATGCAGATCAACACCATGTTCTGTCCAAATTCAAGTTTGGGATATTACACTATCCCAAACTTGCTTGTGTCTCCCTGTCCTCCCACTGGAGATTCCCATCCCATCTCAGCTCTGAGTACCTGTGCTTGTATATCTAACAGGAAAACTCCTCCTAAGGCAGGGTGGAACATCATCAGATCCCGTGGACCAGCCCAACCCTACACTGGTTGACACGACTGTCATTACAGTCAGGACAAGAAAGCGTACCCACACACTCTTGCAGGTCAGAATCTCCTAATATACATACCACTAAAAAGCAACATTAACAAATATTTACTAAAAAAATTACATCTTCTCTTCATGCTATGCATCACTACAAAGCACAGTAACTCCTAAAGAAACCTTAAGAACCATTTTTGGAGTAAAAGCCATGCAATCCCAAGCATATCCCATAATACTGAAGGGGAAAAAAATGAGACCGGAATTTAGCTTAGATTTTCATTCTCTTTTGGGTCCTTCAGGATGTCTTGTGCCACATAAACTAAATATTACTTGGTCAACAGGGCCAAAACCCCCCAATTTAGAGAAATCACCAGGATAATATGCAGTTGTGAATTTTCAAAATTTGTTTTGTTCTGGGGGGTGAGACCCTATAATAAATGCTCTCCAATTACGTAGCCATCTGAGTAATTTTGCAACTGGTGACCCTTATAATGACGCTCTTGTTTTCAGAGCCAATGTGATGCCACACAGCGATTTGTCTGTTAAATTGAATTTTTGCCTCTAGATAGATAGATAGATATAAAGTTTATTTTGAAATGTCTCCTAGTGCTTCTGAGCCTGACTGATGTGAGATGTTATTTTGAACATGCCAAAGCATCTGAACGGCTCCAGTCCTTTCTTTTCAGCATGCATTCCTTGATAAGTGGCAAAGCTTCCCACTTATCAGTCACTCAAAGTGACTGTGGCTGTCAGTTGTGTACAAAGCGCAATCAGTTTGGAAGAAGAGACACCAGCATTTTTCTTCTCAGTTTGAAGCAAACACGTTTTGACTGCTAGTCATTCAATTTTAAAGCATCTTCAATTAGGGGCGGATGAAGATATAAAGAAAACACATCCTAAACACCTCTGCCAGCCAGCAGTAAAAAATTTATTGTTATCTTCTGCTTTACCTTGCTGCAGAGGCAGCAGCAGCAGCCTTTTTTTGGCTGTACAGCAAAAGTGTTCAGGATTACACACACTCCACACAGCCAAGACCACGGCCATAAAGAGTTCATGTTCAGCTCCTCCAGCCACTTACACGTGGTACCTTCTGCTCCTGTGCCTCTCATACCTGCTGTGTAAATATCTGCATGGGTATACAAACACGTACAGAGCTCACAAGGCACCCCAAGCCACCCATTCTGAACACAAACATTCACAAAATGACATATGCTGCTCTACAGACAATAAAATGCCAAACAAAACCATTAATAAGGCGATGGAAATACAGACAAGGAGGAGAAAGGGAGGGCTGGCTGAAAGTAGAAGCTGCTGCGGGAAAGAGTGGGCAGCTGCATAAGAAATGTTACTCAGTACCAGGAAGCTGAAAGTCAAAGAAAATGGTCAAAGTTGATGGGTGAGAGATGCAGAAACTGGAGAGAGGATCTGAAAACAAAAAAAAAAAGACGGGGCCCTGAAATGCCTGCTGAGGAGAGAGTGATCAAGATGAGGCCTTGGAGAATAAAGCTGCCAGCTGTGATGACTGGATTTGACCGCTGGCCTTTTTCTTACAGTCTTAGATGCTGGATTATTTTGGGTGTTTCTGTGTTCTGGTTTTTAATAAAAAAAAAGCTTCTGGCCTTCCCTTGTGATTGTGAGAGAACTGGAAAATGGGAACACAGAAAGCTCAGTAACAGAAAGTAAATCAAGAAAAGGTGCTAAAACGGCAAGGAAAAAAGTCATGAAGTTCAAAACAGCGCTATAATTTGAGAACATTTGGACCAGTAACACTGGAGAAAGCAAGTGCTATTGCAATCAAGTAGCTCAGCATAGGCAAAAAAAGCTGATATACCTCAATCAAACATACCCATACATTTTCAATAAATTCAAGTTCACAGAATCACAGAACATTCTGAGTTTGATGGGACCCACCCACAAAGGTTCAATACTTCAGGGAACAGCCTACATGGGGATCAAACCCCCAACCCTGGCAAAGTTAGTACCATGCTCTGACCAACTAAGCTCATGCAAGTTTTAAGCAGATACTCCTGGTTTGCACTGGCACAACTACACCAGTCAACAAATTTGGGTGATATAAGGGTATAGAAAAGGCCTGAGATCAAACTACCCTTGCTAAGGGTATCTTTGGAATTAAAACCATGGTGTAAAATGGTGCAAAATGTTACTCTGCACTGAAAGAAGTACAAAGACCTCAACAATCTTTTATATAACTTTCCTGGTAAGGGAAGAAGATGAAGGTCCACTGGTTACTAAAAAGTCCAGTCTAACACAAATGTTATTAACTGAAATTAGGAGAACAGAAAGCAATTAGCTCATCCTGACTGATTTTTTTTTCTTTTTTTTTCCCTTCCTTTCCCTATTTCGTCCCCCAGCCTTGGGGGTTTGGGGGTGTTTTTTGGGGGTGTTTTTTTTGGTTTTTGTTTTGTTTTGTTTTGTGTTGTTGTTGTCTTTGGTTTAGTTTGTTTCTTTGTTTGGTTTTGGTCTTGTGTAGGCATGTGTGCAGCTTTGAATAATTTCTTTCCCAGGGGATCTTTTCTGCTCAAGGGACAGGCGAGTTATTCTGATAACTGATAGGACATCAGCTGCAGGGCTTTGTGAGGAACAATTGTTTTGCCTCTTTGCTGGCAACGTCAGTGGTTTGGGAAGAGGTTGCAAAGTCATGGGAAAGGCTGTAGTGTGACTCCTTTTTTGGGTTTCACTGAATCCAGTACGCCCGTGTTTATAAGTTGCGGGAAAACAGCTGCTCCTGACACATGATGAATTCGGACAAAATGTCCCCACATCCACGAGACTGTTCAGTTTGACTGTGCAGTCATAGCTTGTCATATCCACACTGGCAAAACAAAACAAAAGAAAAAACAAACCATTTCAGTGGATAGAGCCTGTTCTGAAAATATTTTGGAGGGTGAAGAGGACGATACTTTCTCACAGTTTCCTACTGAAGAAGGTCTCATTAAACTCCCACTAATATGAACAAGAGCCTTTTCTCCATGTTCAGTGTGAGTTGGATCAGGCCCTCACTTCAACAGCTTTATTGTCTTACTAAGGAAATCTTTCATCCTCACCTCTCTCTAATATGTGAAGAGGACTCTTAATTGTGGAAAACCTGCTCTGCCTTGCAAGGGCTTTCAAAGCAATTGTAGCACCACAAAGCACTGCTCTGACTCCTCAGAACAGCAGAATTCCTGGGGAAAATGGGAATCCAGAAGCATCAGGAATTATTAAATCTGTAACCAAGCCCTTGTGTAGCAGGTTCATTTTTGTGTCTCCAGTGAAGGACTCATCTCCAGCCCTTGAAAGCCTTTAGAGAACTCTGGTTACAGACATGTTCTCGAGAGGTTTGGAACCAGGCAAGAAATGCCCCAGGACCTTGTGGCTGCATTGAGGAGACACTGACAGGGCAAAGATTAAGAGTGAGGATCTCTACCCTCCTTATGCCAAAATTTCTCCAAGTATTTAGCTCTTAGAGTGGCCTACTGGAGTTTTTTTTGAAACTGCAGACAGAAAATGAAAGGCTCAGCCATGCTGGAAGCATAATTTAAGACTGCAAACTTGTTGGGGCATGGGAAAAATATCTTCATGCTTCTTTTGTACAGTCAGTTAATCTGCATCTTCTCTCAACAAGAGAGAGAAACTGGTACCTTCTACAACAAAACAAAAAGAACACAAACAGGCCTAGATATCATGCAGCCAGCTCTGGATAACAGATGATTGCTCACCTGAGGAGTTCAAAACAAACAACAAATCTAAATTACAAAAATCAATGCCATAACTGCGTGGGTAAATTATGGTATCTAAAGCACTCTGGAAGCAGGTCTCTACCACTGTTTTGGAAGACTGGAATCAATCCAGAGTCTCTTGCTGTTTGGAAAGTTTTGACAATAACAACTTTGTCATTTCAAAACCTTGCATGTTAAGCTTAAGAAATACTTTGCTGAACTTCTGTGTAACTCAGAAACCAAATCCTTCTTTCCTCCCCAAAAATATAGCCACATTTTGAAAAATAGATCTGGCTGACAAATGGACTGGCCATCCTGCAGGAAATCCTAAGTTCAAGATTTTATTACATTCCAAACTGGAACAACATCTTAAAGCTCAGAAGGTAACGAGAATGGGAATATTCTGGTTTGAGAACACACTAGTGCAGCCAGGCCTCTTCACCTACCAACACAACTCATGAGGAAAGGGACACAGCCAGCTGACAGAGGGTGGGAGGATGGAAACCTGGATCCAGACTCACAAAGAAAAGCCTTCTTTGGAGATGGGAGGACACGCAGGGCAGCTGAGTGATTCAGGAAAGCCGGAAAGCTTGCAGCCCCAAGGTGCAATGGAGGGCTGTGGTACCCACACTTCCTTCTAAACGAGCTGCTGAGGGCCTCCAAAGATTGAGGCCATCGAGGCCACAGCAAACTTTCCACCTAAGAGCTGGCAAAGGTGGGATACTAAAAGGGCTAATTCAATTTTTACTGCATGAAACTTTCAGCAGAGAAATAAGGCCTGCAAAAGCTCCTTTCAGCAAGGTCAGCTGGGAGATAAGAAGAAGAAGGTATCTGGCCCAGGAATGCAGTGATAGACAAAACAAAGGACTGAATCTCTGGGAACCTGGGGTGGGATGTATGGTAATGGGTAAACTGTTTTATGCATGGAGAGACTGTACATAAGTAACCCCCTTGCAGAATCATGCACCCACCTTAAGTTAGACTCTCCTGTGTGCACCTTCAGGCCTGAATAAAATTATTCCCTCTTTAACACAACTTCAGTGTTGGAGAGACTAATTCCGATATTTCAGGCATTTGGTAACAGGTAGAGTAGGCCAGAGACACTCGTTCCAGCTTTGCATCAGAATTTAGTCGGGATTTCCTCATTCTCAGAGGTCCAAACGTTGCCATAAAAATGGGTCCTATTTAAACATCTGCTCTAGCTTTGAAGGAAAATCAAACCCCTCTCCTAAAACATACAGTCGTCAAATGGTTGCTGCCTGGCAGGAATTGCCCTCAAGTTTCAGAAAGCGCTTGGTTCTTGGGCTAAGTATGTCACTCAGAAAAGAATACAAATTAGCAACCAGGTACTGACAGTATTAAATCAAAAAAGTCAAACAAAACTGTGGCCTAAATGTTAGAAACACTGTAAAGCAGTGCTTTTGCTTCCTGCTGCTTTGAGATCTTAGTTTTACATTATTGGCAACCTGAAGTGTTCCAAGATCTGGAGCTGGGCTCTCCAAAAAAAATTTTGACTAAAAATCTGAACAGATTAGAAAACAGCATTTGGCCTCTGTTTTGTTTGCCTTCTAATTTTGGAACTTGTAGTGCTCATGGTTTCAGATTTTGCCTAGAAATATGAGAGTTGGAAGTTTACATTTTGGAGAAATGAAAGCTGGCATTTTTGTCATCACATGACTCCAAGAGCTGGGGCTTGAGGGAAAAACATAAAACACTGTCAGGTTTTCCACAAAATTGTGAGATTAGCAGTATCAGTTTTATCACAATTTAGGCTGCAAGGTTGACCTATTTTATCAACAGTGCCCTACTGAATATGAATTGCTTTATGAATTTTAACAACCATATTTCATTTTAAATATAGTTCAATTAAAGTGACATTCGTCACTGAGCTTCAAAGCAAACCCTTCCATCATCATCCTGAGCTAGACTTATTCTCTGAGCAAGTGAACTGCACGACCCCTCCAAATTTTGTCTTTCAGAGACACCCTTTGAAGAAGGACACCTTTGGGGTGTACTGGGGGGTCTAGCTCAGCATCATGAACATCTTCCAAGTTTCTTCCACTCCCTGCCCACCTGACATGATAGCTACAGATCCACAGACTTCCCCAGGTTCTAGAGTTAAGAGCACCAGGAAGCAGATTATGGTCTCACAAAAGAGTAGGTAACCAGGAGAGTTCCCTTGAGGCTCTGAAGGATGAAACCAAACTGAATCCAAGAACATGCTGAGCTGTACTAGGTGTTAGCCCGTCCTACAGCTGCAAATCACCACCATTCTAAAAACATAACCTGAAATCTTTGGGGTTGTTGATGCACAAGAGCTGTCAAAACACACATTCCAGTTCCATTTATGGTAAAACAGCAAGAACTAAGGGGTGCTGGGGAGAAGACCACAAATACTCAGCAGGCAGAAACTGTTCCAGCAAAAACCTTACACACAAAGATTAGGCAGAACAGAAAGCAGTGTGCATGGGAGGATGCATTCCAAAGTGGCATAAAAACAAATGGGGGAGGGTTAGTAAATTGTTCAGAGAAATTCAAACCTCTTCACAGATTAGGTCTAGAACATCCTGAAAAGTACAAAAAAATTATAAGCATTTGCCAAAACACAAAATCCCATCTAGATCCTATTTCAGCATTTTGAGGTCATACAGATTCTCAAATTTAATCTAATCTGCAATTTTTCTCCAGTTTACTTAACTCTTTATACAAACTCCTTGTTTTCTGTTTCAGTGACACCACCTTCCAATTAATTCAGAAGAGATGGGCTTGGAAAAGATGTGTCAATTAGAGATGCACATGCCAGGTACATTTTTCTAAGCCCAAGGAACTAAAGCATCTTTCTCCAGCATCACAGAAGTGCTAGTTTAATTGAGCTGTAGTAACACTGAGCATTGGCAGTCCTCTGAGCAGGATCGAGACGTCACAGTCTCTCCCTGGTTACGTCCCATGTATCAGTGATTGTGTGATGGGGTAAGGAGAGTGGGAACTGTTTCCAAGTTACACTGAGAGAAAGAACTCATAAATCATGGGGTCAGCCAGGTTATGCTTTTTTTTTAACCTTAGGGTATTACGCTTTCAATAAAATATTTCAATAGCTTTTTTCTGTGTAATAATTTATCTGGAATAATGGCAACTCTTACAAGCTTAGAAAAAAAACTGGCTCAAGTAAAATGATTCCTTTGTCATAAATAAGTTGTGTTCATAACTACAGCATAATCATTCAACTGCACGTAAGTCAAATAGTTATCCACTCTTTGTAGGAATATTTCCCTGTCAATAAATCTAATGCTATTTCAAATGTTCAGGCCAGTGTGACAGAAGCCTGTTAGATTAATTAGGGCAAGGACAGAAAAGCTGAACTCACAGCTACATTCTTGTCACAGTTTTCTTCCACCTACCATAACCCATAAGCTGACTGTAAACTCACTGACCATTTTAAACACGGGCATGTTAGGGTGACTTCATTGTCTTAATTCATACACAAAGGATGATTTCTTTAAGAATTGTTTCTTCTCTGACAGTCACTAATTGAGGAGAAATGTTTTGCTTTGTATTCACTGTCAATAAGGATGTTTTTTATTTTTAAATGCTTTTCCCTTCAGAGTTACGGGTTTCAACCAGGGTTCATGAGATTTCAGGATCATAAAGGCATGGAACTGTCCAGATTGCCTGTGCAGCATAACCAAAATTTCACTACAAACAGATCAGCTCTGTGGGAATGAGGGAACAGCATTGTCTCTCTGCCTGTTCAATTTCTGACCTTTCTTGCCTGACCATCCAGTAGGAGGGTGCCACAAATCTGATGGGGTTTGTGTGAAGTGGACCCTGGAGGTGAAATTCTGACCTAGGCAGGGTCAATATTTCATCTGAAATCCCTTGAGACAGACCCCCAAATCATTTCTAAGGATGGCAGCTTCTATCAGATAGTAGTTGGCTGACTTTCATTTACTACTGACTTAGGTCAAACTTGGACCAGGGATCAAGAGATGAAAGGCTCTATATCTCATTATCAATAACCAGGGTTTTCTTCACTACCCTAAAAACAACATACTTCATTCTTATCTACACGGCATTAAAACTTAAAAGGGTTGGGGTCAAATTATGTTACTTCAATTTATTTTTATTCACTGCTTATAAAACAACTTCCTCTCTTGCTGCCATAGCTAAATGCTAAAAATATAAATATTTTCCTTGCTATTGTACAGGTTTTGCTATTGCTTTTCTTCTAGTCTTGCTAAAAATGCAGCAATAAAGAAAAATCCCTCCCACACACAAATTAAAGACAAGAAAGAGTGCAGAGGTCGAGGCCAAACCAAGCCTTACCAATCTCAAAATTATTTTCAGCAAAGCATATCTTGTATAGAATTTGCCTTATAACAGCGGGGTAGACCTTCCCAGGAGTTTTTCATTAATATATAAGTCCTGATATGGACAGAATGTCCTCTGGAATGATAGAACCGAATTTTCTTCTAGTATGAAGCCATACAGCTCCTCTGATCTGGCTGGAATTAAGTTTTCTTAAAAGGGTTACAATTGTGATTGATAATTTCAGGCAACTCACTCTGAAATACTGACGAAAAGCTGCAGAAGGAGAATCCTGCTGCTACTGAACAAACAGAACACAGTCTACAGCAACTTGCAATGCTCTGTACAAAACTGCATAATTAAACAATCAGAGATTTTTACCCTGATCCTAGAGATCTGTAAGAAGTCAAACCTCTCCTTTGTTATTCTGTTGAAACCTTCACAGGCAAACTGATTTGCATTGTTCCCAAAATAGGGGCATGCACATGGAAGAAAAGTAATGAAATACAGTCAGTGGCATGAAAAGAAACTTCTGAATACATTAAGGAAGTAAGAGGCTAAATAAAGTTTACTGGTTATGCTGGTTTAACAACTTTTTCTGCTACTGGGAATAAACCTGTAGATACCTGAAACTTATACAGTTCCTCTCCTGAATCTAACAAACCTTTTGACCAGTTTCTCACTTGCACAATACCTCACCACAAATAAAAATTTTCAGGCTTCCAACACCTCAGGCAGAGGGAAGAAGGTGCACTTGATTAGCAATCACTGAGGAGAACTACTTCAGCAAAACCTCAAAAACAGAGCTGTAGGACATCGATTCCAAACAAATTCTTTCTGGAAATGCTTTTGTAACTCCTGATGAAAGAGGATTTGGTCCTGCAAATGCTTGCCTGTATGACCAGCTCCTCTAACATCTTCTTCCCAATCCTACAAAAACCATGTTAATCACATAAGTCCTTCCAGAAACTGACCATTTTTGCTAAATGACAGGCAAAATCCTCATGTGCTTCCATAAACAAGATGCCAGCCAACTGCAGAGATTCTTAAAGAAACTATGGCAATAATGGCTGAGGGAAGGAGTGGGGAAAAGGAAAGGAAGAGAGGTAACAGGGGCATGGGAGGAAACATGTCTCTGACCTGGATCTGTTGCTGAAGAAGGTTAATTTTGTGTTGCTGCTGCAGAAGCTGCTGCTGTTGTCTTGCAATCTGTGAAGAAATTGCACAGAAGAAGCATGAGATATAGATCACCATTTCCAGAGTCCATCCATAGGAAGCTTTGACCCTGCTTAGTTCTTTAAACCTCTCCTGAGGTTTAAAGTTCTTTAAACCTCTCCTGAGCTAAGAAACATTCAAGGGCAGGTGGCAGCAGCCTGGAGACTGTGGCTGAAGCAAGGGGCACATGTTCAGGAACAATTCATTGCTAATACTAGTGAGAAAGGGAATCTTATGGAAAATGTTGTGCAGGATATGAAGACAAGGACCTATGCAAAAATCTTATTGAAATAGCTCTGCTAAAATTCCTCAGGAGAGAGAACAATACCAGCAGAGAAACTGAAAAATAGTGGAGCGAGGTAGAAAAGGCAAGAAAAGCACGATGGCCAGAAATACTCTTCTGTTTGGCACCACCTGCTCACAAATTAAAAAAAAAAAAAAGGCAATCTGACACCATGGAGGAAGGTTCTTAGTGTACTTTTTTTTAATGTAGAAACAGGCACAAAGAGACTGGAACTGAGTTTGGAAAAATCACTGGCTCTTCAATGTGTGTATCAGCTGCAAGAAACTTGGGGGCAAGCAAGGCTACAAGGCTCAATGCTGAAACCAGTTTATGGAAGTGGATGGAGTCGTTCTGAGGCTCCTCTCAAAGCCAAGTGCAATTTTCCTTAAGGACTTCTACCCTCCCTCTCCACTAAATTATTGTGAATGCTACTGTAGACACATTTTATACACCGTGGGGGAAAAAGCAGACATTAACAGAATGGAGTGAAGAGTTCTAAAGGCTGGAGGGAGATAAACCATTCTTGAATTTAAAAATCAAATTTGTAAAACTTTGATATAAGTTATCACAAAAACTCTGCCCTCATGAACAGCCAGTGCAGCAGTACAAACAGGCTCTGCTCTTCCCCTGTGTTATGTGTACACATCTCAGGGTCAGTTGCTAACTTATACTTACAGGGAGAAATTTTGTGCTTTTTTCCCCTTAGGTTTTCTTTTTTTTTTTTCTTTCTATTATTTGACTATTTGCACAAGAAACACTTACTCATAGTTAGCTCCACATCTAACAGATTCAATAAACGTTTTTTTTCTGGAGCCTTTCTTTAAGAAAGAAAAAAAATTTTTATCACTGCATTTTTTTCAGAGTTTGGGTATTTTAATTTCTGCATAATGCAGAAGTATACACAATTTCTTCAATTAAAAGAAATCCTAGTTATCCTAATTTCTTATTGCCTTTTTCCACTGTCTTCATTTTGTTTTTTCACTTTCAAGTCACACAGCCATCCTGTGGCACTAGTGACTTTAAAAGGCAGGGTAAAGGGAATAGCTCATACAGGATGTCTCGTGAAAAAATCTTGCTGATCCCACATTCAGTACTTCATCTACCTTTGCTGTTCTAACAATAGCATAATAGAAATTCTCCAGCTTAAGGTAAGTCACTCCTGTTCTCCCTGTGTGGGATTTTAGGCATGAGGCAAAAATACCCTTGGTTTAAGTTTTCAAATAATTAAAAACAGGGAAAAGAAAGGCTTAAATGTCTGAAGGTATCAGCAGTGGCTTAGAAATCTTAAGACTTGCTTAAGTACAATACCAATATTGAATATGACAACTGTGACAGATTTCAAAGAATTTTCTGAGTTTCATAAAGCATAAATTCAAGCTCATATAGCTTGAATTCTGTGATAAAATTTTAAACTAGATGTTTAAATATTCTCTGCTTGTGTTCAAGTACAAAAGTGGACATTAATCTCTGTTAAAATCTGCACAGTGAAATCTTTGAGAAAAGTTCTGGTTTTGTCTAAAATGTTGTGTGTCCATGTACGCACACTGGAACTGATCACATGTGAAAACCATATTTGCATTTCCAGTGAAGGGCATATTTGCAAGTACTGAAAATCAAGCCTCTCAAGTGTAGAAGAAAAAAAGTCACACTTGTTCACTGCCTTTATATTATTCTCTGCTTTTTACCACAGTTGGCAAAACCCAACCTTCACACTTCTCACACTACAATCCAAGTGCCGCATTTTGTTCTTTTTATACCTATTCAGTATTACTGAATTAAAGCACTTTTGGCAGATTATTCAGAAGGGCTGAATTTGCCTGTTTATTTGCAGACAGTTTAAAAACCCAAACAGTACTGAAAGATTTGCAGAAACTCAATTCTGAGTTTCAAGGGCCGTCAAGGACTGTCAAGTCCACCTCTTAAATGAAAGGCCCTTGCAGGGGCTGAACCCATAACCTTGGTATTATTGGCACCAGGCTCTGAACAACTCCAAGATGGATATGCTGCAAATTAAATCATTCCTCTGATATATTTTTGTTCAAACTTTTTCACCCTGGAGAACGAATGGGAAAGACTTTGGGCGCAGAGCAACTTTTAGAGTATGAAGCCTAAGAGATAAACTACTGGAAAGCCCTTCTAGAAAATGATTTAAGCTGAAAGCCACTGTAATAATCACTCACCTGTTCTTGTTGCTGCTTAGCCAGCTCCATTTGCTGGCGTTGTTTCTCGATCTGAGATGCAGCCAGCTTCTTCTGTTCATCGTGAGCTGCTAGCAGCTGTTCCCTCAAACTGGTCAGCTGATTGATCATACCCATGAGCTGCCTTTCTTTCTCAGCGAGGCTTTCTGGAGTCCCTGGGCATCATATGGTGGGGAAAAAAAAAAAAAAAAAAAAAGGGGTAAGGAGAAGAGAGGAAATTTAGAGCGATCCAGGTCTTTATTTTGCAGCTTTACTGTAAGCAAAGTTTTAGGAGAACCAAAGAGCAGCAGCAGCATATTGCAATATGCTGCACACTAAGACCTGTTCCTCTGCAGGAAAATAAGCCACGGAGGATAAACCTGTACACAGGCTTTGATCTGGTGTCCCCCTTCAGTGTTTCTTTGTCATCTGTTTTCCACTGCCTTTCCGTCAGATTAATAAAATAATACTGCCTATTTTGAGAAAGTCTCAAGTTTTAAACACTGGGGATCAAAAAATCAACCCTTCCAGGTTTGTAAGATAACTATATTTATGTCAGAAACTTGAGAAGAAGATACAGTTTCTGTAAGCATAAAGCATTGTAGGGTAAGTATTAACATTGATGTAGGGTAAGTATTAACATCCCTCTATAACCTGTTATATCACCTACATCCCTGATTAGGATTAAATTATATAGTGTTTAAATTGTCAATAACTCCTTTTACTGTTGCTGCCATCAAGGTGCACTTTTAAAGGAAAAAGTCATTTATAAACAAATCTAAAAACCGGAGTTAAATACAACTCATCATCACTCTCATTTTTACTGTTGTTAGATATTTTTTTATAGTAGAGTTCAGCAGACACAGACAGAGAACTCACTACCTTTCATAACCATGCTGAATAAATTATTTTTCTACCCAGAAAGACAGTGGTTATAAGGGAAGGGAAGAAAAAATTCAAAGAAAAATAAAAAGCTATGAATCATACATTAAAAAAAAAAAAAAAAGGCACTTTTAATATATGTAGGATCATTTGACTGTGAATTTAAAAGACCTGAAAATATGTGTAGCAGCTAATCCACAGATATCCCCAATACCACCACACCCTCTCAGAGTCAGATCCTATGAAAACCTTTCTAAAAAGCCTTTAGGAAAGGATTAAGGCTATCAGTGTCAATACCTCCTCTGAAAATAGCCTGCTTTTGGGACTACCCTGCCATACAAACCTCTTTCAAACACAGGAAGCATTCTTCTGCCAATGTCACCAGTGCTCTCCAAGTGAAAAAAAAAAATTGGCGACTATAGCAAACATGTTCCTAGCCAACTATCAGTCAGACATGGAAAAGAGCTACACTGGTAATAGCTCATTTAGTCTACCCCCCTGCCAGTGCAGGAATGTTCCCTACAACATATTTACTACAGCTTTCTAGATTGGATTGAAATGTCTGAAATGGTGAATCATCTACTGCTTGCTTTGAAAGGCTGTACTGCAGCCTTTGAGGTGGCACTGGGAGGGCTCTTCGCTTGATAGTTAGCTGAATTTACTTTTTTGTTTAGTCTTGTTTTTGTGACTTTTTCCTAATTTCAATGATGGGATCCCAAGCAGCATTCCATTTGCTACATTAGCCAAGTCTAAGAACTTAAATCCATTTGTAGACAGCCATATGCAAGTGGAAAACCACAAAGAACCACCAGAAAAATGTGACTGAAGAAATGTAACTATATTGTTTTTTATTAGAGTTCAAGAAATTTCTGTGTAAATATTCTCACCACATAACAAAGAACTACAGCAGAATATTCTCAGATAAAGCCTCCAGAAAAACTGTGGTACAAGCTGGAAACTTGAGAAACACACTGAAACAGAAACCATAGGACTTTAAACCTGTTCTGCTAAAAGCTGTGAGAAAGAATGGAAGCCAGTGCTAAAACACTATCACGGCTGAAGAAAACACTTCTAACTATGATTTTTCCTTCCAGCATTGGAGACAGAGAACTGCTACAAGTAATGCATTTGCCACCTGGCCATGGAATTAATCAGAAGTTTCTATTGCCACTCTTCCATCTTTTATTTGTTTTTCCCTGGGAAAAAAGCTGTAGTGGTTCCAAGTGGCATGGAAGAATTATTCGAGAAGGCAGCCCCTGCCTTGGCCTGTCCACGTGGGTTTACCCTAACATTCGTCTAATGAAGACTATCATGCACTGATACTGCCACTGTAACTGAAACATCTGAAAACAAAATATTTTGTATCCATTTATTCAGCAGATATTTTATTCCTAATTTTTACTGAGAGGTGGATGGAAGCATGAGAGAGAGGGAAAGGAGGTCCTACAGAAAGAAGGAATACACAGGATTGCCTCAGTGCTTGAGTTAGGGTAAGCAAAAAGAAATCTCTGTCAAATACACCAACACACACATCACAGCTCCTCAGCCAGTGGTCCTCAGTGTATTTTGAGCTACCACGGTAGCTTTCAGTTGGGAATCAAAAAGCACTTTGTAAAGTTAAATTAATCCCCATCTTTAAATTAATCTGAAAGGTGGAAAAAATGTTTCCATATGCATAAACTGACACACAGAGAGATCACAGTTAGTTACCAACAGCAGCAGAGAAAGACGTGCTGATACCCGGCCCCGTGCGCCCAAGTTCTGGCTGCGCTTTCTGGGAGGGCACAGGATACTCCGTGTGCCACTGACCTGGCCACGGCACCAGACACTGCACAAGGCAGGGACATCCACCTGCTGCACTGCTTCTTCAGCCTGACTGACCCACAGAGCAGCCAAAAAGATCCCCACCAGGAAAAGAGCAACTTTCTCTGAATTCCAAGAATGAACATGAAGTATTGCGTCAAGCTCCGGGGTCCTCAGCACAGGAAACCCATGGACTTGTTGGAAGAGGTACGGAGGAGGCCACATGCATGATTAGAGGGCTGGAGCACCTCTTCTATCAGAAAGGCTAAGAGAGTTTGGGCTGTTCAGCCTGAAGAAAAGAAGGCCCCAGAGACACCTTCCAGTACCTAAAAAGGGCTTATGAAGATGGGAACAAACATTTTAGCAGGGCCTGCTGTGACAGGACAAGAGGCAATGGTTTTAAACTAAAAGAGGGTCAATTTAGCTTATATATAAGGAAGAAATTGTTTACAATGAAGGCGGTAAAACACTGAAACAGGCTGTCCAGAGAGGTGGTGGATGCCCCATCCTTGGAAATTTTCAAGGGCAGGTTGGACAGCGCTTTGAACAACATGCTGTAGTGAACGGGGGGTTGGACCTGATGACCTTCCAACCCCAAATTATGAATCTCTGAACTAAGAGCAAGTAGGCAGTGAAATGAAGTGCCAATGTAGACACCAAAATCACAGGCACACTGCAGCCACGCAGCCAGGGACAAATCGACCCGGTCTCTTCATTATTACTCAGTTTCTAAAGAACATCTGAAATGCCCACAAGGGGTGTTTTATATCCTACTTAAGAAGTACAATGCATAATTCCTTGGGTTTATACAGCTGGAGTGAAAGTAGTCTGACAAAAGGCAGACTTCTTGCATTTTATTTCTCAAGCTACTTCAGTTTGGTAATAAACCAAAAGGGAAAATTTATCAGCATCAGCTTTATAAAAAAATCTTCTGTGGGAGAATACTTCCTGGAAAACATGGCTTAGTAGGTACTTTTTTTTCAAACGACTCAGCCATCCTTCCAGTAACTGGAATAGTACTTAATGATAATTTCAATTCTTTGAGGTAATAATTCCTTACAAAATAAGAACTTGGATTGCCATACTCTCAAGCGACCTGTGCAAAATTAGAGGAAAAAAAAAAAAAAAATCAGCTATGTGGCTCTAATGAGAGCTGGTGAGTTCTGTGCAGATTTCCTCGTCTTACTCACACATCTATATAAGCCCCACTGATGATGAATCATAGTTTTGACATATCTTGCAGGTAACTTGTGGCTTGTAAATGTGTGAAAAAAAAAAAAAAAAAGGAAAGCACTTGAATCAGATGGTCTTGATAATAATGTTAAGTGTTTGCATTTAGTTTAAGTTTGGTATTTTTTTATGCTAGCCTTATTACCTAGCACACCTTTTCTATAATTACTTCATGGAAATTGTCAACAAAAGTGCCATTTCACACTTGCCATGGTCAATCATATATTACTTTGCATAACATATGAAGACCAAAGCATGCATAGTGTTATTTATATAATGGTGAGGTGAGGGCAACAGTGGAGTCACTACATAAGTACAACCAGACATAGGAATTTTTCCTGGTGTATTAAAAATTACAGTTAAGAACTCCAGTTGGTTTTGCAGCCTTTTCTAGATGCTGCAGATTGGGGGTAAACAGGGATGGTGGACTTTTGTCCTATCCTCTGTTAACCTGCACGAGACCTAAACCTATATCATGGTGTGAAGTGTCTTGGCAGCTAAGGGATTTCCATTTAAAGAATTCTGTAGCTTACAGGGCAAAACATGCCAGTATTTTAAGCAACTAAGCCAACAACAGAATAAAGACTGTTGCTGAAATCATGCTACTCGTGAATTAATGAACTATCCACATGGCTGCTAGAACTTGGGAGGGGGTGCAAACTCCTAGCCCCAGCAGCCCTCTTCAGCTGTTTCCTTACTAAACTCCCTTGGAGTTGCTACAAGCACCACGGAGTTGGGAATGGTTCTGGAGCTGGCCTTTAAACGTTGCAGTACTCTCACTCCAGCCAGGCAGCAGGATTGAGAGAAAAAAACCCCAAGTGTCCATTATTGCAGCATACAGCTTGGCAGCAAGCTAGACCACTTCACAGAACTACTGAGTGAGGAGCACAAGGAGAGTGCCTTGAAACAATGACTGCCTCAAGAATTACTCTTAATTACCATCAGATCCACGGCAAACCGATATTGCACGTTTTATGTTTAACAAAGCTTTTAACCACCAGGCCACCTGCCTTTTAGGAGATTGCTGTAGATGATCTCTGTGCTCTGTCACTGCAATGGCAAAATGTGGATTTTCAACAGCTGGTCAAAACAAATCAGGCACAGGACCATCAAAGTATACACTGCAGGTTCATAACTGCATAAAGGCCCAAGAAAAGATGCTTTCCAGATGTATCAGCTTATCCTCTATTACCACAAAGACAGACGCAGAAAAAAACCCCCATGTTTGTGGATGCAACACCCACAGCAGATGGCAATAAAAGAAGACTCAAATTAGTGGCACTCTGTATCGCCAAACCTAAACTTCATCTCAGATCAACACTACCCATAATAGTGTTTAAGTAGTAGAAGAAATTTACTCAAATGTGAAATAAACTATTACACATTCTTAGTTCTGATTCACAGTCTCAGACTGGCAGAGACAGTAACATTTTAATAAACATTAGAATGAAGACACCAATATGACCAAATGACACACTTAAAGTGAGAAAACGAACAGGAAAAACCTTGGCATACCCACCCAAAACAGAACCGAAGCAAAAAAAAGGCAGAGAAACTGCTTTTGCGATCAAAACAGTAAATACTTTATTATAATTTATTAGACAGAATGAGAATGTAAATGAGAAATTGGGAAAGCCAATATTTTCTTTAACAGACATTTTAAGCTCTTGCTGCAAATGTTCAGGCGGTGAGAGTGTTTGCTCCCAGACAGCCTAGGGATGTGTATTCTGCAGGGGCAAAGCTATGGCAAGGTTCTCCTCCATCCCTCTGTCATGTCCCCATTAAACTCCTATGAATGCCATCAGCCAGGGGTGCTCGTGTGCACACTCACCCATACAGACAGGATGGTGAAATCTATCTACCAAGTCAGTTTACTATCAAAGTAATTGCGTAAATAGCTTTTGAACTGTCAGAATCTGTCTTTCAAAGGAAAATCAAAGAAAACAATGTGCAAGTACAAAGCCTGGAAGACATAATAATATTGCATTATGTTCATATCATTAACTGTGGTTACAAAAGGGAAAAAAAGCCTCCTGTATCTATGAAGTTTTCTACAGGGAAAAAAATTATTAAATGGAAATAAGAATATTTTGAAGTACTCTGTATTCGAATAACGTTAAAATGTATAACAATAATTAGAGCATACAGTATAAAGCATTTTTTAATTTCAAAGCACTATCTAATTGATCTTCTTAAAGACTGTTTGCAGGTAGAAAGGTAATGGTATGCATTATGTTTTTCAAGAGCAAACTAAGGCATGAAGTTTGTAGCTTGCTGAAAGTCATTCTGAACTTTATGTGGTGTAGGAGGTTTTATTGCTGGCCCCGATGAAGTCACCAGCAGAACTATTTCAGCAAGGCCAAGAATTTCCCCACTGACTTTTAACAGTAATACACGTTAAATAGATAATTAAGTCTGTGTTTGACCCAGTTGGAGACTAGGTAGTGTTTCAGGCAAGGGAACCCTTATGAATGAACCAATTATTGATGTCATCCAGCTTACCAAGCAACAGAACCATACCACAACACAGTTTCTGCGTAACTTTGATGTAACAACAGTGTGACAAGGACTGAGCTACAGCCCATACATGAGCTCAAGACTGAGTCACCTTTAAGTATTTCCTGTCATGGTGGGTTTTTTTTCAGCAGACTTTTTAAACCAGTGAAGGTTACAGTTTTGGTACAAAAATGTAGGAGGTTTTTCAAACTGAGCAGTCTATTAAATAAACCGGCCTCAGAAAGAATAAAATCCTACTAGTCCTAACTGTACTAAATCCAAAGAATAAATAAAATTATCAGTAGTTCATAAAATAAGTATCTTTTCTAGAGGGTTTTCTTACAGTATCGTTCCTCCAGAGTATCATTCTCATCCCAGTATCAACTATTTTTTCCTCACTCTTCGCTGCAGTTTTAATCTTGACATATTAGAAATCTAAACCCTACAATACTTTGCTCAGTAAGAAAACCAGGAAAGTAAAACAGACAAGCCACCTAGTCTTCTACTTTAAAGCAAACTAATCTGTGTCACGCTCTCCCTAAATAAAAATGTAAAAAGCTATTTATAACATAAATTTAAAGAGGAGTATTGCCATTTGTGCTACTGACATCACCTGAAGTCACATATGTGAGGCAATGGGGAGCTGATGTTTCCTTCAGTTAAAGTCACCTGAAAAACAGATCTAACTGGCTGAGGTAAGTTCAGAATTTAACATCTTCTTTCCCCTGTTTTGAAACAGTAATGTGAAATGTTTATGGCCAAGCAATGGGATTGTACCTTAAATTATGTACTTGGTGGGATGTGGGTTTGTGCTTGTGAACAGATAAGATACTGATACTTCCCTAACCAATACTTCAGAGACTACTTTATTATGGACTAGAACATAGCTTCTCAGGCCACTAAATCCTGGAGCTGTCAGAACAAAAGCATCTGAAAACTGGCATTTTTCATTAAGTATTTAAGCCAACTTTGCTACACAATGACTGCCATCTTACAACTACCCCCCTTGCTTAATTAAATTATTTCATCTCATTGATGGAGCGAGTCAGCATAATAAAAGAAAACTTTCTGACTGTTCTTTACTTGGCCAGCCACAGCCACCAGAAAAGGAAACAAGGGGGAAAAAAAGTGCACAAATCAAACTGATTTGCTTGTACCTACAGATTTATGTAATGAATCTTGTCTCTTTGACAAGTAAAAATCCGTTTTAGAACAGTGAGATATAAGGAAGGTATTTATTTCAGCAGATGGACATTCTTAATCTTTTGAGTGCAAGGTGAAGAACGAATAAAACCAAATTATGACCAATTACCCTCCTTTGCCATTACTAGCCTCAAGAACTCATATTCTGTGGGGGAAAAAAAAGCTCAGCCATCTGCTCTGTAACAAACCAGCACTTTGCTGTTTCACAATGCTGGAAAGAGGCTGTCACTGAGTACTCTTTATTTGCTGTCAGAAAAAAGTTTTGGGACAGTAGACTAGAAACAAAGCTTGGTATTCAACCAGGTTAGCAACTTATTGTCAAGGTTACAAAAAGGAATAGACAACATTTGTATTGAGACTATTTCTCAGAGGTTATTCATTGTTTTACTGTCTAGACAACAAGTTAGAACTAGGCTAGGAAAATAGCATTTGCTGATGGAATTTTATGCAGCAGCAGGAAAAAGAGTAAAAAGTGTGTGTGTGTCTGAATGTGTGTGTGTGTGTTTGCTTACTTTTGACAAACTGGCAGTTGTAGCTCAGCGACATTTCAGCTCTACCAGCACATCTTTCAGGTAATTTTAGTACCATGAAGCACAGCTTTAGGACCCTTTTGTCAACTAACTATCCGAACAATTTCTAAATGTAGTGGTTTGGCCCCAATATGTTCAAACAAAGTCGCTGGCATTTGCTACCTTAATTAGCTCAATTTTATTCTATTATCTCTATCAATAATCACATCTTAAAAAAAAAATTAGAACCAGACTTTTTGTGATCTAATTAAGTACCTTTATGTACAAAAATCTGGAACTACCTGGATTAGCTGCTTTGACATAAAATAACATTTTTGGATGCTTTAAAAAATATTCCTCCAACCCTCCCTTCCATATATACAACCCTCAACTAACCTCCCATTCTAGGTCAAATAAGAGGAGCTCCATCCAGTTACAATCTCCACCTAAGGCTTTATTTTAGCCTGAAGAAGTTCTGTGTTGGTGTGGCTCAGCTAGTATGGGCTACTTCTCTGCAGCCTGAGAGTATTGATTGTGTTGTGATCAACCTCCAGGATTTTGGCAGCTGCCAAATTTCCTCTTGAAACTTAGGATTCCCTGAGTGCAATTGGGCAGGTTCCCATTCACCCGAGCACTTCTGGAATATTAACAAAGGACTAAAGCTCAATTTGCTACTATTAAACCCCTCAAAAAAGTTAACACAAAGAAGAAGATACTAAGTAGGTTGCAACAAATACTGAATTTATCACAGTTAAAAGCTGACAACGCAACATGTCTTACCTCTTTTACTTATGACCCTCACCCTCCTTCTCCTGCCACTCCACTTTCAATACTACCCACAAAAAAAAAAAAAAAATGCAAAACATCCACAGCTGACACAAGTTTGCAAACATTTTTGAACCATTAATTTGCAAATGTAAAATTTACACAGCTCCTAAGAAACCGTGCAGCTTTCACACATCTCCTGGGGATCTGTGCTGCATTAGTCAAAGGTTTAAACCCAGTGTATTCCCCATGAATAATCTTTCTCCCTTTCCCCCTCCTTCTTCCTGTCCACATCTAAATGCAGAATCCCCAGCTTCCTTGTCTTTAGTTTACAGATTATGTGATCCAAAGTGTCACTCACTGGATTACTGCACATAACCTGAGCACTACCCGAAGCTTACTTGTCTTCAACTTGTCCAGCATTACTTAAATGGAATTATCCGTCACAATCCATATACCGAATCTGCATAGCTCACTTATCTCAAGATTCTGTGTGTCACCTACCAGATTATCCGTTTTAATCCATACATTGAATCTACATAACATATGTCTTTAATTCATGGGCTCTGATGGGCTATAGTATCGCTGAATGGATTATTTCTCTTTATCCATTATTGGCAGTCCTAAAACCGTTCACTGCGTACTCTCTAATGCCCCATCTTCTGAGCACACGAGCAAAATCAGAGTCTTCAGCAAACACAGCTCTATCTCACATCAAACATAGCCTGACACAATACCTGCACTGACACTTCATGCAATTTGGAACCCAGTTTCTCATGCAAAACAAATGTCTGTGCTATCGTGAGTTGAAGATCAAGATTGTTGGCTAATCTCACTTTCAATTTCATCCATAAATCTGTTGTTACTCCAATAGAGTCTCTGGAATCACCTAGATGTAAGTGGATACAATCAAGAGCTGATTTTAACATAACGACAATCCCTTTCACAGAGAATGCAGAAAACACTTCACCTGAGTTGTTTACAAACTAACCTGCTCAATAGAAAAGGTTTTTCAAACAACAACAAAACTATATCAGATTCAGACCTGCCCAGTCTTTCTTAAGAGATTTGGGCACAATCACATGAACAATGCCTTCAACAGAAAACTGACTCAGAAAGATTGGAAACAAAAGTCTGCTTAACCTTCTGTTCCACACACCTATTCAAAATTAGCTAAGTGTGGAACATATAAAATATGCATTATTATGTCTTGACAGGTTTCAATAGAAAGATGGACAAGATTAGCAGCAAGGCTTTGTGCACACCAAGGAAGTTTTAAGAAGAGTTCTCATCATGGTTAAGGCTGCCTCACTCACTCCAGTGTGAGCAAGGCTGGACAGTCCATGATGCCAGCACCAGGGAAAGAGAAGCTTCATGTTAATTTTATATATATAGAGGAATGATCACTGATATTTAAGAAATAAATATATTTTTTATTCCTTTTCCTAGCAACACTGAAGGACAGCACCTACTTTCCTGCTGCAATGCACGGCTAACAAGGCAGTTACACTGACAGCAGAAAAGGGGGATGATTTTCCCTCCTGTACATGATCAATTTGAGACCTGAAGATATCTCTGCTCCACTGAAGCCAATAAACTGCATTATCCATGAATAATCCAGAGGTCTTTTGAGCCCTGGTTTTGAATACGATGTATATAAGTAAATTTGAACAGGGCTTTAACCAAGTCAATATACAGCTTTACAGCTTCACTACAAAATACTTCAATTGAACAGCACATTTTGTAGGTTTTGCTATACAGTGACTAATTTTGAGCACAGTAAAAATTCCATGGATATCAAAACAGAACTTCTTAAGAAATCTCTAGTGCCAAACTTGTAATTTCGCCCCAGACTATTTCTCTGAGCAAACACAGGTTTACATTGAGTTACAACTTCTACAGATATGAAAGGTTCTAGATTTTACCCCATTTTAAGAGCATTCCTTTGCAGTACCTTTCAGTCAAGCTTTGGAATAAAACAATACATTTCCTTTTCAAATAGTAACTGCATATATATAGATCCTTCTAACTGTGATCTTGAAGTTTGCAGCTGGCTCTCTGCAGACACTCAGTGATGGGTCTTTCGTTTTACAGGCATGCAGATGAAGAAAGGGGGGTTTAAAGTAGCAGCCAAAGGTAACAAAGCAACCAAGAATACTAAATATGGGAGTCTGGTCACTTCCAACGATTCACCAATTTCCCTATCTTTAATAAAATATTACTGCTTTCTAACTTAAAAGAAATCATGCTAATAGAAAATAAAGTCTTCCTCTTCATCTCCCTTTCTTTTAATCTCTCCCAGAGAATAAAACTCAATGGTAATAACACAGACTTGGGCATTAACAATATGTAGCCTAGCACTGAGACTTTCGCACATGATGTACTAAAACTCCCCCAGACCTAATGAAAAACACAATGAAATTTGAACAGTTAAATGGAAAAAACTATTCAGCGCGTAAGACAGTTAGGCAGTACAGCTCCTAGTGCTGTCCACATTCCAGGGTGTATTAATAATAAGACAGTTCTTAAGTGGGGGTTTCCAAATATCACTAACAGAGAAATGAGGGGCGGAAAAAAAGCAGCTGCCGGGCCAAATACAGAGAAAGAAGTTAATTAAAAAATCACAACTGGAAAACTTAGGAACTACAGAATGACAAAATCATTTTGTGGCATAATATATGTGTGTTTGTACACGTGTGTGTGGGTATAGAGCAGCTCAACTTGCACACCTTTCCTGCTGCCTCACTAAATATAGCTGCAATACAGCTGAGCCATTGTTTGTTGGCTGTTCACGGCTGATGGTGCCATGAAAACCACATTCCTGGGCACTAAATAATCAGCCTGCCTGACCCCCCAAGAATCTGTAAGTCAAATTCATTTACCCCCAGAGGGCAATGCTCTATTGTATCCTCCCTCCTTTCTAGCCACCTAGGAACAATGGACAATAATTGCAACTGTCACGGCAGTCAGTAGGAAAAATAAACCAGTGCCTGTTTTCACAGCTTACTGCCAAACTTGATCCAAACACCTAATAACCATGCCCCCAACCACAGAACCACAGTTGCACTAAAAAGCCTCAGATGTGAGGCTTTTGAACAGAGCTACAGAACAATAACTCGACTTGTGTTCAAAATAAAAAGCTAAAACCCAAAAATTAAAGTAAAGAAAAGTCTTCTTTGAGGCTGTGCTGTTGCTCCCCATCCTTTCCCCCAGGCTCGACTGAAAGGACTGTTGAATTTCTCTTGTGGTAGCATATAGCTGGCTGCTGCTGCTTTCAAGTTTAGCTTGTGAAACAGAAAAAGAGGAAGGGAGAAAAAAGATTGCCCTCCAAAAGAACAAGATCATAGGCATTGAGAACAGACCACCTTCTCAGTGCACAGCACTCCTTAGAGCAGCTCTGCAGAGTCCAAAGGCACTGGAGAGTCACTGAGAGTTCTTTCAAAGGTTCCAGTGTGTCAAGAGTTAAAGAGGCTCCATACAGTATGCAAGATCTGCTGAAATACATACCCCAAAGTGGGTATGAAAGATGTCTCCTCATACTTTGTCCCTGAAACATGTTAGAGATTCATCATTTCATGGCAAAGGATGATGTCATTTTGAAACAATGTCCTTTAAACACCAGAATTCCTAGGTAAACCCAGTGGCTGCTCTTCCTTTTTATGACCTGTTGCTTTACATACATGGAGCAGGAATGAAGAACCCAAACCAGGGTTTGGTCCTCAGTAGTAGTAATCATCATCATCATCATCACCACAATAACAACATCTCAGCCTATTGGGGGCTGGAGCACTATATTCTGTTCTAAAGTTATTCTACATATGTAATGAAAATATATTTTTTAATAAAGCCTCCTAGGGGAAACAAGTGGCATATTTTCCTACTTGGGTAAGTCAGTGGAACAAACCAATGCCGGTGGCTTCTCAGTGACAGGCTGGAATGCCCATATAATTAAAATAATACTTTCTTTGCATATGCACCAACCCATTAACCTGTTAATACATGCTGTATTCTGTGCTTTACTGAATACTGCCAAGCTCTTGTGCACACGGTCCTTAAACCTGTCAGGCACAAGTTTTGGGAGCCTGCCTAAGTGAGGATCTCTAGATCAGGGACAACATTAGTAAGTAAACGTACCAAAAATAATGGAGAGAAACTAAATCGAGTTTATAAACACAAGAGAAGGGTTTAATTTTAATTTCATTCTACTTTCACATTTCCAAAACAACGTTGGCTTGGATTTTGCTACTCCAGATGTACACTGATATAAATGGGAGAAGAATCAGAGCTGCTGTTTCTTTTCAGAGTGATAATGGCTGCTCTGAAAACTTGTAATTTTTGACGTGTTGTATTTTGAGTGAGTTTCTCATCATAAGCACTGCAGAGGAATTTTAAAAATATTAAATTACATGAAAACAAACAACCACCGGTTCCCTAAAATGACCTCAGATATATAAAACGGGGAAATATCTTGGCAAAGCAGAAATTACTGCTGCTGGAGAGTGGTCAAATTTTGTCATTTTCCTTCTGGAGTACGGCTTTAAAAGAACATGCTTTAGTGCACAGATGTTGTACACTGTCTTTTAAAATCTGCGCTGGCTAATTTCAGTACCTAGTGGTATCATTTACACAAACTTTGCTCTTTTTATTTTTCCCTACATGCTAAAAAAGTTTTTAAAAAAATCAACATCATCAAAATATGTCCAAAAATAAACAAGGAATTCAGATCACCCTCAAATTTCAGAAACGGAGGTTTGTTATTCCCGCATACCACATTTGATACTGACTTCTTTTTTTCCCCCAATCCAGCCATAGGATGTGTTCGTTTATAACGGAGAAGGATATATGCAACAAAAGCTTAATGTAAATTCATTCACTTAGGGCAATATACCATTTCATTGATTTATATTATCACAGATGGGAGTGCATACATTTCATTTAAACTCCAAATTACTATGTTTGAAGGGGAGGGGAAGAGGAGCAGACAAAGTTCCATACAGCCAGTGGTATCCGTATATTCATTCTTAATTTCCTTTAGCAGAGAAACAGTGTTACCTTTTATTTCTCCAAAGTTCCCTGATCCCATGGCAAGAAGCTTGTCTTTCCAGTCCTTTGATAGTAGCTTTTCAATACTGGGAGTTTCTGAGTGAAGGGGGGGAAAAAAAACGTAAGCAAATCAACATGACTGTCTCCACAATAGAACTCATTAAAAGTCTATCTGCTAAAAATAAGGCCAACCCTATTCTGGGCCCCAGTTCGTAATGACTTCATCAACAAACTGATAAGAGGGGAGGGAAGAGAAAAAAAAAAAAAAAAGGAACAAAAAAGAAAAAAAAAAACCTGAATGTGTTTTGTCACCTGCTGTTTCAAAACCATTAGCTTTTTCCTCTAGTGGAACAAAGCTCCGGTAATTCTGTATTACAATGGGCACATATAAACCTGCAGTTCATTGTTTTTCAATTTGGTGAACAAGTTGCTGCCTATAATGGATGCCTGTCAGTTTCTGAGTGTTAGTCTGCAGTCAAAAAATAATTATGTTGATAAAATGCGGAGTAAAGAGAGAGAGAGAGAAAGAGAGAGAGAAGCAAAGAATTAGCTCCTAAATCTGCTACATGTAATTATATCCCTCTGAGTCTTTACAATTACATCCACTTTATAATGTGTGTTTAAACATCGTGTGGTGGTAAGCACACTGTGGAAAGATTTTCCGGTAACACACGCATTATAAATAATAATAAAAAGTTGGGTATGGAAAAAAGCTTTAAAAGACTGCAAAATCCAGAGGGAGAAAAGGCATTGCTTAGAATGGAAACCCATTATTTGCTCATTTCAGATTCTATCACTTCCTTTAAAAATAAAATAAAATAAAATGTATTTGTTCAGTATTTTCAGGAAAAATGCAGTGAGGGTGTGGATGGGTCTGATATTTATGTCTGTAACTCTTGTGTTCTGACCTCTTTTTGTGTAGAATTTTAATGCATAAGTAAATATAAATGCTAATAAAATTCAGAGAACATTAAACTCAATTCCAAACAATGTAATTGTATATTCTTGTCAGCATTTAGATGGGTACACAATTACAATAGCTTTCAATCCCACGATTAGCACTGCATTCAGTTAGAAAATGGAGTGTACTAAAAGATAAGTGTCCCAGTATGTGCCATCTAAATAACAATACCCACACTTATTATCTGGATCTAAGACATATACTGCTATTCTCCACATTTGTGTTTATGTGTATTTGTATTTGTTCAGGCATTTGTTTACCCCCTACCAGGAGCATAAAGGGAGTACATGTTAACTTATCAAAGGGACCGTCTGGCCTAGAGACCATACAATTATTAGCAACTGGTTAACTTTCCCCACAGTAAAAACCATTATGAGCAACCTTCATTATCTCGTTTGGCTAATTCCACCTCCTTCCTTAAGCCCCAGCTCGGAGCTCGGAGGCGCTGCGGTTCCTCGGGGCGGCTCTGCCGGCTGCCGGGGGGCTGAGCGAGCCGGGCTCCCTTAAACCCGCTATTAATGCACAGGGAACGAACGACAGTGCCACGGGCACAGGGATGCTCTCCTGCATCTCACATCAACCTCGCCCCCGGCTCGCACACGGCTGCGCGCAGACAGACGGCAGGACAGACAGACAGACACCCGAGCCGGGCACAGCCCCACGCCCGCATCTCGCCGGGAGAGCAGCGACAACCTTCGGATGCCACCGACAGCACAGGAGGGTGTTTTGTTCCCTAACATTTTCACTTGCAGCACCCCGATCTCCCTCCTGCGCACCCGCGGGCGCTCGCAGTGCTGATCCCCCGGGCTTGCCCGAGTGAGATTTCTCGGCTACGATCTCTAAAAGTTCTCTCTAAACCTCATTTTAAATCCTAGGGATGCGGGCGGGAGAAGCGACCGCGCGGAGCACGGTCCGTGCCGGCGCTGCTCAGCCGGAGCGGCCGCCGGGCACTTGAGCAGCTGAAGTTCGTCCGTCCCCTCGAAGCACCCAGGAAGGAAACCATTCCCCACAACGTGAATAGGTCAGATAAACACTGCCCCTCTTCCCTGTTTATTTATTTATCTATTTATTTATTTATTTATTAAATTATTATTCCTCCGTGCTTTTCGGAAAACTCCGCAACAGCGTGTAAACAGGCCGGAGCAAATGCGGCATTTGCGGCGGAGAGCTGTCAGTCATTAAAAGCCAACAAACCTTTGCAAAGCAGGAATGCAGCAATAGGGATCCATTGTGAGCTGACAATGGGCTCCAAGAGCCTCCAGGCACCAAAAGCAGCCCGCCTCACTTTTAAGTTCATTGTCAGCAAAGTCCACGACAAAGCATTTCCCCCGCGGCTAGACAAAATATTCGCCGAGGTACGCTGGTAAAGAAACACAAGTCTCCTGTCTAACTTGCCGCCTTAAAGCCACAGCAGCCGCTCGCCGGGGGCTGCCAGAGCCCCGCCGCGACGGCGGCCGGCCAGCATCCCTGTTTGCCTGAATCCCTGCTCGCCTCCCGCCTGCCCTGCCAGCTCGGGACGGGCCCGGGGTCACTTTGCTTGGGGGAGTTTGAGCTTTGCCGGTGCAACCCCGAGCGCCGGAGAACCCCGCCGGAGGGCTCGCGTTACATCCCAGCAACCCGAGCCCGCCGATGATGCCGGGAGAGCCGCGGATAAATAAAGGGGGGGGGAGAGTAATGAATGCGGTGGACGGCCATGTATCAATGACTGAATATCTGCGAGAACGGTAAAGATCTCAGTGGGGAATCATGATTAGAGATGTGAAAGGCCAAATGGCAAAATCCCAATAGTAACAATGCATCTGTTCATTAATGTGTGAATATGAGTAATATGAAAATTTAACACAATTATAAGCCCCCTCAGCAATCCTGATGGCATAAAATAGATTGTGGTGATCTAATCAGTGCTTCCCCTATTGAAATACTGTATGTTAACTATTCAAAATAGTATTATATAGATTTTTTTTTTCCTTTAAAAAAAAACCCAAGCAATCATATTAAATTGATGTCCTAACTTAGTCTCAAACATCTCTTGATTTGAACTGCCATTTTTACATAAGACACTTCAACAGAATTTTGACACAGAATCAGCAAATAATCGTCCTTCTGCTAATACTTAAAAAGAACTTTAATTTCTAAAGACAATAGCTTCCCACTCCTATAGCTTTATGAAGCCAAAGAGCTAGATTAGATTACAGCTTGTTTAATTCTATTATATGCCATGTTAACATATTGTACTTACATAAAATATGCTATTCATATACTCAGCCTATCACATTTCAGTAACTGCTTGTGAAATACCTTATGCACCGTATCTTGGAAAGAAATATTTATTATGTCATTTATGTACCCCATTAAAAAAAGATTTGAAATTTACACATAAATAAAAATAACTGTTTAAAGGTAACAACAGCTGAGGTTCCATGAATTATACAGAAACAAAGTCATCCTTTGTTCAGCTTTTTTTAGACTTCATTGGGAAGACGATGCTCTCAAATAAAGAGAAGAAATAAACACTATCTCTTGTTTGCAAGGCAGGCATTCTCTGGATTCATAGGAAAGCCAGTAAAACTTTTAAAGCTTGCACATACAATGAGAAGCTTGAAACTGGGAAAGGTGGCTTGCACACCATTCCTCTCCTCTTGGATTCCCCAAAACTATGTTTTCTACATGCAAGATCCGGGCTATATTGTGACAGATTTTGGATGTGCATCAGGACAGCTATGTATTACAATGATTTGTATTTCCAAAAAGCTTCACATGGTGTTCTGAGTATGGAGATGATTCATAATGCTTCCTAACTCAACCTTCAAGAAGAACCTAGAACTACCTACCCCCTTTCCTCCTTCCAAGCCCCACTTGAGCTAAGAATCCCCCCCATTACCTATTTGCTGTGTAGGTCTATGGCACACTGTAAACCAATCCCAAGTCACAGCAGAGTCTGAACACATCTACAAGACTTGTTCACGTGTCGTGAACAGTAATTCATTAATGCTGGGAAATATTTTTGTTCCAGACACACTATAAGAAGTGCTGCATGTTGCTACAGAAGAGGATAAAGCACCAAAGAGGACTGAGATGGAAAGAACAGGAATCATTAACTAACATTGATCAAGAGGCGCCTGACTGAATCAACAGAGATACAAATTAATCCACAAAAATTATTTCTGCTCTCTCTATTCAACACATTTATCAGTCATTAGCTCTTTCTAGGGATATTTATTGCACATTCTGTTTTTCTTCTTTCACCCCTGCCTCTGTTGCTTACATATGCTTCTCTGCATCACTGCGTGTGGCAGTGCCCACTGGTGAATGCCTCTGCCTGTGCCAGCAGCTCCCTGGCTCCTCGGTGCCCTCTGGTCCCGCCACTCTCCCTCTGTGCCAAGCACCATCCAGACTGACTCCCTCATCCACAACAATGAGCCTTGGAGACTGATGCCAGCAGCCAGTGATTCTCATGCAGGCCTTCAGCACATGGAATGAAACCACTTTCCTTGGAGTTTGGTCAGAGTCCCGCCTTCACTGCTCTGAGCTGCATGTATGGATGCATTTGTACATCCACTGAATTGTTCTTACACTACTGGAAAGCAAATCATCTCAGTAAATTAACATTAAATGGCTTTTTAATCTAATTTTTGGTATGCTAGCAAGCATGCCACTATTCCTCTACTCCTTCACTTGATATATAAATACAGTTTCATTGACTTACTTGCTTAATAACCCTAAAGGAGCAGTTTGTTTTCAGGAAATGGACGAGGCTACAAAGCCATAGTAATAGAGAGGCACAATTTTTATCACTGTCTGCTAGACTTCTATTGAATTTAATCTACTTCCTGAAGTTCATTTTTTTGAGCATTGCAACTCCCCTTTGGGAGTGGACCTAATCCTACTCTCAATTCAGTGGCAGCACAGATGCACATGTACCTGGACCTGCCTCGGCAGCCTTCCAAAAACAGTCCCACAGCACAGCATTCCCTTCAGGCCTGGCCTCTCCAGTAGCTCTTTTCAATCCATGCTCCAGGGTCACAGTCCTAGATCTACTTATACAAGCTTAGAATGGTGTTTGGTGCCAAATCTCTATTACGTCTCTCTGCTCCTGCTGATTATTTACTGAAAGCAAACTTTGGTCTCATGCAGCTGCCTGCTTCCAGAGAAAGGCATGCAATTCCAACATGCTACAACAAGGTGAGGAACGGGAGCTCTCCACATTAGGCATGCCCAAAACGGCCATATTTGAAGAAGAAATGGGAGGGAAAGCTCTGATGTTACAAAGAGACAACTATGATTGAAGGCTGAGGTAAGGTAACTACAAGTTCAGAGGAAAAGTGTGAGTCCCGGGGCCTCCCACTTGCATGGTGTCTGGATGTCCAAGGATGGGTGCCCTCCCAAGGAGATGCCCAAAGGCTTCCCACCTCTGTAACTACAGTGAAGAGATCTTGCCCTGGGCTGAATGAGAGATACTTCTTAGAAAAAAAAGTAAAAGAAAGATGTTTGGCCTTGGCAAGGATGATGTCATGAAGCATAGCAAGAACAGAGAGAAGATGAGTTGCTCAATGCCCAGCCAGACCACCAAACATTTCCTGCCAACACGTGTTATTCCTAGAGGAAGAAGTATTTGGTCGGCACAAATTATCATGAATGAACTTCAACACTGCCTGAAACACCTTCCGCTTCTGGCAAGCACCTTCCTTTGTATTTAGAAAGCACTGGCAAACACTGAGCTGGCACCCATTATTCACCTTTTTCTTCTGCTGTGGTCATAAATATGTTCCACCTGTCAGTCACAGTTCCCCTCAGCATTCCTAAAACCCTCAGCTATCAACATGCCACCCCACTGGCACTCTGTTCTGTGTTCATGCACCACAACAAACCCTCCCTGGTCTAAAGAAGGAAACAAGATTAAGGGCAGATTTCTACTCTTCTTTTAAAAGAGCAGAGAAACACCTAGACAGAAGAAATTCCTCTTTTTATGCCCCCATTTTTTATTAAGAAGAACTTACCTATACACAATCAGAAACAATTTTCTTAGCAAGGAAAATAAAGCAACTATTATGAAGAAATGGTTGGTATCAGCAGGTTACATAGACATGCAGCATCTGCATACACATATGGTTCTCCATCAACAGAATCATGCTTTTAGGGAACTACTTGCAGCTAGGCAAGACACTATGAATCATGAGCAGGCACAACACAGAATGTATTTAAATTTGGAAATCAAAGACCACAAAACATACATTTTTCTCTTGCCTTGCAATTTTTCACCAGTCTAGAAGCAGTTTAAACTTTTGGAGCAGACACTAGGAAACACCTCTATAAATGTACATATTGTTCAAAAGTGGGACATGGTTGCTCAGGCATGATAAGCAGAATTGTGGTGCTGAGTATAATGCTACCTGGAGCTCCTCTGACTGGACAGAAAGTGATGTGTTGTTGGGTTCTGTGGGTTTGGGTTTTTTTGAATACACAAAATGTTTTTTAGTCTTTGGGCACAAACTAAACAGCTGAACCAAACTTCACAGCTGAACCAAACATTCAAGCCACAAGATTAGGAAGCTGTGGTGCTCTGGCCAGCGTATCACAGTACGACTCTTACTGCACCACTCCATCACAACCACTGTGCAGAAAACAGCTGGGCTACATATGTCCATGGGTAGCTTCCAAGCCTGCCAAAAAGCTCCTTTCTCTGGCAGAGATAACCAGCCCTCCTGCTCGTGGAATCTCTAGTCCCATCCTGGCCACATGTTAGCTCACACAGCTTTTCATTTCAGAGGACAAAATCAACTCCTGTACCCACAGATGACTGTAGTCACCTGTGGGGCACAATGACATCAGGTTACCACTGCACTCTTGTTGTAGTGCCTAATTTTGTGTATGCTCAAAAATACAACACTTGTTTTCAAGTTGTTTAACTCTCTTTTGCAATACCCATCATGCTGCTTTGATGAAGTATATGCTGTATGAATGATAAGACACTTTTACTGTGATTTCTGGTAAAACAACACTGCTTTTTGTGTTTAAGAAAATAATTCACATAGCCAGAAAAGGTTCCATAGCACCATATATAAATTATTTACAATTTTAATATCCAAGTCAATAATCTATGAATGCCACCAGAAACATGATTCTACTCTACCCACAAATATACAAAGCAATGATTTTCACAACTGCTCGCCAATGCCTACTGCCAGTCTCACAAGAAAGTTACCTAAAAAGTTGGGGATGTTTATTAGGAAGGAAAGGTTAGAATCACCCTCAGATACAATAAACTGCCAGTTGTTTAATTAACTATTCCCCTTTGGATGTAAGCAAGGAGCCTACAAACCACAGCACGAAGCAGGAACACGTGGCTAGGCAGGACAAGGGAAGATCAGAGGGACTTCTTAAGCTAGATTTGAGGGCAAAACCAGCATCTCAAATCAATGACACCCTCAGGAATAGTCAGGCTGCTGTCTGAAAGTCTCACAGTCCTCATCACCTGAATCCACTGGCAGTTGCTCCATTACCTGCACGCTGATTTTTTAGGCTGTCTTGATTCACCGAACAGTCACCCACTCCAGGAGCAGTGTCACACCCCACACAGGAGATGTACATGATGTGAGGACATCACACCAGTCCTTCAGCCTCCCAGCAGAAGAGCTGATGTTCATTCAGAGAGGGTTACACAGGCCACAGTCAAGACATTCTCAGCTTCCATCCTCTGCTGGTATACTGCCTCAGGACTGAGCCGGCTTCCAGAGTGTGAAAAACTCAGGTATTTCTCCAAGTCTCTCTGTCAAACCCTCTTCTGGACTGATAATGAGAAGTCCACAAAGCTCATGTGAGGCCTAAATACCTGAGAAAACCACCTCTTTCATGAGCACACTCCTGAGCCAGGGAACAAGCCTGCATTCCTGCTCTCACCTCAGAAAAGGGAATATCAGCTCTATCTGTTATGTCTAACATGATAACTTGTAGAGTATATATTCCATTGCCTTACCTACCTTTGTGAGAACAGACCCCATCAAGGGTACAAAGTGTATGCTAAGAACCCAGAAAAAAGTACGGGGTTGTAAGCTGCTGTATGATAATTGCCACCCCTTCCACTGCTGAGGGTGTGGAAATCATGTTTGTGTGCCAGGGCAGCTGGTCTGTGCTCGACTCACACTTCCATTAATCTGGACTTCCACATCAAGCCTGGAGCCATTCCTGGCTGCCTCAGATTTATATGGAAGTGAGGCTGTATAACTTGCAGGACAATCCCAAATTATTCTAAAAAAACCAACCAGAACGGTGCAGTTTGTAGTCACTGTTCAGTTACCCTCCATTTAAATATCCATTTAAAATACACAGTAGGATGTGGGTTGTTCAGGAATGGATGCAAACCTGCCCTTCCCACAGCAGAGCAGTGCTCTGTGAATGGTGCAGGATATCATGCAAAGGACAGTGTAGCTTTTGTCACTGAAATTCGTTGGGATTTGGTGCTTTGGATCCCCAAAGGCATTCAGGAGCATAAATCCCATTCTGGAAAGGAACTAAGGTCTGGCTGCCTCTGGAGATCCAGGCCAGGGAGTTGGCCCAAAGAATACATTCTGCCAAATGAGGCGTTTCACTGGCACAAGTGTTGCTGGAACATCTTTTTCAGCACACACAATATTTAGGATGATTCCAGCTCCCCACTAGTGATGTCTTTTTCACCCCTAATTAAATTAATATGTAAGAATGAAGAAAGTTTTTGAACCTTATCAAACTTTAAATAAAACAAAAGTTAGATTTTTAAATGTGCCCAGTACTTTCCTGATGTACAAAAAATAAATACATGAAACAGAGTAACTCACTTTCAAACACCTGAGCAGCAGCCCCTTCCTTTTTAATTGAAGTTCCACCAGTAGGAATCCTTATGAAAGGAAGGGCAACAGTGAAATAAAAAAAGCCTGTCCTCCACATAAAATAAAGAATTCTGTCTTATTCTGTGTTCTTCAGCTTTCTAATGTCCTTTAATTCCTGGAATCTCTAAATGAAAGAAGGAATTGATTTTCTCAGGAGTGGTCCACCCAGCAAAAAAAGGTGTGTCAGATGACAGAAGGAGGTAGTATTCTGAGTTTCACTGAAATTCTGAAACCTCAAAGATATTTTAATATTTCCAGAGACTATTTCAAGAGTAACAGCATAAACCCAGAAACATTTAGAATTAAGTAACATTTAATTTCACTTCAGTTTTGTTTTTCTGTCTCAACTGGACAGAGATACTCCACCAGAATATATACTCCCCTGAAATATGTTTTTATATTTCAGTGCTACCAACATAATCAGTCTCTAATTAAAGGGCCATAATAGCTTCTTAATATTAACAGAGAGCTATATTTTTGGTCTGCTAATTTTTTACATCTTCAGTACATCCTTGATAAGTAAGAGGAATTTAAAAAAGACATTCAGTGAGATGACTATACACTAACTTTTTATAGGTATTGACGCATCATTATGGAAGTTCTAGGGAGATTCCATGGCTCATCCTTTGACCAAAAAGATCTTTATGCTAATCTGTTACTTTTAAAACAATTAAATGCTTTCTTAAAAATCCCTAGAACAAAGTCCCAAGAGTCCCCAAAACTATGCAATCTAAATAACCATAATACATAAATTGTCTAGAATTTCAGGGAAATCCTTGCAAAGCTCAACCACTTCACTTCCGAAATCCTAAATTAAACAGCAACAACGTAACCCTTCACATACAGTTTCTACAGCATTCTTACCTGATAATCTCAGAGCAACTTACTTAAAAATGGTAAACAAATTGAGTTGTGAAATGCTGGTGATTTTCCTCAAAATGAAAAAGGCAGGGATTATGTGTGATGAAGCTGAGGAGACAATTTTCTAAATAGCCCCTCTTCCAGCCCCGGTCACTGCCATCCCTTCCCACCACCAAACCCAGGCAGCTCGGGCCTCGGGAGCAAGGGCTGCCAAGGGAGTTGTTGATCCTTGGGGCTCCTCACCTCCCAGCCTTGACAAAGAGTCTTATTTGGCAATGCAACAGAGCAAGAGAAAGAAATAAAGGGAAAAAGTAAGGGAAACAAGCACTCTTGTCACAAAGTTGCAGCTTCCACTCTTGAGGCCTGCTTGGGTTTGGGGTTATTCTGGGTTAACTTTGGGAAACAGACCCACACAACTCCTGGGCATTCCCGGCTCCCCCTGTGCCCATCCTGGAGAGCATCAGGGTGGGGAGCTGGCAGGGGCAGAGCCCTGCTTCCGAATGGAAGCCAGGAAATGTCCTGCTGCAGCTGTGCTTGTTGCTGGCTTAATCATCAGCTTCCACCCTCCTCCCCCACCCTGTTTTTCCTCTTTTTTTTTTTTTTTTTTTTTTTTTTTGACAGCTGTCTTCCTATCTTCCCAACAGGTGCTATTAGGCCCTGAACAATGGTGAAGGCTTTTAAGCCACTGCTGTTGACAAGTGAAAGGGAACAACAAATGGCTCAGTAGTGCTCTTCTACCAGGGTCACTCAACCAATGGTAATAGTTATTATTTTTATTTATTAGCTCTGTGGCACTGTCCTCCATTGTACCTCCTCCAACCTCCCCTTTCCGTGACAGCAAGGAGCTTTTTAACTTTTAATAAAAATGGGTGAGCGCTTAGCTCCTGAGCTGGCTCTTTCTGCAAAGTGCACAGCTAATGAATGTTGTCCATTTATATCTGGATAATTTATGATGTCAGCAGAGTGGAGGTGGGGAGGGCTGGATCCAGATGTGGCCATTACTTACTCTGCCAAGGGAGCATGGGGAGGTGGAAGTGGACAGAATGAAGAGGTTCTCTCACCTTGTATTTGGGGCTGTTTTTCAGGATAATTACAAGATTAGCAGACAAATATGACATTCCCTCTTTTGGGGTTGATGTAATATTTCTTTTCCCTCCTTAGCATTTTGCTGACTGCATCATAATCCTCTTCAGAGAACAATGGCAGGTGAAAGAGAAGTTAATTTGCCCTTAAATAAAAATGACTGCACGCATTTAAACAATGCACTCAGAAGTGTTACTGCCAGGAGAAAAGACTGTGCCAAAATGTCTTCTCATCCTAATATATTTCTGATCCACATATATTTAAAAAATGAGGTTACTCAATTAATAAACGGTATGCAACAGATAAACCCTATCAAATGCAAACCTTGTGTTGTCACTGTCCTGGCAAACCAGGTAAATATGAAGGAAAATCAGGCCATTCCATGTCCAAACCAGTAAACCAGTAAGTGACCTGGAAGCACAAATATACTTGAAAGTTGAAAATGTAAAGCTAAAAACCATCAAAATACTGACACATTGTGGAACTGGTTTGTTTAGAGTCATGTATTATCAATCAAATCGAGGTAATAGTATGTACATCTTTTGATCATCTGGATCTGTTTATTTAAGTTATAAGTTGACATGATTGTGTAGTGAAAGGGCTACAGATTGTGGATGCACTTCCTAGAGAAAATGTGTATTATTATAATTTGAACTTAATGATAACATTGAAAGAACCAGAAAAATTCATTTGGGATGTTAATAAAACCATTTAAGGAATTTTAGAAATTGAAAACAGAAAACTGGAAAGGATATCCCCCTGAAACAACCCCCCATATAGTAGGCCCAAATTTCTATTCTTTTTCAACATATGACAGACTGTTTTACCACTGGAAGTGAGAATTAAAGCACATATGCCTGATGCTAAACAACTACACATCCTGAATTCCTCTTGCACAACACATGTGAACACAAAATCTCAATCATCCATTGCCAGATACCAGAAGGACAAGAACAATAATATTATTAATAATAGTATATATATAAGAAAGGTACACTATAAATCAAAGCTTCTGAAGTGTAGGTAGCTTCAGAGTAAATCAGACTACATTTTGTGATTTAAATGATATTTGCATGAAATCTTTATGTCAAATTAGATAGAAATTATTAAGGCTAATGTCATCCTTGGACTTGCCTAAAATAATCTTCCAAGACTTGCACACAGGTTTCTCTACTGAAGTACAGCATTCCATCTGCCTTAACAACTTGTTCTGTTTGTTCTCACTTACCTCCATTCATGGATTTTTTGGACTCTGTTATTTTCAGCACAAATAAGGTGAGGAAATACACTGGGTTTCCTTTTGGTCAAGCATTTTGCTTTCTGAGTTAGGGAATAACATGAAGATACACGGGTGGTTCAGCCATGTAACAGCTGTGACAGGTAATCCCCAAATACCCGAAGAGAAATCAGAGGAAGTCTATTATGCATAGCTCTTTAACATAATAGCTCTAGACAAGGGGAAAGGAAAGTCAGAAAGTAAAAGCAGAAAAGTCAAAGAGGAAAAAAGAGAAGAGAGACAAAGAAAACAATGCTGAGAACAAGGAAAGAACAAGACTAAGAAAGGGGCCTCATTTGTCAAATCCAAAATGTACTTATATTACACAATGCACTGAAGGAGCAGGAGAGTCAGGGCAACTCTGCAGCCACTCCCTTGCTATTGAAAACTGTCACCAACATGGAGCCACTCCCCAGCCATCAAACAGATAACTGCAGCAGCCTGGGCAAATGTGAAACAGCTGTAACAGTAACTTATCAGAAAAGGCAACAGGATTTAGACTGAAGCATAAACTATGCCTTCAAATCACTGCCAGCACACCAAAGAAACAACATATTTTTTATCATAGAAGAATCTCACTCATACCCTGCAGCAGAACTTTTCAGACTGCTTTAGAAAACTTAAAGATTTCCTTCATTCACCTTAGGATGATAAAACTTCCCCTGAAAATAGTTCTCCAGATTCACAAGAAGGCTCATCTGCATTTAAGATGGCTTCATGAATCACCAAGGACTAGCAAGATGAGTGCAGGGCAGGAACAGAATACCTTCCCAAGAACTAAGGTTGTTCACTGGGCAGCTCTTTACACAATGATGACAATCAAGAGGCTACTACATTACTCCTGAAATAAAAAGAACACAGACCCCAGACATACAGAAAATGTCAACATTTTCTGTGATGAAGTTTGAAACAAGAAACAGTTCTCTTACTTCTGCCGTACCAATCTCTCTCATCCAACAAACTTGTCCATGTCACTCTGGTACCTAATTTGTTCCATTAAAAACAAGACAGGACTATGTGTACTCATTCTTACAGATTTCTCAACTACCCATTTGAGAAGGCTTGCTCTTGTGCCTGGTCCCTAGACTTAAGTTAGGAATTAACTCCTTTCTTCAATTCCAAAGTATTCACCTCTGTATTCCTAATAACATCAGTGAAGGGGAAGCTTAAACTAAACTGAAGCAGGATGAACATGTTTAGATGAAGAAAGAACCACTTAGAAGAGACTACCTTCTCTGAAACATCTGTAGTTCAGGATCCTACTCATTCTTCACTTAGTTGTGGTGGTAAGAGACACTTGGGGTCTGCTGTGAATGGGCAGAAGTTGTGCTTTGCTCTATCAGACAGAAATCTGGTACTAGTGACCTTCGTATTTGTGTTCTCATCTTGATTTCTACCTTTCATGCCAAAAAGGAAAAAGGCATCTTCTGAAACAGCTGAGACTGTTATAACAAGGTGTATCTCCTAAGAATCTGGCCTCACATTCAAAATGTTCAGTGGGACATCTACCCACTGAGAAAGAACACCCAGCCAAACTTCCGTGTAGGATCGTGATCTCAAGCACTGACTAGGCTAAAACTGACTAAAGGACTGGGACACGTGGAATAACCTGAAGGATAGCTTGACAAACCTTTACAAGGAGCTGGACCCATACCCAGGAATGCAATCTTGCAAGACCTGACAGTAAAAGTGGGTGCTTTTTGGGAGTGGCAACTCCTTCAAGTAAAGATCAAATTTGTAAATGAAGAGCATATTGCAGAAAAAAAAAGATCTTTGAAAGAACCTAAAGAGCATGCAGGGATCTCTGAAGCTCTAACAGCTGGAATTTCTGGGTCTAACTCTTTGTGTCTTTGTGGGATAGCTCTGAACATTGACTCAAACAACCTCAAAGTCCCTAAGAAACTCAGCTAAATTTTAATGTTTGCATGGAAATCAGTCAGGTAACTGTTGGTGCAGCTTTGAAAAAAATTAATCCAAGTCCAGTATCAACTGCACCTCAGTTTTAACACTGAAACAGCTAATGCTGATGAACTTTGAAGAATAATACCATTATCAAACTGTTATATGGAATCATATCTTTTATGATTTAATTTTGATACTAACATGGACATCTCAGTATGGTACTTACCTTTGTTTTCAGACACAATGCTCAACAATATGCAGTTTACACAGATTTATTTCACATCTAGCAAGAAATGTTTGGAAAAAGAACTACATGCAATTCAGCTTTTCTTTTTCAATGTTGAGATAGAAACTAGAGCTGAGACTGAAATATTTTCTCTTAAACCCACCTCTCTCTGCACAAGATAGAGAAGTCTTTGAATAAATGTATATAAATGTCCCCCTGGTATGCAGATATGAAGGAGAGTCATACCAGATACAAGTCAGTATGCCTGAAAACGACCCAGAGTCAATAGCAAAAGTGGTGGAGTGAAACAGAGGGATGTGGGGCTCCTGTGGAGTGAGGCAAATGACAAGGGTAAATTCCCTGATTGCTTGAGAACAGTGTGTCTGGGAAGGTGGGGTGTGGAGTAATTGCAGAATGGTGTAATAGGGAATTTAACAGATCAAAAAAGGCTGAATAGGGTAACAGGCCCATTGTTCAGAAAGTTCTCTTTTGTGACCAGGCTTTAAGAGAATGCCAGAGAAACAAATGACTTAATCCTGGGGGGATGCTATGGCATAAATGAAAGTAGTCTATACCCTGAAAGCCGATGGAATAAATTTCTGTATCACATAACCACACTGATGACTGCAGCTTTCAGCAAAGTCTTAAGACTCTGCAATTGGCAAAACCCTCATAATCATGCCCTCCCATGTCCCCCTTTCCCTCTTCAACAGCATTTTTCAATGTACTTTGTGGGCAGACGGGGGAATAAGTCACATGAACGACAAACAGATGTGGTCAAATGCCATGTAAAACACGATGGTTACAGCGTACATCAGAAGGAAAGAATTCTTCAGTGCTGGCTTACCTTCTCTCCCATGTTCTAACCACTGAGCTAATCTTGGAGCCTCCTGGTTCTATGAACACAGCCACTAAGCAGCACACCACCAATTTACAGAGCTCCCTGCTTCCTTGCTAAACGAATGGACGTGCTGTAAGGGACACTTGGTGCAAAATGTTGGCTAATCTTCCAGCCTAAACATCCCCAGAAAGTCTCTGGGGAACTTTCCCATTTCTTAAGCCCTGTTGAAGCAGATGATGGAATTGGAGGGTCCTGTGACATCAAAGACAGCATTTTTTCCAGTTACTTTAACACAAGCCGAATCAAGAATACAGAAAGGACAGCCTAATTTAAAAAGTAAAGGTCAGACTCTAGGGCATAATATAGAATATATCATACCTTTCCAGAATATGTTATACCTTTCCTTACAAGAATGGCAGAGTAGGCAGTGTTAAAAGTCACACCATCAGCTTTGGCTTTATAAATAACAGAAGAGCCAGCATATTATGTATTATATAGTTCAAGGATTTTTTTTTTTTCATAGGAAAAAAGGTAGAAATACATATTTCTTAGTTACCCATAATTTCTTAATGGAAGTTACAGATTCTTAATTAAGAAAAAAAGTATAATCTCGAGCTCATTCTAACTCAGGCAGAAAAGAGAAATGTAAAAATGTAAAGCAGCAATCCCCAAATCAAACTTTTTCCAGATCTTTCTGAAACTCAGCCTCTAATCTTCAAATTTCCACTACACCTAGATGGAACCTACTAGCTGGTTCTAAATTTGGCTACAGAAATGCTACAATTTTCTACAAGTCTTTTGAATGAAATTCCATTGTAAAATAATTAACAGAAAAAAATTAATTTGCCTTCCAAGAATTCAGAATAGGAGATGTGTAGGTCAGCTGTGAACTTGTGGTTTACTTGGTAGGCAGCGTGTTTTACTTTTTATTCTTCCCTCTCCTTTTGCCAGGGTGAAAAAAAAGATCACCATAGGTGCACATTTCTAGAGAGCTCTGCACAAAAGATAGGCTTCTGCAAAGCCCTGATCTGACTTTAATTAAAACACTTGTTTCCATACATATTACAGATACTTTTTGTGTAAGAGTTTAAAACATATAAAAGCAGCTATTACTGCTTTGAACATTTCTAACTCAGAAAAAAAAAAAAAATCAAGGCATGAAAAGTTTCCTCCATCCTATTTAAATTACATTGGGGTACTTCTCTGTGGGGTTACTACAAATTCCTTTAACACCACCAGTCTCTTAGCTACATTAAATTAATGATGCATCTCAAGCACTCACTCTTCTGCAGGAGAGTGTGGAATCTCCAGTCAGACACCTACAATTCACTAAATTGGAAATATTGACCTAAGGGAGACATCAGTGCGTTATCCTTGCAGACAATATTATACTTTAATGCAAAACGCAGATAATATTTAGAGGAGTTAAGAAGATGAGGTGTATGCTGAGTGGATTTTTCAGTGTCAGTAGGGAGAGGCTTCAAATCACTTCAGTGCAGCTCTCCTGACAGCTAAACCATTCTAGGTTCCTCAGCATATAGTACTACATCCTTCTTTATATGAACACCCCAAACATCCAAATTGTTAGAGCAGTCTCTACTACAATGCCTTCCTGCTACTCTACACAATACTTCAATTAAGGGTGAGCTACATTAACTATGATTATAAAAAAAAAATGTATTTCCACAATGCCCTTTTTTGTCCACTGTTATAACTCTTCACTTCCAAAGCTGTGTTTATAATGAAATGTGTGGTGTATTTTCCATTAAAAGCCTTGGCAGGAGTTTCTGTAGGTTTTCTCATGTATCGCAAGTTCAATACTCTTTCTGCATTTGCTTCACAATAACCAGTCCATTTCCAAGTGATTAATTTTCTATTCTAAAACAATGCATTCCTTTCCCCTCTCATTTTGCTGGTGTGGGGTTTTGGTTTTTTTTTTTTCTTTTTTCCTTTTCTTACCGAGAGAAAAAAATTCTTTTTCAATGACATCATGGTATAAAATTTTCAAAGCAGGTTTTAGCGGGAGATATGCAGATTGCTTTGAAAAGTTACCCTCATAAATAACAACAAAGTACTGAATTATCAAGGCTGTAACTCAGTCAAGAGGTGCTGTAACTATTTAAATTATATGACCTCAGCAGAACCTCTTGATTGAATTGCAGCCTTTCATTAAACTGGGCACTCTGTATTATTTTCTCTGAACTAGAGTAAATCAGGATGGTAAAGAGATTAGCCCCCAAGCCCATCTCTTTGTGATCTGGAGGCATATAATTTTTAACCATTACCTCAATTTTGTAACTTAAAAAGCCTGTGCATAATCTACTGAGTCAATAATTCCCTTCCCTGTACAGGGCATGACAATGTTACAAAAATACTGCTGGGTAACTCAGGTGTGTTCAGAAACTATAAGGCTTGAAAAGGAGCAAGATCCCGCTGCTGAAAGCTAGAGAAAAGTGGGGAAAAAAAGGAGGAAGAAGAGAAACTGTAGATTCATAGCACTGCCACTTCATTCACAAAAAGCTGGAAACCAGAAGGGACCATTAGCTCATCTAGGCTCATCTTCTATATATATTACTGAATATTCATTATTTCATCAACCAAAATCAAACCGTCCTCTGATTTATTTCTAACTACCATTTTACTAGAAGAGAAACAGCTGGCCTCTGAGTCAGGACATTCCATAAATATCTCCTTGCTTTTACTGGAAAGATGTGTGTGTAGGGATGAGGGTGGAGGGAACCAGGGTGCTTATAACACTCTCTCTGTTCATCTCCAGCTGGCTGATGTAATGCTACCTCCATATTTGGAGAGAGACAACCCTACCAGTGGTTCCCAAACAACCACATGGCAACAGCATCGATGTCTTGGAACTTTTTATGGAGTGGGTCCACACAGGAGCTCCCGTGCTTGTGCAAGCAGCTACTGTAGTGGGCCAGCTGGGATCCCTTCTCCGAAGAGTGCTTCTCAGACTGCTCAGCATGGTTTGGGAGCATGATTTAGGAGGAACAAGTTTGCTCACAATTCCTATCATACCCTGGAACAAGATGGCGCTTTCCTCAACTGTCCGTAATGGGCTTCAGTTTTCCTTATTGCTTGGACTTTGCCTCCTTTTCAAAGCCCCTACATTTAACTCGGTGAGAGAAAAGCTACAGTAAGTCCCTTTTCCTATTTTCTTATATTTGTGTAGCTGTTAGACATTTTGCAAAGGAGGGGAGTACCAGCCAGCCTCTCACAACAAAAGGGCTACTGTCACTGCGCCAGTCCCAGACATGGTGGAAACCAGCCCACAGGAAAAGGCCTGGCTCCAGTGTTAGGCTCCGGCCGAGTACAGTCACTGCATTCACTCAAATTGGCAACAGGTCTCAGTGTTCCTGGCTTTGAGCTGTGAACAAGGGTTGGGATTGAATAACCAATTATACAACCGCTGACTGAGTTTATCCAAGGTTTGCAAACTGCTATAATAGCCCAGTATTCACTGACTGTTTTATCCTTTTCCAGATATAGTGTCATATCTCCCCTTGTGCTCCATTTACATGTCACTTTATTACATACATCCATTAAAAAGGTTAATACAATGTCACAGTCAATGCCTAAATGTTGCCATTCAGTATCCTCGCCTTGCTCCCTGCTACATTTCACATTCACACATTTCTTTCTCTCCCTCTCTCCTGTGGGCTTTGCTCACTCGCACTCGCGCACTCTTTCCTGCTGCAAGTTAAATCAATTTGCTGTCAAGAATATAGAGCAGAGCATGAACAAAACAGTAGCCAAGAGTCAATAGAGTAAAAACTGCATGCTCCCTGAAGTTGCCAGTCATGGTGAGAGCTCTGTACCGCCAGTGACGGGAATAACCTTTAAAACTCCAAAAGTTCAGAGAATCACTTAAATTTGTAGACATTGTTGAGACTCTCTGAATCACCTGGGTCTCTTAAATTATCAGGAAAGTTCACTTGCTAAAAAAGTCTTTTAACTGGCTTTTCTTACTTTTAGATAAACTTTCAACATACCACTAACTGTTCTTCTCTGATTTTTAACACTTCCCAACTTGACCCCACCCACAACCCAGACGCGTAGGAGGCTGGAAAAGACTGGAAAAAAATAGAGCCAAAATTCTCTACATCTTCCTGTGAGTTACTGATAGGATAGAGATCTTGCTTAAAGTTGTTTTCTCTTTTGTAAAAGATTATTGTCTCTGATCAAATTGATCATCTCGGCATAGAATTTTGTTACTGAAAACAGTAAGAAAAGAAAATTACTCAAAAATCTTCTACAGGTTCATTTTTTGAGATAGAGGACTTATTGTCACTGACTAAATTTTTGGTTTCTACTGCCCTATTACAGTTAAAAAAATAGGGCAAGAAATCAAAGACAAAATTTTACATTTTGATTTAATGCTATACAAATGACTGCTGTTTGCATATATGGCATCACTGGCAGAAAGGTACAACTTTTGAATAAGGTACAACTTCTGAGAGGATCAGTACAGTAGGAGATCTCCAGTGGTAACACAGCAAAGCTACATTTATTTAACAAAGCCCAGTTTCATTTCGGCTCATAAAAAATTATTTTCATTTAACTTTTTGGCTTTTTACAGTAGTTCAGACAAAAGAAATTGATCCTGACAAGTAAAGAACTTGAGGATATTTTTCATTCTCCCTCAATTTCCTGGGGCTTGAGACTTCATCTTTTCATGGTGTCTGACCATGAAAGCCATGGACACAAACAAAATGTTTTTAAAAAGACTACTTTGTAGAATCTAATTGTTTATTTACTGATCACCAGTCAAGAAAGTGCATAAATATTTGAAAATCATCTAAGCTGAGGGTTTTATCAAATCATCATCATCAGTATGTGAAGTTTGACTGCAATAATGGAAAACCAAAACATTTTTTCCAAATAAGCTCTCTGCAAAAGAACATGAAATACACTGTTCATGGGAACTGTACACTAGTCCCAATCATTCACTGGAATAAGAATTTCAAAAAATATTTTGATTTACTTTTTCAAAAAACCTTCATACAGGTTTTGGATAATATCTTATTTCCCTTTGGAGGAGTGCTCAGGCTTCTTACATCAACCCTTGACAGTCACACATATGACTTCATGTAATGGTACCAAACTGTGCTGCAGGGAGCCTAAACGATCTTATTTGCTCACCCCTTCGCCTGGGAAAAGTAAGGGATATGTGAAGCATTGAGATGCAGTGTTAGAGGAGCACAGCAGTCCTGACATACTAAATGGAGAGACACCCAAACTTTACATAATTTCTTTGTCTCTCAATAAAAAAATCAAATTCTTCCAGAAGCCCCATTACTCAATTTAGAATTCCAAACAACAAAATTATAGCAAAAATCTATTTCCAGTGAATCACTTTCCTATCTAAGGGCCTGTATGTAAAGTCCTTTCTTTTGTTCTTGTTTTAATGTAATGCCTTTTGAAAGATTCACAATGCAACTGCCCACTTTTGCATCATAAAAGATCTGTAGGCACCACATTGTTTAGCTATCAGTAATAGACTCTTGATTGAGTTGGACTCTGAATGACACAGGGTAGCAGCAAGTGATAAAAAGATTGGAGGAAAACCCTCCCCTCAATTTACTCCTAAACCAATTATTTGTAAGCTTTATGCACCATGAAATTCTATTAGAAACAAATGATATTAGCACTGTTTATGAATGCTATGGCAAGTTGTTCTTCAAAAATGGGAACTACCTCTGACCAGAAGAGAGGAATGTGGTAATTCTTTTGTCAAGTGGAGAGGCTTATGTTTCCTTCTCTTGTCTAATTGTACTAAAGAAAAAAAATTGACACTTAATTTTGTTACCACAGTTTCTTACAATTTCTTAAAACTTGATGACCTGACTTGGTACTAATCTAACCAAGCCTGAAGTAAGGAGCTTCAAAGCTGTTTAAGGAAGAAAAATTCATTTGAGCTCCTTTGGAAAAGGACATTCTCCAAACTCTGACTTTTTTTTCCTGCTCATTCAAGCACAAAAAGGAGAAAATGGTTCTGGAATTTCTATGGAAAAAACCAAAATAAAAACAAAACAAAAAAACCAAACCAAAACAAAAAAAACCCAGAACATGAAATACCCTGGCAAGTTTTCAGGCTTTTGGGCAGAGACGGATGCAAAACTGCATCATATTTTGGACAAACCCAATGAAGAAAGGACTAACTTGAAAATATAGTTATAAAATTTTTCTCTCTTTTTTTTTTTTTTTTTTTTTTTTTTTTTTTTTTTCTGTGAGGAAATTCTTCCTATCATCCATTCTGATTCACAAATAAGCACCTTGCAAGTATCTGCAGCTCTGGTCTCTACAGAAGACAATCCCAGCCAGATGCACTGTTCTGTAGGAGGCTATCCTATCCCTGTGACATCTCAGTGTTACTTTGGCAGTACAGGGATCTCATACATCAGAAGATGATAGTCTAGAGCCCTGTAATGTACCTAAACCAGTCTGTGCTTCCGTACTGGGAGGAAACTGATATTCCCTGAAAGATGCTGCACCTCTCAGGCAAAACCATTGGATTTGTGGTGTGGTGTTTTCATTTCACTTTTTGATGGATTTTTGCAAATCCTCCCATTATGCATAACCTAGAAACAGAATATAGAACATACTTACTAATTGCTAACTAGTATTTCTGTCTCAGACCTCAAGCTCTCTTGAACAATGAATAAGTACAATTGAGAATTCATGAATTTGAACACTAATTCACAAAGTGACAAGCCCTGTCTATCCCACAGGTCACAGAGCCTGAGAGACTGGCAAACACTCCAGTGAGTGATCAAACTGTTTTGTTATGATATTAAAAAAATCATAAAAATGATAGTTTTGCTTCCTTCTAAGTTCCTTCTAATTAAGAACAAAATCTAACTGGTTAGTTTTCAACCTTCTCATCTCTTTTCCTTCCGAGACCTCCTTATTGTGAGAACACAAATAATTTTCATTAACATTCTAAGTGAAATAGTAATTAATACCTACCTATTCAATCCTTGTCAGAAAAGAAGAATAAAGCAGTTTGATTCACTGACTCCTTGAAACAGATTCTTAGGGGAACTGAAGTAATTCAGAGAGTAGAACAAATTATATCTTATGGAACTCATTCTTATGGTCACTCTGGAATTATCCCTATTTATAATTGTATCTTTTGGTATTCATGCTACTTCCCTGCCCTCATCAAAAGAGAAGGACAAAGAAGGAAATGTGAGGGCAGATTTTTTTCTTCCATCAATTCAAGTGGCTAGATGCCATAATAAGGCACGTTTTTATTTCTATTACAGTTCACTTCTTAGCCTAGTGTTAGCAATACCCAGCTTAAAGTCAGGTATGGTAATTGTAGCTTGCTAATTGGTTATTTCAGAATCATATTATTACTGTACTGAAGAATCAGAGTGCTATTGCTTTCATCAGTCTTTGTTTAAAAAAAACAAAGATATGAATTTCCACCTCTTCAATTTTGAGACTGCAGCGAAGTGCTGGATTGCCAGTGGTTGGTAGATAGCTTCTATTTCAAACACATATTTATCTGTGTTAGCTGCAAAATGATAGGGCTTTGCAGAAGTAACAATTCACTTGTTTCATGTTCCTAATCTTCTGCTGAATACCCCTTCGTAACTTGACTAGAAAGGGATGGATTCATTTGAATTTCATTTGTGATGTCATGTGGATTTTAGAGCATTCCTAAATATATGAAGTTCAAAAAACCTTCCCAAACTTTTCTCTCTGAGCCAGCAATAGGTGTAACGAAACTTAAGAGAAATGTAACTTGAAATGTATCAGGCTATTAACATTTTAACCACCCTGAAGTCATATTCATGTTGCTACATTTTCAAATTATTTTCCACTTTACAAGAAACATAAACATAAGTTCCTTTGATATTTTAAACCCTGACTTAGAGACTGTTTCAGCCTCCCTCTGCCCAAGTGTTAACTGACTAATAGCTCTGCAGCTGTGGAAGAAAACATCTCTCATCTCCCCCATGGTCCGGCACCTTCCATTTATGGCTGGAATGATTTCATTATGTTTTACCACTGCTGGCTCCCATATTTTTCCTCTAACTCTCTCCCCAGCCCACTGCTAACTGTTATAAACCTTCGAAAGGATTTGGGAAGCTATCACTCAAAGCACCACTGAGCAAGAGCCAATCACCAAGGCAAGGGAAGCCTTCTTACCTAAACAAACCATTATCGGCTCATCTCATGTCTTTGTACTCTTTTTTTGCTATTACCTCACGGGATTAACTTTTATCTCTAATCTCTGCTCTGGCCAACTGTCAGGGAGCCTAAAAGCTGCCTGTCTTTTAATCTGTGTGTAATAATACTGCTGTTACTAACAGATAACTGCGAAACAACATGGAGGGAAGGAAAACACACAAACACACAAGGGCTGATTGTTAAAAACCGTTGTGCTTGTTCCTACCTGAAAGGAGGGCAAGATCATGAGTGATGTCCATATTGCATTTACTTCTTTTTCTCTTTCATGCTTTTCTTTTCAATCCAATGCCACTGAAGTGTTTTATTTTGGGGAAATCTGTTCTTATTAACCAGTTTATCTCCTGTTCAACTTAAAATGGCCAGGTTTCTAGGAGTATGCAAGAAACCTCATCACCTTGTAATTTTCCATTAAACTGAAAATCAGGATGGGGAATGTAACAAAAAAATAAAAGAAAAGAAAAAGAAAATGAAAGATCCTCCTCTAAAGGGAAACAGCCAAAGCTTCAAAACAATCAGCATTTTAAAGATTGCCTTTAAATAAGTAAGTCTCTTACTGGGTGGCACATTGACCAGGCAGTCAGGCTTTACTTTACTTTAAGTTAATACTTCTGTAAGCTCTCCCCAATACTACATTACACCATGTTTTGTAAAGCAAGAGTAGGACTGAAAGAAAAACAAAGACCACTTAATTATGGCCAGGTGTGTGGGGTAGCAGTTCTCACAGAATATGGGGTCTTGAGGGGTTAGAGAGGCAAACCCTCATAAAAACTGATCTTCTAGGAGCATTTGGTGGCATTTTCTTCCCCAGAATTTATTAAAAGCTTGTTAAAGTCAAAGACGTGCCTTTTTATTTAAATCTAGTCCTTTGACTTCGAAAATCAACAGGGGAGAGGAATAAAGGAGCCCTACCAAAAATATCAGCAGGAGAGCTATGGATACAATATTTTAAGGAAGCAGTTTTAAGGAAAAAGGGATACAAGTCTTGTATGGAATAGCAATAGCAATGAAACCAAGAGGATTAGTGATAAATGTATTTTAACTGTTGAACTAGGTAACTTCTAGGATTCCAGCTCAGTATCTTACTGTGCCTCTCAAAACCTATAAAGCAAACTCATATGCTCCAAGGATTCTCCAGATATGAAAACTTAAGGATTAGGAACCATACCTTGGATAAGTAGCAAATTTAGGGAAGTGGGAGCTGTAGAGCAGCGCATGACAAAATTTTCTCCTGACAGGTCCAAGACAATTCCTTTGAATCTTGTGATGAGTTTGTACATCTGAACAGTTGTATAATTTTTTTGTATAATTTTTCAGCTTTAGTTGAAAAGGCATCATTATTCCCAAGTGGGAAAAATAAGGCAGAAAAAGAAATGTCTGGCTCAAAGCCACCTAAGAGTGGCAGAGCCAAGGTCCCACACAGAGTCACTTGGGTTGGAAAAGACTCCAGGATCATCAAGTCCAATCTCTCGACTAACCACCACCTTGTCAACTAGATTACAGCACTCAGTGTCATGTCCAGTCATTTTCTGAACATCTTCAGGGAGGGTGACTCCACCAGCTCCCTGGACAGCCTGTTCCAATGCTTAACAATCCTGCCTGTGAATAAATTCTTCCCAAAAGCAGGTGGCAACAGCAGCCTAAAGGGAGAATCCTGGATGGTTTAGGAGAGGGGTGGCCCAGGACATGACCCCCTGGTCCCCAGATACCCTGGTAGGGACAGACCCAGCTTGAGGTGCTCTCCCCAAGGCCTCTCTCCTCTTCACAACTTCCCACAGCCTTTCCCTGCAACTCACTGCAGATTACCACAACATATTCTGACTCCTGTCCAGAGAGCTCTGCCCAAAGAGGCCACAAGACACTCACCAGATGGCAGAGGCAGTGAGAAACCAATGCTGTCCAAAGGAGGTCCAGTGAGTCTTCCTGTGGCTAATGCCATCCGTAAGAAAAGTGAAATGCGTTCAGCAGGACTGATTATCTTTGCAGAATCTAGACCTCATCCCTCTGCATGTTGTGTTGGAATAATTTGAGTTACATATCACAGTGACAAAGATTACAGATGTAGGGTCCAAATGCAAAAGACAAAGCTGCAATCTTTCAGCCAAAAAAGCAAAGGGAATTTTTTACTAAAGCCTCCTGAAACTCCAGAAAGAGGCAATATATCAGAGACATCTCAACATCTCAAGCATGAACTTCTTGGCAAAGGAGAGAAAAATACCATCATGAATGAGGAAGAAGGATGGAATCCATCCTTCGCTCCTCTTGAGGAGCATGGGGGTGATTGTGAGTGTGGTGAGGCACTGACACAGGTGTCCCACAGAAGCTGCAGATGCCCAGTCCCTGGGAATGTCCCTATTTGTGGCAGGAAAGTTGGAATGGCGTCATCTTTAAGGTGACTTCCAACCCAAAGCATTCTATGATTCTATGATTCACCAAATCTAAATCCTTTCCTCTACTACTCTCTCATCAGAGCTGATTTTGGGGGTTTATTCTAAACTCCATGCATTCCTTGACCACAGACAAGGATGTCCTGGCAGCCAGAGCTGAACATCCTTGCACTGGAACTCAGACTCTCTCTGACACAAACCATCATTCCTGACAATAGTTTGAACCCCAATGAAGAAAATCAACAAAAATAAAATGAATTCTACTATCCACCAATATGTTGATAATCTCAGTCTGCATATTGTAGTATTTCTCATATGCTATCTATCTCCAAATGGTTTTCCAGGAATAGATAACAGTAAGGAAATTCAAGACACCTCTTGCCAAATGAACATATGACCACAGGTCTCTGTGATTATTTAGAAAAGAAAATAGAGAAGCACCCAAAAGCAATACCATCCACCTTGCACAGGGATTACTGATGGTTCAACACTATTTGCTGCTCAAGAATCAAAAGCTGCTGCTAGATTTAAACATGGACTGTGCTGGTAAAAAGATATTCAAAAAGCAAAGCAATAGCATTTCCTCTCATTGCGGATTCTAACATTAAACTAAAAGGGACAAAAAAAAATCAGGAAATCAAATTCAAAACTTTGCCTCTCCACCTGTTTCACCTGACAACATGAAGTCTTGAGACTTGCCCATCTCACCCTAAGATGCTTATACTCAGCCTCAAAATATAGAATCTTTGCAAACATTACAGTATTTATTGCTCAGCTCAGATCTGAAAATGAAAACAAAACACTGTATCTTCTCACTGTCACCTCTGAAATTCTTCATACCAGTCAAGTGCTGGTCCCTCATTTCATTTCATCAGAGTAAAAATCTACATCTGTTCTGCATTTGAGACAACATTCACAGTTTTTCAGACTGCCAGCACCAAAAACTAACAACCAAGTTCTAATCAGTGACAGAGATGCGCCTACACTTGCAGCCCACTCCCACTAAAATAAAGAATCGGGGACACGAACACTAGCTTTGACCCAAGTGCCCAGATTAGCAACCTCCCACTTGCCCCTCCTCAGAAATCAATATATTGCTGCACTTAAAAATGGTTTCCTGAAAACTTCTCAGAAGCAGCCTGGTGAGGGTGATTATCTGAGGATCTTAAGTGAGGCTTTAATAAGGTTCTACTGTATACAGTACATCTAAAAAAAAGCCCACTAAAAATAACAATGAGACAAGATGATTGTAGAGGATCTCACACTCGAGGCATCATTTCTAGCTTGCCCACAACACCACAGTAAAATATCTTGTCAGGCCAGGAGGGCTCGACAGGCCTAATCAATAGCTGTTATTTTTTCACAAGTGCCAACAAAAGAAAAACTTAATTTATGCCACACAAGATGCTGAAAATAATTCATACTAATTGGACTGCCTAAAATTCCCCTTCTGTCCTTCTGTTTTCAATTGCTTTTAACTTCTCAAACTTTGACTGTCCACACTGAAATGCTTAGCCTCTGAGCTAGGGAAAAAAACAAAAACACAGGAGTAACAAGGGCAACATTACTTTCTTGCTATCTGACAGTTTAAGCTGCCAATTTTAAGCAAAATTAGCATTGGATTTTAGTGTCTAACTTCCTTCAACTGCTTTGTAAAAGACAGCTACACTGCTTGAGTATGCCAAATTTTGTCAAGTGAAGATTAAACGAGTACAGACTCTCTCAGTATTGTCTTCAGAGGAAGTTAGAAGACTGCAGACAGCTTTAATATTTGCAATATATATTCTAATATTCTGCATTGTTATTGATCCCTGGGACTTGTAAAAGCCCTTCGGAAGCACACAGAGTAAATCTTACAACTTGTAGAGTCTTTTTCTCTTCATAACCACATACGAACATTATGTAGTGCTACAGCACTTTTTGAGACCTTCCAGGCCATCAGGTTATTATCCCTTACACAGGAAACATTTGAAAAAAGCTAACACAGCAATTGAAAGTTATTCAAAAAGAGTGGGAAGGTTCTGATAAGCAATAAAGTATTTCAGGAAAAAACCCCAAAACATTCGCTGCCATTTGTCTACAAAGCTATAAAAAGCACTTTCATGAACTGTGTATTTCAACAAAAGAATAAAAACAAAATAGAAATCACTACCAATAAATATCATGCATGTTGTCATGGGAAAACGTTTCCAGCCTCTGTCCTGTTTGGAAAACTTTGGATCTGGTGCACAGCTATCTAACAAAGTATGGGCAACAGTGCTGAGCGTTCGGTTTTCCTATTTTTAACTGTGGTAACACAAAGAAAAGGCTGGATGCTTTCCCAAAACAAATGAAGATGCATTCCAAATCCTAAAACACCAGGTATAAGCTCCAAAAGAAGCATACCAGGCTGTCAGGACAAAGCTGCTAGTGGGGAAACAGACAGGTATGAGGAATTTGTTGTGGGAAGGTGAGTCAAGTAGTAAAATGTTCTGTACACAAGGCAAAGGAGAAGCAGAACTAAGGAGCAGTCAACTGGGGATGGAAGAAAGGTGGTCACTGGGGTTTTATGAGAGGTCCCTATTTCTTTAACACTTTTCCATAATTCCACAGCAATCAAGAAATATGTCCAATAAATGTTACAGTAACTGAGACTTCCCTTTTCTTTCTTTCTTTCTATTCTTTCTCTTTTTCTTTTTCTCTCTTTCTCTGTCTCCCTCTCTTTCTTTCTTCAGTGATCCAGTCTGACCCAGATCTCACAGTTCTAGACCCAGCTGATGTGAATTCTTGAAAGAAACAGTATTTGCCCTATCGTTGACATGCTGGAGAGAAATTCAGCCTGCTCCAGAGTAGAATGAAATGGAGAAACACCATCAGTTAATACAGACAACTGGAGAGTTTGGCTCCAGTGTTATCTTCAGCCTTGAGCTAACCTGACAGGATACATGCACATCAGAATCTGCATTTAATTAGACCAAATGTCTGATGACCAACCTGTGATTGCATAGCAGGGCTCAACGCTAACATGCATCTGGAGACATCTGAGGGACAGAAATAAATTTTCACATAGGAAATGTTAAATGTCACTTTACTGTGACACGGGGCTGTGATGTTAGAATAGAAGCAGCACAAAAAGAATGCATAGTATATAATGCAGAAGTTTTTTTATCATAGCTTTCAGAAAGGTTCATGCTGTTATTCTGTCCAAAATTTGCATACACACTTCCAACAAATTATTAATATTTATCACCAACAATAAGGAAAGTCTAATTATGATAGATAAAGCTAATGTGTACTTCTGTTCCAATATGAAGGGTTTAGTAACTATGACACATCCTGCCATTGCACTGCAGTAATAATCATCCCATGTGAAGAAGAGGGGAAAAGTTGTTTCTTCTTTTTTTTTTTTAAAGAAACATGTTTTACAAAGATTTTTTCATACACTGAGACTTTAAAGTGTATCACTATCTCTGTGTGCATGTATATGGAAAAAACTTTCTGTTCTTAAAATGACTTCAGGAATCAAGCAGGGCAATATTGCTCCTTACTTCAAGCAAGGAAACATTTTAGGAAAAAAAAACTATGACTGGAAATATTCTTTTGTGGCTTTGTGGAATTATTCTACCTGACTTCATAACAGTAGTTAAAAAACTCCTAGAGACAGACAGGCAGGTGATCAATTAAACTAGTATCAGGACTGAGTTGAGTACTCAGTTTTCACCCAAACATTGACTCCTCTGTCAGATTCTTTCCTAGCAAGCAAACCTTGCTCTTTGTCAGTTCCATAAGTACAACCAGCTGAGTGACAGACCCAAGCACAGGAGCAGAGTGGAATTATTAATACAGAAGTTTGAAGAATCCTTAAATCCGTGCCCCACTGGGTTGATTTTGCCACAGTCACTGTTAGAATCCCAGATTAATTTACCCATGGAGAGATCAACTTTCAAAAGATCCAAGGAAGATGATTGTATTTACATATGTGCCAGCTTCAATTTCAAGGTATACAAGATTGCAGAAAAATAAAATAAAAACAGAGGATCAGTTTTCTATTCTTTCAACTTATGCAGCAAATCAAATCTTCCAGATCCAAACTACATATCTCAGAGATGTATGAGAATGAAAATAAGAACGATAACCACAGACACTGAAGAACAGATAAGAATCATCAAATGCATTACCATAGTTTTGAACGACGACAAAAATGGCACTTGAGTGAGATATTACCCTCCAGCTTCATCACACTCAATGACACATTTAATGTCAGACTAAAATTTATAGGATATTAAAGCAAACAAAACCATGTTTAAAACAATGTTCATGTTACTTTGGTGTTTACACATAAACCATCAGAAGTCTGCAAATTTAAACTTGACACATAGGCCTTAATCTGTTTTATAAACAGAAATGGCAACATTTGTACCGAGTGCCTTGATCTTGGGTGCAGCTTTTGATTTCATGTATGGATTTCAACTCTAGCTTTTCATTTTCTTGTCCAGGAAGGACCAGGCTTCTACTTATGAGACACTGCAAAGTAAAATATTCCACTGTAAAATACTGAAGCTGCAAGACTGCCCAAAGTGCTAGGAACATTTAAGGCCAAGGGTAATATTTGGGGGCACACAGGCTATGCTAGAAGTGATGGAGTGATGTTCTAGACATAGAGTGATTCCATTTAAAGAACAGCTTGGATTCCCTTCCACTAACACAAACCAGTGCATCTATGTCTATGTAGGTCCATTAAGCATTTATCTCATCTTCTTTTCCCCTGCAGTTTTCTTCTTTGATAGATATCTCTGCTCATCTCCAGTAACTAGCTATTACCAGAGGCAAAAGCCAGCAGGTAAAAGATAACCAACTTGAATATGTCAAATCTATTTTTTTCAAAATTAAAATAACTCCAACAAAGTCCTTCTTTTGGTGTGTGTTCTTTTAGTATACTTATTCTTTTAGTGTATGTATTATTTTATGTATTCTGCATATTTCAGTAGGACATTTCAGTTTTTAATTCTTCAACATTCTCTACACCATATGAAAACAGCTACCACCACTCTCCTTACTGCTGAGTACTTATGTAGCCCAAATTCATAAACTCATTTAGGATGTGCTAAATTTAAAATAAAGCCCTAAATCTACCTTTGTAAAGCATGGTCTGAGTCCAGTTTAAGTGAATTTTATACTACACTAATATAGTCACAATTTTTTAAAACCAAAACCAGGGATCTAATCTGGTTGTTACAAAGGTGCTGTGAAAAGCACCATTCTAATACCTTAAAAAGAACCTCTCCTAAAACTGTTGTACATTTGTGAAGAAGAAGAATTTGGAAGATTACAGCAGACTCTCTTAAAACCCCCAAATTCTAGTTTATAGAAATAGAATTAAAAAGAGAGAGAAATTATATGGACAGGCTTTCCAGTTGATCATATTAGGAATTGGGCAAATTATGCTTTTTTTTTTTGTGAAATACTTCCTTCTGTTGACTCCAAATGTGGCTAACAGAGTAAAGAAGAGCAGAATTGATATGTGCTATTTCTACCCACAATGCCACAGATCAATTTGTTTCATCAACCAAACACCAGAGACAAAAGGATTTTGTAAGACAAATGTAAGACCCACAACTACAAGCAAGTATTAAATTATTCAATGTACGTTACTGTCTTACTCTTCTCACTTAAATTCCAAGTGCACTGGTGACAAAAATACCAGAGTTGTTTTTGTCACCTCTCACAAAACTTGGTTAATTAGCGTAGCACAGAGCAGTGCCCCTGGTGCACACGTGACAATGTACACCCACACACTAATTCACTCTGCCACATTCAGAATTAATTAGGTGTGAGCCCAAGCTGCAAGGCTCAAATCCTTATCTGGAAATACCCTGTGTTGGCCAAAATACAGGAGTGAGCTTGAGATGCAAACTCAGGTCCCCTCACTGTCCTGTCCCTTCTCATCTGCACCAGCCTTCTTTTAGCTTCTGGTCTCTGAGGCAAGAAATGCCTTTACAGTTTGTCAATACAAGACCTGGCACACGGGATCCCAGGCTGAGTTTGCATCTCACAGGGTTACTGTAATATCCTTTTACTGGCTAAACAATGAAGTGACAGAACCACATTTCTAGAATGGTGCTGATTTAAAACAGGGGTTTTTTTAATAGACATTTAACAATATTAGTTTTCTTTCCTTTTCTAATGTAAACTAATACAAAGTTGGCACTTTGCTTGAAAGAAATACCAAAGAACTATTAGAATGTAACTTTAGAATATTTAAATAATGTGAGAAAGCAAGTCCAATTTTCAGGTAAAGTAAATACTCCTGGTCCTGAGTTGCACTGAAAGTTGAAATTACTTCAATACGTCCATTTGCCTCATCTGCAAACTGGACACAAACTTTTGAATCATTACTTCCTTTCAAAAAGCTTAACAAACATCACCTAACACATTTTTCTTACCTTCAAGGTTCTAGGTGTTTTTTTTTTTTAAGTTTCTTTTCTCTGAGGGTGAAAACAAGTTATTTGCATTATATTCTTTGTGCTTTCAGGTGAAAATGTTACTCTCCTGCAAACTGATGGTCAGTGTTTCTGTGCCTGCATGCAGGAGCACTGTGCCAACACAGTCCCACCACATGCACACATCTGCACAGCAGTGCCAGGAGAATGTGTGGCTTTAGAAACTGTCCTAGTGATTTGGTCTTCAAAGGAGAGAAAAGCCTTATAGGAAACCAGTGCTGACCAGTTTTCTTTCCCAGGACTAGGAAAGGAAACCATTCAACCTGGGGGTCATCACTGCTTGCAGTGCAGGTGGAATGAAGTGGATCAGATCTGCGTGTGAGATTCAACATCCACACTGGTGGGACTTCCTGCATTGCACATGCAGACAGAGACCAAACAGAACAAAAATGCTCAGGGAAAAAATCAAAATGAAACATTGATCCATCACCAGATTAAATTCTCTGTCTCCCAAAATCATTCTGGAAAAAGGTTCGTATTGGCTTCTGAATTACTGAGATGGTGTTTAACTAATACACAAACAGAAAGGAAAATATTCTAAAAGCTGAGAAGTGAGTGCTAGCAAGGAGAGTGTAATTTAATAGCCTGAAGCTGTCTGATATACAGTCTGAGAATAACCACATTAAAAGAAACCTTGAAAACCTTCAAACTGTTAGCTATCTGTTCTGAATGGCACACTAAATCCTTTTAACTACAACTTATTTTGGCTGAATTCTGTCAAGGCAAAATTAGCCCGTGTTGTTTACAACTGAAATTACACACTGCCATTTCCATTCAAAGCAAGACTCAAGGTCTTGCCTCCCCCATTATTTGCATTTTACGTATTTTTCCAGAGTGCAGTTGTCCAGAAATTTCCTGAGAACTCTACTGGATCAGATTTGAAAATTTATTCATAGAATCATTTTTAAGAGGGAGGTCTTAGCACCACTCCTCGAGTCTGTCCATGTCACCTCACAAGAGCTTTGCCATGGCAGGCTTTGCACAGGTACAATACAACCATTCCGTGAGTCGTGCACTGGCTGAAGGCTCCAACCCTGACACAGAGAAAACAATTCCAAAGAGGGAGAAAACGCTTAACAGCTTCAATGATATTGGAGCACTACATGCAACACAAGAGAATTCCAGCAGGAGATCATCTGGGCTCCTGATCCAAAGTTCGCTGACATCCATTGACTTTTTTAGGCTTAGACAACTACTAAATATGATCACCATTACAAATTTTGGGTTTGCTGGATTCTTGAAAGCGTTAAAAGAATTAAGTTCTTCATTTTACTCGTGCAGAAAAACCAACCTAACACCAGTGTAATGTCAGGCAGCAAGTACCTTTGAAGTAGAGCAACTAAGGGGAGGACACACCACAGCATCTCTAAGTCATTTTCTCCCCTTTTTTCACCGAGTTAGCCAACAAGTGTGCCAAATAGGCTGGATTGTTAAGGTTTCATTGATTTATTTATTGCCACAAGGCAGCGTGATGGTGTAATTCTGTGCAATACAGTTAGTCTATGGTTTCTCTGTTTCTTCATCACCAATGACTGCATGAGAAATACAAAAAGAAAAAAAAAAATACCCAAACCCAAAAATAAAAATCCCTCCTGAAGTATTCACTGTTCTAAAAAAACAATCAGAGGATCCACAGAATGTCAATACAACCTGTGCCCTCTGATAACTCATGGACAGGCTTATTTAATCTTTTGTAGTTCTTCTAATGCTATGAATAGACAACAAATTATCTGAAATCACCTATGACAGAAGATAAATGACAATGAAGTTATGTTCACACACTGAAATCAAAGAAAACTTTTGGATTCTGAAGTAGCCTTTTTCTATCACACAGTCTCAACATGTCCCTCAAATATTAACTTCCCATCACAATCTCTGTGGAGAGGTAGGGTTGGGAAAGAAGAAAGCCCAGGAATCCAAGCCAGGATTGAGATGCTCCAGCAGTCCCTATGCCAGCTGAAGATGTGAGCATTAGCAGCAGTGCTCTGGTTCCTGGAGCTCTGCCAGCTTAAAGCCTTTGACTTTAAGGACTTCGGGTGGCTCTGTCCTGTAACCACTGTGGGTGGGATGTAGGAGGGGAAGCTGCACCATGGGCAGCTTGCCCAGCAGGTGAAACTTAAAAGTCAAAATGCCTGCATCACGTGTGGTATTGTCTCATTGTGTCACAATAAAATGCTTCAAGATTTTTCATTCTCTCCTGGTCAAGATTATCTGGTCTGCCTGGCAAAATATGCATTTTCAGTGCACACACAGAGAAAATTCAAAGTTTAGAATTACAGTTATGATTCATAATGGTTGCCTGAGTGGGAGAAGAGTGTTCAGGCTCTTTACTTTAGACTCCTTTGTGCATCTCAGCTGGTATCAAGGAATTTCAAACTGGGTGTTTAAGGGCTGAACTTCACATGGACTTCATGAAGCAGGGCAGGTGTTGTCAGAATTTGAATTAGCCCACCTAAGTTAGATACCTAGAAGCTACAAATATCCTCCTCAAAATATGGTAGAGAAATACGGAACATAATGTCAGAAATTTTTCCATGAAGTAACTTCATTGTGCCGTACAGATTTTTATGCTTAATGGAAATGGCTTCTCCTAAAACAAAGAAACCTTTGCAATACTTTGATTCAATGTAATGGAAGCGGGGAGAATGAGAGAAGAACAGGGCAGGGACAGTTCTACAGGAAGGAGCTTAGGTCTAGAAAGGGGCTTGTAATTAACTTTTTTATTTACCACTGAATTTCTTTCAGCTAAGTCCAAAAATGCAGTGAGAGGGCTCTGACTAGACAAATTTGCAAACTGCTATACAATTATCAGAAAAGGATCAAAGCAGAATTCCTATATTTTACTGTTTATATTTCCTATATTTCACAGTTTCACATCAACCTTCTTGTCTGCATGAGCCTTCTGACAATCAAGGGCACTGCTGCAGATCTCTCATCAGGGCAACTAACTAAGCCTCCTAAAACTGTGTTCTAGACACACTCCCTACAGCTGTAAGAATATCAAAATGCTCTCAGAATGTTGAACAAATATTTTGTTCCTTTAAAACCAAAGATGCGACAATTGTAAAATGTACCAATGAAAGGGAAGTATTTTACACAATAGAACTAAATTGACTAACTGGTTCTCTAGCAGGAAAAAAAAATGGAGAGAGTGTAGTGAAGAAGAGCAGCATTAATTCTAAAAGGTTCATATGTCTGACTAGCTAGGATAACAACTTGACTTAGTATCTCACAGCAACCTCAAATGGAAATACCCCTAAAGCAGCCATGGGTATTGTCCAAATGAAAACCATCTGAACTTCTCAGAAGACAGCTTGCAATATGACCTTGTAGAACATGGTCACTCACCAGTGACTGCTTGTACACGCCTCTTATGCAGAGCCTAACCTGTGATCCCTGAAAGGAGACAACACTACAGCAGTTTACAATAGGTACAGACAAATCATGCAGGGAAAAGTCACAAATAGCTGACAAGTTGCAAATTTTTAAATTTTTATTTTTAGTTTATCTCACGGTAACTTCCTCCTAACCGTACTCTGAAACGGGGGGGGGGGGGGGGGGGAGATAAAAAAAAAAAGAACAGTAATTATATACTGAACTTGTTTTAAAGCAATTTTTCTCACCAGAGACAAAGCTGCACTTACTCCTTTATCTTAGCTTAACACTTTCTGCTCTAACTATCTTGAGGTGAAATATTTATAAGCATTTCTCTCATTGAAAAATATTTCATGGATAAGTCCAAAGTCTTTGGCTGTGGAAAAAGGTAATACAGAAATGGACTGGGAGGGAAGTCACTTAGAATTATGTATTTTGTTGCTTCTTTGCAATTTGAAAATAAAATCCACCTAAAAAGACAATATTCAAGGTAAAATTCCAGTATTTCTTTGCCACATCAACTGTTCAGAAAATGCTACAATTTTGAAAATGTTAAAGAAAAATTTTGAAGTGAATCATAGTGAAACATTACCTTTACTGGTGCACATTATGTGAGGTAAGGTATTTTCTTTATAACACTAACATAGGTACTGGTAAAGAAAACACAAAGGAAGCATCATCTCTGCCTCAATGAGTTTGCAACACAACAAATTTTTAAAAAAATAATGTAAATGTGGGGCTTAGTCTTTCCTGTCCTCTACAGAAAAGCAGAAATAAGACATCTGTTTACATCAGCTTCTCAGAGGAACATGAACACATACACATGTGCAGGAACACAGAAAAATACATAGTCCTAATCTTAACTCTGTTGACTTTGTTTGGGACAGGCCACCAGTGCCACGTAAATGTGCTTATCTCCTGTGTTTTTCCAAAAGTGCTGAAAAATATCATTTTCCTGACAGAGGTGGAATCAGAAAAGTCCACACACATGACCACAGGTGAGCAGCCCACCTGGAGAGGACAGAAATACTAAACTGTATTGTCCAGAACACTCAACAGCAGAACATAAAGGAAGTTTTGTTCAAAGGTACTGCTTTATTATGGAAAGTGAAAAACCGCCTCTTTTCTCATATTGGAAGAAAATATAACCGAAAAGTTGCTACAAGTGAAAACATGTGGCTACTTTCAGGTATATCTGTCAAAGATTGTTGGTGATAGTCAGCAGGACAGAGAATTTCTTGCTTGTGTACTTGGGAAAGTTTTATCAGCTTGAGCAATACATTTGCCATTATACCCTTGAATACAAATGAGGATTTTTTCAGCTTAAAGTCACTCCTAGACAACAAGCTAAATTGAAAATGTCACTGTTTCACCAAAATAAGAACAACCACACAGCGGATCATGGCAATAAACTGATAATTTTAAATTTGCTCTCCTAGCTTTATGAACATAGGAACTTGAGAAGCACAGCTTATTGTATATTGGGGCTAGAGATCTCTAAAAACAGTCAGGAACTACATTTAGTATCTCATCTAACAGAAATCACTGCTTAATTAAAAGCCTATCAATATTCTACACTATATGGACATTGTGGTGCCCTTTACATAGTCGTGTCCTGTTGATATCAAATCTTCACTATCATTTTTGCTACTTCCATTGCTTTCCTTGCTTGTCTTTGAGATGCTTGTCCATGCTCATCAAATCTAGTTGAGATGCTAATGAACTCTTTGAAGAATACATGTGGAAAGACTGGAAAAGTTCGTAGGAAGAAGGGAAAAATAAGATATGGAACTGAAAGAGGAAAACTTAAACAGAAGAAGGATAAATAAACAGTCTGTTTTAGCTCATGTTATGTATTTTTTCAGTCAATGGTGAAAAGCAATGGAGCAATCTTCCCTCTCCTCTCAAATGCCAGACTTCACATAAATCTTCCCCTACCTAGTCCAGCTGGAGAGGAATGAAACAAAGGGATGAAAAAACATTCCTGTATCACAGGCCCCTTGGGTTCTGGGCCATGGAAAGGCTTCCCTGGTCCCCAAAGATGGGAATGTGTTTTCTGAATTCAGCAGCACAAATGAGTATCTGTGTGCCTGCAGACTCCTCCTCAGCCAGGCCAGAGCATTCCAGAGCCTCCACCCTTTGGATGTGTGCTCTGCCTATCTTCTAAGAGATTATGGCCTATGTAGATATCTCCTACACCTTTGGATTGTCAAACACTAATCAGTTGGCCAAAACTGTGACATGCAAAGTCACAGAAATTTAAATATTGACTTGAGTTGCAAAATTCAGATTTTGAATACCCCTAAATTTAGATGTGTAGGGTCAAGAGTTTAGGTTCAGTCCCTCACCCATGGGAAAGCCAGCTGAAAAATGTGCTTACCTGTTAACTCTCAGAATCATTAGTGTGAATTGACAAGGTTTTACTGCATACAGATAAGATTAATGGAATCCTTCAAGTTGCACAAACCCCTCAAAGGTTTGGAAGTACCATTTAATTTGAGCAAGCAAAGCAGACACACATTTTGGATGTTGAAGATACTGGGATGGGATTCAGCCTCACTCTAATTTTACACATAGATGATTTCACTGATGTCACTGGAACTACCTGACTTTTACAATTGTGCCATGCCAAAGGATATTGAAGCTATGCGTCTGCAAGGAAAGAAATGCGCAGAAGGGAAAAGATGACAAGGAAAGTATGTGCAAATTAGACTTTGCAGCAGTAAGTTTACCACCCTCTAATCCTAAAAAATGCTGTACCTTTAACAGTATTTGGCAATGAGGAGATGGTAGCAGCTTGTTGCAGAAGCCATGAGTCCAACATCAACCTGAGTTGTTGGTGGGGATGAGATGTGGAGGTGAAAGCAGTAAGGAAGCAGCAGTCTGCCTCAGAGACCATGAGCATGTCTGGATTCAAAAATTCAGTTGCTCCTCAAACAACTGGGGGCTTCTTGCAAAGCAGAAACTAAACCCATATTGATAAATCCTTGTAAGCAGGAACATTTGCCAATGCATCTTCCAGAAGGGCTTGATGCAGATTTAAACAATGAAGTGTTACACACTATAAATGAAACTGCATCAGGGCCTGAACTCTTTAGTTTCCCTAAAACAAAATGCTTGTAATTCTGGGGAGAAGTCCATCATAGTCTATCTTTTCTTTATTTGAATTTTCAGTTGTTTCAGTTTATTTTTCAGGAAAGTAGTTTTTTTTACAGGAAGTACTTGCTTTGATCTAACAACGCTCCTGCCTAGCAGCAGCTTCTGTGAAACCAGTATTTTAGATTAATACATTATTGATCAAATTCTTGCATTAAGGAAATGTTACATTAAACAGAAAAAGGTCAGGTGCACCACTGTAACTCTAGCATTTAGCCATGTAATATGAGAGACACAGCAGACAAGACAAGCAACCACAGCTCCTGCTAATAGTTGCAGCAATTGTGTCATGTATGTCTGTCTGTAATTTGGTCCTACATATCCATACCGTGAGCTTCAGAGATGGAGTTCCAGATTTTAATACTAAGAGGGATACAAAACGTTTCATATTTAACTGAAAAACTCTACACCTGTACACTAAGAAATGAGAAATTTGAGGAAGTTTCCTCATTGTCTACTTAAATGGTACCACTGTGCAAGAAGAAAGGTAATGAGGGCACACCCAAAGACGGTGCATACAAGTCCAGTTATTTCATAAAGAGTAAAATTTTTCTAGGAAGATATTAATATAGGGGTCTTAGAAACGGCCATAACTGTGCTAGAATTTGAGATGTTGCTCAGATAGCTGCAGTTCTGTATAACAGAACATGCCAAAAAGCAGAGGTACATTTTAAGGTGGAAATTAGATCAGCATCTGCCCTGCTGAATTAGATGGTACTTCAGAATCTTTTTATTTTTCACATTATTGCTAAATTTTTGGGTTTCTTTTCTTTTTGTTTTTTTTTTCCCCTTAAATAAAATTCTTTGTCTAAGCATAAGAATAAAAAGTGAAAGGAAAATAATTATTCTGGTAAATATTTGGGGAGTATTTCCTATTTTAGCAGAATTTTCTTGAAGAAATTCAAAATTAAAGACAATGAAAATCAAAAGAAATTAGGCTTTAAATAGAAAGCTTTAATTTTGCTAAAAGACATAGAAACACTGCCCTTATTTATGTAGGAAACTATATAAAACACGGGGTTTTTTTAAAGATTCCCATTTATTTGGCTACTTGGTCTGCTAAGAAGGATTACCTATAACCACTTCTTAAAGTACATCATTTTCTTAGGAATGGGAAAAAAAAAAGGCAGCCTGAATAATCCTTTCCAGTGTTTTAAGGACAGCTTGCAACCTAAGTCCAGGGAGCAGCCTCAGTTCTACATCAGTTGAAAATGTGGCCAGACAACTGCAACGAGTGGAAACCTTAAAGGCACAGAAAGCTTTCCTTGCCAGGATTCAGGTGTGTGTAATCCACAAGTGCTCCCTGACTCTGAAGCACTGGTAATGAACTATAGATCCTGACCACACAGGAATAAGCCACATTAGAGAGTGTCTACTGAAATCAATAACATGTATCCAATATCTGGGGTTTTTTTCCTCCTACAATTTTTACGGCTACCATGTGTACGTCATTAATCTAACAAATGAAAGGTATTTAAAATGTTTGCAGTTCAAGGTATCTCCTGTTAATTTAGTTATGAAAATTAAATGCACATTAAGACAAAAGGGGAAAAGAGAGACCAGTGCTTCTAAAATGAAAGCATTATTTTTGGCAATAAAAATTTAGAGCCCCTTCTCTTTCTCCCTACCAAACTCTCAGGTTGATTCATCTCTCATTCAAATTTAAAATGCACAGAGAGGCTGCAACAAACCCACAGAAGATTGATATGCACCGCACTCCACACATGGTTTAGCTCTTTATTCCATAGTCTGGCATGATGATGTTGGGTTTTGTGATGATATTATTTAAATATATAATAAACAGGGTTTGCTGTAAAAACAGTGCAATGCAAGTCCCCTTTAAAAGAAATACAAATTGTTACTATAGCGCTTCGAGAGAAAGGGAGCGAGAGATTCACAATGCAGGCTCAGAACTTGGCAACCTGTAAAAGTGCCCAGTCGAAAATTACTAACAGCTGGAGATGACAGTTGTTTTAACAGCTGAGCTGACAGGATTAATTTAAATGCACTGAAATCAAAAGTAGATAACACCTGTTTAGTCTTCCAGGGCCATTCAAAAAGGTAGGCCAAAGGAAAAAAGCAGAGCCAGGCCTGTCTGTGTGGGCATGTGTGCCCCATGTATGTGTGCATGTCTGCATGTGTGAATCTCTCCCTGCTTTCTGCTCCCCCCTCCCTGAGCAGAGGACAGAAGGACTCCAGAGAAGAATGACATACTTTTGAGGGCTGGGGGTGCAGGGGAGATTGGTGGCTTGTCACACAATAACAGAGAGGCCAAACCCCTGCCAGCTTGAAACATCTGGTTCCCATTGTGCCCACCCTCCTGCTCACCCTTCTTTCCCCTTCTCTTATCCAAGGTCTGTGACCCAAACCCAGCAATGGATAAAGATCACTGGGTTTAAAGCTGCAGTTCCTCACTCCTGCATCCCAGCGATCCCCCTGGGTTAATTAATGCATTCCCTTGGAGCTCCAAGTCACTGGAGCTCCCACACACTCCCTCCCACCCGCTTCTTCCCCAAACTAGAAACAAAACAAAAAATTCCTCACCTTCCTGCCATGCCACAGCTCATAACTCGCATGTCCACAAAATAAATAAATAAATTCTACAAGGCGTGTGAGGGAAAGCGTGTGAGACAGTAAGCAATTTTTTATGTGGCAGGCAAGGAGGGGCTGATTTTATCTTTGCTGCTCAGGTTATCATTCCTGCACAGTGCCCTGCATCACAAGGGCTGCACATCCCCAGGACCACAGCTGGATGTCCCAGCATAGCCTTTGCTCTGGGTACGAGCTCTAAGAGATCCAGCAAGGAGAACTGTCTGATCCAAGAAAGGAGAATCTAGGAAAATCCATGGAAACCACATCTTTTCCTGGTAGTGTAGCTGTCGGAGTCTGGAATTATGAGGAATATCTCTTTGCATGTTTGAGAGATTTTAGAATCTCTGACAAACAGTGTTTTTAACCTTTGTTCATGGAAAAAGGGCTTTTAGGCTCTGGAATGAAGCAGAATTTTTAAGAGTGTGTAATAGATAGTAGAATAGTGTGTAGTTTTATCACAAGGTGAGAATTTTAGATATATGGGTTTTTAGGATACCAGACAGGTAAAGGCAAGATGGAGGAAGCACATGGCTTTTGGGTTTCTTCCTTCTTCTTCCTTGCCTCCATCTTCTGCAGTGAGGTGGCACATTATAGTTGGCTTAGAATAGAGTCTAACCTTCTAACATGGATAATAACTATTGGTGAAGAATTATAAATACTGATTACATGGATTATAGTATAAATATCCACGCCACCCTGAGGGTGGGAACATTAAGCTTTTAGCATTAGACATTAGGCATTAAGCTTTTTGCACTTTGTAGGGAGCATTTTAGTAGGGGGCATTTGACATTAGGCATTGTGCTTTTAGTATTAGGTAGTTGGGCATTTGTGCATTTTGTAGTTAGCTTTGGTATTTGGAGTTTTGTGCCTTGAACTGACCTGCACTGAAGAGCTTTGCAGGTCAGGAACAGAATGAAATGATAAGAAAAAAACAAATGATGAAGAAAACAAGAAGAAAGCCTCACAGCCCTTTCTTTCAACATCTCTGGCTGGTGAAAACAAAACTGTGTACATTCTCAGAAGAAGACAAACAGCCGAATGGCAGAGACAGAAAAACAAAAAAAAAATATTTTTTTTTAGAAATCCGAGATGTAGCTACCACACAAGGCCACTGTGCCAACTTCCTATGGCACAAGAACCCTACAGGCCTGACTCTGCAGCTGCTCCACTCGCAGCATTTGCACTGAGGCAAAAGTGAGCTCTGCTACTGAACCCAGGCCAAAGGCTACCAAACTCAACCTGCAATCTCATTTCTGGTTATGCAAATGGCAGCTGAGTGGCAAAAGAAAAGTATTTCCAGGGAGCTTGCTTTCCTCAGATCTGTGTCTAGCCCCTTCAGGCTGCGTCTCCCCAGCTGTAATTAAACTTCACCACTCTGTGAATAAACACACAGTTACTATCACTATCAACCACACTTTAAAACCAAAGAAACCGGACACAGAGAATGAAGTTCATGTGGCAAGCTGTGAAAGAACACCACATAGAAAAAAACACCAGAGGAAATCGTGCCTTCTGAACGTGCTCTGTGCTTTCTGCCACGGGATTGATACTTTCTGCCCCAGCCCCACAATTGTGACAATGATGCTGTAGCTGTACACTTCTTATAATAAAGCCTTCAGCTCTTACTTCAGGCCCCACAGCCCTGCAGCAGGGCAAAAGTGAACTGAAAAAGCTCATGTGCTCATTTCAGCTGACTGCAAACCCAACCACCACATCAGTATCAAAGCACGGTTGGAACCTTCTGATTTTGCAGTTGAAGGAAAAAAAACCAACCACATTCCATAGAATGGTTCAGAAAATATTTGATTCATTGATATCAAAAGTTGGAGAATCACAGATACCTTCAGTTACAGCATGAACCATTGCCAGAAAGAAAACCATCCATGGTAGCTGTCCCTTAGCTGCAGGTTTCAGCGTACTCAGCTTGTATTCTCTTTACATTTCCAGCCACCAAAGCTCCCACACACTCCCTCCCACCTTCCTCTTCCCCAAACAGCACAAAGCTTCATATAGGCTAAATCAGTGTGCCAAGAAAAACAGAACAATTCTTAACTAAGCTGCATTTATTTACTTATTTCAGAATTTCAAGTCCTCTTTTAGCATTTATTGTCCAGGCAAAGCTACTTAACTGGACAAATATAAATATTAATGACTATTCTGAGAGAAGAAATAAGACCCAAAATCACCTCTCGTCCATAAGCCCTGTATGCAACAAACTGAAGTAAAACCACAACAAACACCAATTTGCATAAACAAGTTTCAAGTCTGGGTGTAGAACCGCCTTCATTTTGTTTCACAAGAAAGTACCAGGACACTTTTAAACTCAAGTCACATGAACCTTTCTCTGGAGGGTATATTTTGGCCACTAAATTAATTTTAATGAAGCTGGGGTGTACTGTGTGATGGACTGTACCTGAGTTTTACTTCTGCAACCCAGTCTGTGTGTGAGAGGATTTAATGCACGGGGCAACACTGCCCACCTTGCCAGCTTTGTATAGAAGGTAGAAGAGCTCTATTAAAAGACAGATACCAACACCAGTTCTCAGCTACTCCTGGGTAAGAAAGGGGAAAACATCAGTATAATGATATATAAAACTTTCTTGCTGCTGCATTGAACTTTTCCAGCAAATGAACCTAGGGATTCCCAATATGTTCCTAAAATATTGGGCTAATACCAGAGGGCATTTTCCCTGTTATTTTTCATGTCCATGAACCTCTGCATGTCTGGATTCTGACCAAGTCTGGAAGCAGAAGTGCCAAGGAACATGCGAGAGGCTGTTCTCCTGACAATTCCGATTTGGCTGGTTGCTGGAAATGACAGAAATCTCCAGAGAAAACCAGCACTAACGATAGTTCATCTCCTGATTTGCAGCACAAGATTCCCTACTGTCTACCACAAATAAATTAGGAAATGTTTCAAAAATGGGGGGGGAAATGGAATAATATTGAGAGAACATTTATTAAAAAAGAAAAATCAAATCCTCTATTCCCTATAAATACACATCAGAGTAGCAGCAGTGGTAGTCATACCAGCAGTAATAATGGTGATGCCAGGAAGATCTGATTACCCTTGCTTATAGCCACACTTTATTCTTAGAAATTTTATAAAGCCTATCTGAGCATCTAAATCATTAATTCCCATTAATATTTCCAGAGAAGAGAAAAACCTCGCTTTTTAAAGGGCTTTTTCAAAGTTTTCAGTCTACTGGGCATGTGATGATAATTGGTGCTCTGTTCTGCTTAATGATAGATTCCTTTCCCTGCACAAAATAAGAAGCAGTTTCTTCCCCACTTTTTATTTCTTTACCCAACTCAGAGGCTCAAAGGATAATTACAAACAATGCCTGAAGAATGGTTCAGTTAATGTTAATTTATACAACAAACTAATTACTACCAAATGGTAAAAAATCACATGTGGAAGTTCCTGTCTCCCACGCACACAACTAAACCAGCAGCCATCTGTCTCAGCCTGGGAGCTCACAGTGACAACCGAGGAAAGCAAGGCAAAGGATGAATCCAGATACACTAAGCTGTTTCCTCTGACACAAAACCATGGGATTCAAACACTATTGTCTGTATACAGTGATCTTAGAAGTGGCATTTTCTCCCAATTTATAAAACAAATGAACAACTCGCATCAGTAACTGCCTTGCTGTCTAAATTTTATCTCAACCCCAAGAATGTGGGATGAGGTCTAAAATATCTCCGTTTATCAGCTGTAATTCTTCCTCCCAGCATTTTCTCTACAACACTCTTTATAACATCCTTAACTATCAGAAAACATGACGTGAGACAGTCTCTGAATCTGCTTACACTATGTTAGACAGCATGATGAGAAAATGTGCTTTTTTTGTTTCAACTTTTTCTTTCAACCTGAGAAAGCAATTTTCTCCCAAACCTTGAAAAATCAAAGTCAGTACAATTGTTAAACACTTTTATGGGATGCTCATTAAAAACTGACAGGGACAAAAAAGCTGGGGACAAATCCTGAAGCATTTGTTCAGTTAAAAGTCCATTGAATTCAATGTGAGTGTTACTTTATTGAGGACTTCAATACCAGATCCTTTACATGAACAAGGACCTTGGCATTTTGACTGTTAATTATTCTCTGATTAGCTTGCATCTAGTGAAACAAACTAAACACAATATCATCCCCTAAGCTCTGTTCAAGAAATCTCAACTCCAATATTCTCTGCTCTCTGTGAGATCAGAACTCCAGCAGTCATCAAAGAAAGTGCAGTACATGAATAGGAACAAAATATCAGAGTTTAGATTCACAGTACAGATTTCAGAGAAGTGTTTTTCCCCTAACATTAAAAACTTACAAATCTTTCTTTGTTTGAATATAAGGCAAGATTTTCCTATTGCAGAATTATCTCTACGTATCTCATTTGAATCAGGCCCCCCTCTTATGTTTCTGTGAATCCCACAGAAGTGCCAAAGTGCAGCCTTCATTTTATTAGAAAGAGACAAGCAGGTACAAGGTAAAGACCGAACATGTTTTAGTAGAGATGAAATGTCTATGAACTTATGCTTCTGAGTATTTCTCTATTCAAAAAGAAAGAATATATTTCAGATAGCCTGAAATAATCACAGAGGAGGAACGAGTGCCACAGCAATTTGAAATAAGGTCCCTGTAATCTCATATTCATGAAGTAACACAGTCATTATTTCTACACGGCCAGAACAGTATCGACAATTTAAATGAAGTAAACAAGAAAGAATCACAAGAGAATCTACATAACCAAACAATAATGCCTAATTATTCCTCATTCACAGTCCTTAACAGAATTATGATATATAAAAAAAATTACAGAGAAATGATTCGCACATACAACCAAGAGCATAAAATTTTACATAATAAAATACATCCAATGAAAGTGAAGGAGGAAGAAACAATTTTCCTGTCGCTCAGCCCTACTATGCATCATCTTTTATTTTTTTACATCATCAGGAACTGCTTTCTATAAATGAAAACTTAGAATCCTTCACAAGAATTTAACTTAGTTTCACATTGCACAGTGTTTTCACTTTTTTAAGGTGTGCATTTCATAGAAGAATAGCTACTATTTAAGGGGCAGGGGAGGGGGGGGGAAGGTGGGAAGAGAGAGGACGTGGGAATTACAATCCCAGTTCAGCAAAGTGCAGTTCTTGGTGTAAAAAGTGAATTAAGTCAGGTTTCAACATGGATTTGGAGTGTTAAAGGAACCACTGACCGCTGTACCAGTGAGTAGGATAAGAGATAAAAAGAAAGGGTCATTCACCGCTGTGCATGTTGCAGAAAAACCTGGATCTGCTTTTGGGGGATGCTTTGAAAATCTCACAGTCCTTGGACTGTGACTGACATCAGGTCTCTTCCCTCCTCTTTCACCCCAAGTAGCCTCAAGCAGCTCTCACAGCCAAAAGTCTGCCTCTAATTTTAGTTCCCACTCCTGGCACATGTTGTGTCCTAGATCACTGAAAGCCTTGAATTAATACATTAAGACCCAGTATTAAGCTACAGAACTGACAGCTTTATGGACTGCATTCAGCCTGGGAGGAAAGCTACCTGGCATTGCTTGAACAATCACAGTGCCCTCTCCAAGTAGGAACAAGATTTAAAAAAAAATAAATCAAACAAACAAATCTCCACTAGTATTTTGCCCATCTCAAGATTAATCAGATTGCAAAGGTTTTCCATCTAAGGGAAAGGGAAGGTCTGAAGTACGTTAAAGCACAACTTTTGACCTCTATACTGAAAAGCTTGGAAAAATTGTCTCCCTGTTCCATTTTCCCACAATGTTGCCTGATTATGCAAATACAGCAGACATCTCCTTTCTTCTCTTCTTGATGTTTTTCCACCTGCCTTTATGTCTACAGGGGCTTGTCTGCTAACACAGCTAAAGCAGATGAGTTGAAAAGAGGCATACTGCATTGTGCACTCCTGAAAACACTCAGGAGTGTGGTGGTTGGTAACTACAGTCTTATTTCTGGTGAACATTTACAACAACCAACACAGAGCAGATCAATTGTTAGCACCAACTTGTGAGAAACCAAGGATGAAATGGAACAGGCAGCTGAACTCTATCCAGCATTTTAATGGCAGTTTGCTCCATGCTATATTTATGGCATAAGGCCAGAACAAAAGCAACAACCAACAAAACGAGTTTACACAGAATTGTTAGGAAAATTTTGCAGTCTGGCAATGTAAGAAAACACCTCTCATTATTTTGTCTTTCTGAGCCCCCTTACTTAAAAATATTGGGTCATGCATACTGTGTAGCATCCACTGGGTACTGTGTTCTCCCATCTAGTAACCTGTCTAACAATAAAATAATAGAAATAAAAAGACCCAAGATTGTCTCAAAAAGACTGCATCTTTTTTTCAGCAGGAAGAACAAGGTCCTAGACTGCTTTGTTATATATATTATTCATCTAATAATTTTATGCTTAGTTATAGAATGACTATCAATGAAAGCTCCCTAATTCACCTGAACTCAGACAGGATTGACTTGGCCAAACCAGTGAGAGAAGAATGCATTTTGCTAGGATATGCATCCCATACATCCCATACCCAAAAGCTTCACAGGAGCCGTGAATCAATTAGATGACACAGCAAGAGGAAATGCATTTAAAAAAAAAAAGACTTAAAATAATCTTCAGTGAAATGTCTCCATATTTAGTTAGACACCATTGCTGATTAAAGCCATACATGAGATCAGTGTGGAATCCAGAATTGTTGCAGCTGACAATCATTAGCAAGAGCCTGCTGTCCTCTAGTTTCATCTTCATATATTAATTTCATATACAAGAAAATATAACTGTTTGGAAATACACGACTTTATTTAGGTCTTGTATATAGATATCTCAGCAAAAATGAATTAACATGCTTTAGGCTTTGCAACAAGCCAACAAACCTAGAGGATCAAATGAATACTCAGCAATCACTATGGTTGAAACCATTTTCTGGTTAGTTGTTGACTTTTTTGCTTTTGCTTTTTTTTTTCTCCTGGTGCCCGACTTTGCGGGAGATAAGATGTTCAGTTACCGAAATGGGATATGTGTTGTGGGCAAAACAGAAAAGAAAAAGAAGTTTAGCATAAAAACATCAGGGTGAATTGAAAAACCAAGAGGCTTTCTTTTTCCATGTGATCTTTGTCTCTAGACTATTTACCTTAAGATTGTGTGGGCTAATCTCCAGTCCAAGACTAATGCAACATTCCAAACTGTACTGGAAAAACAGGACACTAGGATAACCACTTCCAAGTCGGGAGAGACACTTTCCTTTCTGATAAAGCACTTGGACACCATTTGTAACATTGAGGCTTTTATATCTTTGGCTGTTACCATTCTTCTTTATTGGCAGTGCAATACAATAATTATTTAGGGGATTTTTTAGGTTTTTTTTTTTTTAGATGGAAATCATATTTTCCTTTGGGCATATGGGCTGGCCTTTGCAACTGCAATTCCTAGATATTTAGAAAAAAAAATTATAATCAGTAGCCAAGTATCATGTCCCATACACAATCAACAGTCCCTGCTGGATTTCACATCCATAGATTTCATCTTCTGTGTGTCTATTATTTATTTGCAGATTCAATAATTTAATTAATTCCAGCTAAAAGGCTCAGATGAACAATAGAGATTCCTTGCACATTGCAGTGTATGAAATTGCTTCTTCTCCCTGACAGGAAGAATCTGGCTCTCCATGTCCCACATCTGTGGTTCTCCTTCCTTGTGCTGTCTAAGCCAGTACTTTCTGTACCCCAAATTCATCCTGCACTACTGTACTTAGATACAAGTATCTTACCAGCTAGGCAATAGAAGTTTCTACCAATTAGTGACCCCACAGACTTTGTTGCTGTTGTTACCTTTCAGTTCTTTTAATACTGCTCCTTCTAGGAACAGGCCTAATCCCTGTCTGTAGAGGGATAGAAAAACAAGTCACGTTGTGTTCTTTACAAATCCTGTATTAGGTCAAACGTTGCCATCCTAAAGCTCTTGTATGTTCAGTGGGAGTGGTGAACTCGCATCTGAGAGCAGAATTTGGCCCACATCACCCTGAAGTGTCCATTAACTCTCCCACACTCAGAAATAAATCAAGATGAGATTCCTCTCAAGCACAATGAACCTAAAATATAAACCATGCTGCTCACAAGAGGGGGACCAGGAATTCAAGTTCAGTCCGATGGCTTCCTCTTCCTCCCTCCAGCCTGCGTCAGTGAGAAGAGGGCAGGATGCTCATTCAGTCCCAGGATGTGCCCTGCCCAGGGCTCATCCAGAGCATGAGCCAGCAGCACCCACAGAAGGTGCACACATACAATATACAAAACTCCTGGAGTGCAGATGCACAGGGTACAGCTCATCCCCCTCTACTCACTTTGGAAGCAATCCTTGCTCCCCTCAGCCATCAAGCCCAGCACTTCCTTGGAAAACCTTGAAGCCACCACTCCTATTTACAGCCTTTACCCCATACCACAGCCCCGTGTTGCCAGTGTAGTCACAGCTCCATTTGTATCCAGGAGGGTGGATCAGGAGGAGGAGGAAGGAAGAAAGTGGGAGGACCTCTGCATTGATTAGAAATGAAGGTGCCGGGGGGTGCAGAAAGGAGGGAGAGAGGGATGGAGATAGATTAGAGGGTAACAAAACTGGAGAGGAAGATAAACAGAGCCAAAAAGAAAAATGTCCTTTGTTCATTTAAATGGCTCTCTGCTCCCAAGCCCTCTGCATGACTAATGCCATGCTGTGGTGTGTAAACCTCTTGGGCACATAACACAAACAAAGCATAACTTGGCCTGAACAAACAAAGGCCTAAGCAACAGTGATTGAATTCATCTTAAAACAACAAATCAATTCTTCCCTATTAATGCCCTAAATACCAGCGTAGGAGCACTGTCCTGTTGTAATAAACAGCCATGTGTTCAATTACCGTCTGTTTTCCCAACTACTGCTCTCTCCAGTAATTACACCATGCAATGCATTCTACATTGACATTATATTAATGTGCTGGGAGGAGAAATCCTAAATACGAATTAAATCAAGGCTAAACATCTCAGAAAGCCTTACCAAGTCACACAAGTGCTAACAGGGCATTCTTCAGCAGAAAGCACAGCCTGATTTTTTTCTTAATTCACTTTCCACTTTCATCTTCTGGCTAAATAAATAAATTAAAACGCAAGCTTGAAAGAGCTCTATTGCCCCAAAGACCAGTGCAGCAAATCTTTCATAAGCTCTCTAAAGTCCACTGCACCTGTACAAGAAAGCTCCCCAATCAGAAGTGCTTCATAAGTATCAGCTTACCTCACATCAGCCAAACGACAGCAACAAAATCCCTTCAACAACAGACAGGTGACAACAAAACGGGGCAAGAAAAACAAAAGCGGAAAACTTTATGGACTGAGACAAAAGCCGTAGAATAAAAGTTTAAGAAAAGGTTTCTTACCCTTTTGCAGAACTGTCAAACAACTGCTATTGACTACTGAATAGCACACAGCAAACAGACCAAACAAAAGCTATGATGAAAGACATATTTACTCGTGCAGGGCTCCTTCCCCCTACCTCAACCTTTCTTTCCTTTTCACATACACCCACACTGCACCGTTTGCATTGTGTTGTTAAATAACCAATAGCAACCCAGAGGAAACACTGGAAGGGTTTCTATGATGCTGTCAAGCACCAGACAGATGCTTGGCAGTGTCAATATGTTCTTTACGTTTGGGTTGTGCCAGGGTTTGAAATTAAAAATAAAATAGGAATAATAATGCTGGGAGAAGAAGAGAAAGATGGCAGTGAGTTAGTGCATGGATGTACAATAAACTTTTAAATCAATGGAGCATCATCCTACCTGCTGGGTTTTACTTCAGCAATTTGAACTGTTATGGAAACATAAAAAAATAGACCTCTTTTTTTTTTGCTGTGTACTGGGCTGCAAGAATTTTTATAGAAAACAAAGTAAAATTCTGGGGTATACCAACTGCAGATTTCTAGGCCCTCTGGAACAGACTCTGAGGTTTCAGCTACAAAGACAGGCCAAGTACATCTAATGTATGTATGCTCCAAAATCTGCTCCAAAATAAAATGCCCTAGGTGCTGCAAAACTTCGCTGACTTCAGGCTTCAGAAGGCACAGAAACCTGCACGTTTGGAGGAAATCAAATTTTGAAAGCTTTTCAAACTAATATTACAGATTGTCCTCAAAACCACAGTGTTTAGCATTCATATATATTTAAGTGTCTATAAAACAACTGTTCATTTGTCCTCCTCAGGTCATTAGAAACAAAAACACCCCCAAAACCTCACCAGGTTTTGTAACTCATTTTTGTTTGACTAGTTTGCATTTTTTCATTTCAGTTGCCAAACCAAGTCAGGGGAAAAGCTGTTTCCACCTGACCCAAAGTGTTTTATTTAATCCTAATTGAAATGTTTTCATTTCTCTTTCAGATTAATCATCTTAAACATTTAAAAACAAAAAATATCATTTCCAAAGAAACATTTTGTCTAAAAATGTTGACTGTTCCAAATTTTCTACTATTTTTTGGCTAAAATTAACTTGTTGAATTGCTAAATGCTATCAGTCTTTAATTACTGTGTAACAGGTTTTAGGGTGCTTAGAGGGCAGAGAGTTCCCCTCAACTCTCCTTTATTTGGTTTTTGAGCACTTTTTGAATTCATACATTATAGAAATCATACACATATAGCACACTTTCTCCTGAAGCAATGCAGAAACCACAATACAATTAAACTGCAGGAGAAGGAAAGATGCTGAAAGGACTCCCACCTTCCCAGTACAGCTTATGTACAATGCAGGAGATGTACACAGATGCGTGAAGCTGCCAACCCTCAAACCACCTTAAAAATATCAATGTTAAGCAGACATGTATCTAATAAAACCAAGCAACAGCTCCACATTTGAGAATGTTTTTACAAGGCTACTTCATTAGCTAAACAAGCAAGTGGGAGTTGCTGCAAATGTTGCTCCTTGCCATACTAGAGGCTTTCCCTTGCTTCTGGTAAACAGAAGACACAAGACAGCCTTGTGAATAGCTCATGGCACAGACTGAGATCTAAAGCTAATCAGACAGGATGACAGGTCATCTTAATCAACTTCAAAAGCCAATCCACATGCTCGTCCCAGCTCCTCACCTCCCCTTCCCGCATCGCTCTCTCGCTCATTTGGCTGTATTTCCCCCTTCCCCCTCCACTCTTCCCACAAATTGTGCTGTTAAGAAAGAAGGCAAGGAGCCCTTCAGGTCTCAGCATCCTGTGCGCAGGTGGCGAGGAAAACTTTGAAGTGAGCTCTCCACTAACTCTAGAGCTGGCCGTGCCTCCTCTGTAAGCAGCTCTTATTAAAAAAAAGACCAAGCATCCACTAGAACAAAACCAAGCAGGCCTATTTAATTAGGGCAAATACTTGATATCCACTTCTTCGTGTTAAACCACACAGTCACACAAGCCTGGGAGGTCTGATTAATTTTAAAATGCACGGTCGTGACAAGCGCCTCAGGGGTAAGAGAAAGGGGAAAAAAAATCCCACAAATCCTGCTAGCTCGACAAATAGGTTTCAGCTAAATGGTGTGTATGTTGCCCAGATTAAGATGTTACTATTCAGCAAGGGCTTGAACCCTTAATATGAGGGACAAGAGGCTTGAGAAACAGGTGGCTTGCTCTTCACTCTTGAATAAATGACATCCCTGAAAGCTGCAGCACACGAGCACACAGAAAGAGCTGGCACACTCTCCCATGTACATCTGGGTATTGCAGTCTGGGGCAGAGGTTTCTCCAGCAGTTATCCAAGGACTGAAGTGAAGGTCAGAAAGCTAATGGCTTTTCCAGGGGAGGGGGAAATGAAAATAAAATAATAATAATAATAAAAAAAATCAAAAAGAGAAAGAGCACACAAAAAGCAAAGGCTAACTGCAAACTGATCTAGGTGGAATACAATAGGGGAAAGACACAGCAAAATGACGTGCGGTCAAAAGTGACAGCAAATTCTGAAAACCTCTACTGATATGAATCACAGCTGGTGAGGAGTCTGGCTACCTGGGGGATAAAGGGCAGTCAGGAGCCCAAATAATTATTTTTGCCTTGCTGAACCACTTACATGTTGTGTTGTTAAAGATGGGAAGTGAAAAGCGAAAGAATTTTGCTTTGGCTCCTACTTGTTCAGTATTATGGAGTGAACATAGCCTAGAAAGAAATTTTAATTGTAGAGATTAATCAGAGAAGACTTTCACTCTCAACCAGGGAGGGGGAGAGAGGGACTGCATCTTCTCTCCAAAAGCACTAGTTTCCTGTATCTCACTTGACCATAATGCTTTCTTCTATACTTAAGATGCTGTATCAGCACCTCAGATGCCTTTATCAAAAGGAAGCAGAAAAATCTAAAAGCTAAAAACCTTTGAGGATGTAAGAAGAGAGAGCTGGAAGGGAATCCAAGCAAATTTTGAAAACATCCATTGACATAAACCATAAAACCGTGACTATCAGGCTAAACTGTTGGGAAGGAAAACACTTAAAAAACTGAAGGCAACGAATGAATAAACTTCACTTTGAGCAAGTCAGAGCTGGCAAGGCTTCAAACTAGGCTACCTCTGTTCTAGAGTTAAAGCACCTGTTAATAAAAATTTAAGCTACAGTATTTAACAAGGCCTTCTCTTCACACAGGCCTATTCCAAAAATAAACTTCCAAATGTTTTAATTATTTTTTATTTGTGTCAGCAGTATATGAAGGAATATTTCCAGATGGCAGGGTCTTTGAAAGAAGTGCATGGAAGTTTGATACTGGCCTGCTCCACAAGAAAAGACACATTTTCTGGTGACAGACTGCAGAGATGAACATGGAACCACAAGGCACCTGAAGCATCCTTCCACAGCAGCAGGAGTGTATGAACAAAACTTGAAAGTACTCCACTGCAGAGTACCCTTGTTTGTCCTTCACTGGAAAAGCATTACAAAGCCTCTTCAACACGTACTCTGTCAAAGGGGCAGTGAAGAACCAAATAAAAGAATTTTAAACCTCAACCAATTACGGTATCCTTAGGCCTTTCCTGAATCTGTGCGTTTTATTTCTTCCCATCTCATCAGATGCGATTTAAAAACAAGAGTCTGCATTTCAAAGGCCACCCTTCTTGTGCCCATGAATGGCCTGCTTTGGAATCTGTGGCTTAAAAAGAGGGAGACAACTTGATTTTTTACAAGATTTGCTGATTAAAAGTTTGATAATGTGAGGAGACACTTCAACTAGAGAGACTGAATTCAGTATGGCTCACTTTTATAGATTACAGAGCTGCTTAAACAAGAGTCATTTAAATTACCACATTAACAGGTGTTGTGATTTATAACGTAAACTTAAACATCAAATACAAATAGCCTTTGGGGGATGTTCAGAAGACAAAAATCATGCCCAAGAGGCTCTTCTCATTCTTTTTTTCCCAACAAGTAATTACTTATAGTACTGCTCCCTATTATAATACATGAAGCAGCTCTAGTACTCACATTGCCTGTTAAAGCTCTGCAATCACATGTATTCCCTTCTTACTAAACAGCTGAGATTAATTGCTCCCCCTCTGAAGACCTAAGGACTGTAAGATCAAAACTTTGGAGCAGGAAAACTATGAAACACAATAAATGAATAATTTTTTGTGTGTGTGTTCACATATATTGATGTCTAAATACATATAATACATTATATATGTGTGTGTGTGTGTATGTATATCTGTGCATGTGTCTTTATGAAAAATTCAAAGGATTCATTTAAACAGCCCAACTGAATTAAGTTTCAGAGGTCCTTACCAAGGAATGATTGTACCCACACAAACTCATTTATTAGTCTCTGTCATTGGGTAGATGTTGATATGATCCTTCTTTATATAGAATTCCTACAAATTCCATACAACAACGTGGATCTGGCCTCAGAAGACCCACTATGAAGGTTTTTAAAGATGAACAGATACATAACCTGTTAAAACCATATACTGCCAAAATGGAAAAAGAAGACTGATTCCTAATGAAAAGTTAGGAGATGTAAAGAGTCAAAGAGTACTCCAGCTTATTCTAAAAATAGGAAGGAATTTACTTGTTTGCCTCTTTCTTTTCCAGAAGCCAAGCCATACGTTTAGAGGACAGGCTACAGAGATTTCAGAGATTTAATTTTCCACAAGCACAGGCCATAAATTAAAATACAGCAATCCAATCACATTAACAGTGCAAGGAAAAGCTAAGTGGTTGCTCTGGTCTTTTCTTTCACAAACTTGTGTCAAGCTCAGTGACTTCAAAGAGATTTCCATTTCATTTCTACAAATGAGGAGAGCAGACAGACAGAGAGTCTCTGCCATCCTCTGATGCCTGAAGAAAACAGAAGAAAAACATGCCTGTATCTCATTCTCCTAATGATTTTAGCTGCAAAAGGAATCCCATGGTCGGCAGACGACCCCCGGGGCAAGGGCTTGAGGTCTGTCACAGTGTATAAGGCTTCTCCAAACCCACTCCATTATCTTCATTATTGTATACCAGGAATAAAAGAGGACTGACTCCTCTTCTGAAGCTCAAGTTAGAAAAGACAGAATGTTTCATGTAAAATAACATTGTGTGACTTCAGTAATAGGTTTATGCCTTTGGGGGCCTAATACTAAAGCTGCATATAAGGATTTTCCACAGAATTTGAGAGAAGAAAAATGAGCACTGTATTAGTAATGAGTAAAATTCCAGAAGTTTTAGATTCACTGCAACACTTATGTCTCTGTGTCAGCATGACTCATTGTCAATCACATACTTTCATCCAGCAGCAGAAAAATGGCAAAATTAAGGGGAAAAGAAAAAGATCCAGGAGCTTTAGAGCTAAGTATAAACCCCTATAAAAACACACTCCCCCCCCAAACTCATATCCAAGGAAAAGGAAGTGACGAGCTTTTGGAAAAGTAGGGAGCATGTGTTCCTACAGGGCACATTAACCAAGGGTTATGTGCAACAAATCTACATGAAAACCATTTCTATGAAGAGTGATGCTTCCTTTACCAGCTCATGTGTGACCACAGAGACGTGTTTACAAATGTGCATATGTGCATGTGTGCATTGCACTGAGCAGTATGTTTAAAATGTAAAAGTTCTTGTCCTTTACTGACAAAATTTGCTAATTTTTACCTTTATTTTCTAACAGACATAATTGAAGAAAACCATTTCCCTTGTATCAATAAAGTTTCTAGGAAAGAGTCAAACTTGTCGATATTTTGGAATAGCTCACTTGTCCTTAAAACCCATGTCAGAAAACAGAAGCCTTTTCCCGCACTGATATGGCGTTTGAATTGAGACCTAAAGTTGTCTATGCAGCCCTTCCCTTTTTTCAGATTTTGAAGAAACAGGCCATTTGAGAGAATGCTTGAAAAGCACGTTTCCCACAGCAATTCAGAAGACTATTTCAAACAATAAAAAGAGAGCAAACACAGCCCATTGTACAAGTTAAATAATAAATAAACTTTTGAGTACATAGACAAATGGGAATCTGGCTCATATCTGGTCTTTGAAAGATTCACAGGAAATTGATTTAATTAAACCTCAACTACTGGTGCAAATGTTTCCCTTTCTTCCCAAAGGGAAATAAAGTATTATATTATTCTTGTTGACATAATGCAGCAAAGCTTAACCAAGATTCTTGATCTTCATTCCATAAAGCTTTACAAACTAGCAAGACTAAAAATCATTACTGAAATATGCATTTATCACAAATTGCTGTGTTTTTACCTACATGTACTATCAAAGATTCCCACTTGTAACACCTTATTCACAGGGAAATTCATTAATATGCTAATTACCTGACTAGCAACCAGTGATGACTGACAATTTTACTTTAGCACTACATGAAGAAGACATGACAATAATTTTCTGCTGGAGTTCAAACAGAGAAGACACTGTGTTGCATCAGTATATAACTCATTTAAGGAAAAAGACTCATATTTGCAGAGGACCTCTAAGAACAGTCTAGCCATCTGCACCCAGAAATATATATTTTTTAATTAGCCACTCTAAAAACAGCCATGTTGGCTAAAGGGAAGGGGGAGGGAGGCTTGTCAAAATGATGTATTTGTCCCTCACCACCTTTCAATGCTCTTATGCAAGTCTAATTTTCTTCCTAGCCAGCTCACCTCTCTGGCCTCCTTTTGTTTCATGTCCCATTTCCCATTCTCTTCTAACTTCTGAACTTTTGTTAGTTCGCTTTTAAGGAGAAAGGGAAAAAAAGCTCAACTCTTTCCTATTCATTTTTTCCTGGATGGGGAGTAAGCAGAGACATGAATATGGCACCCTCATAATGATTTAACTAGGGCTTAATGAAATTTTCATCACAACCTGCTGTTCAATTTAATGGCCTTTGAAAGACAATAGAACAATGGCTAGAGGGAAGAAAAGATTTTTTGTTGCACGCATTTGCAAAGCCCAACATTCAGTTGCTCCCCCTCCTCTCTCTCCCAATCTCTTCACAAAGCTGTAGATCTTTTGTTTGTACTGTATATTTTCATTTTAGTAGAGCTGAGATAATGCACAAGCTCTGTAACCATTCTCATGTCTATCTGTGGCCTTTCCTTAATGGAGTCTGTGCAGCTTGTACAACCTCATACTCAACAGAGTATTTATACATTGCCCAGAACTCCTTGTTCTTTCCTCTCTCAGATAAAAACCTGGTCTCCTTCCCACCCATTCCCCCCGCAATCTCTTCCATCCAAAGGCACAAGGTATGTTATGGCACTGACCATTACATCAACCTAAATGCTAAAGAAATGTTGTAAGTATAATTAAAAAAATGCTTAGACAAAGAATTTGTTTCCCAGCAGACCTGTGCTGCATGCTCCAGTCAAGAAAAGCCTAATTTACAATCCTCTCACGCTCGTGTATGTGCCAGCGTGTTCCTATCCATACTTTCATTCCAGTATGCAGGTTGTCTTTAAATTTTCTTGTGGGTGCTGTCACTTCATGCTTTCACTGAGGTGGGCCCTGATAGCTCTGCTTTTAAACATTTGGAACAGATTTCTGTAACAGGATAGGTAAGTGTAAATGAAAATAGAGTCTCATTGCTGTGCACTAGGAAACAAGGCTCAGTATGCTCACACAATCAGCTCACAGTGCCCCAAAAAGGCAGATGTAAATATACATGCAGATACCTATGGAGAGCATAATGAGAACTTCATCTTCCAGTCAGGACTTTGACTCTGCCCCAAACAGGCAAAAAATAAAAAATCCTGATCTTCAGTCTTAGTCCCAGTCTACCCAGAACAAGTCCTATCTGGACTCTACCAGCTGGAGAGAGGGTCTCAAAAAGACACCCATTCTCCAAAAATGACACCTACAAGCCAAAGCTGAAACTTGCTGGCCACACATAATGCAGGGAACAACTGCATTCCCCCTGTCTGTACAGCACCTGCTCTACAGATAAGGAGATGATGATGTGTCCCACACAAAAGTTGTCATGAATTCCCAATTTAACTTCTTACCTTTCAAATAATGACACGCACACTAGATCATTTCACAAAAACATTGACATTGATGATAATGCTTCTTTTAGTTTCAGAAATGGGGAGAGGGGGGTAGTGGTGTAAAAGCCCCCAGGTGATTAACACTAGCTTACTGCAGGCATATTGAGGAGGTTGTAACTGTAACAAAAAGACCACTAGACTCTCTTCTCTGGGAAAAGCTAAAAACGTTAGCTATGACGGGACACTGATAAAATTTACCTCTAATGTAGAAAAGAACTGTAAGATCTTTAATTCTGCTGGCAAGGAAAAGCAAACAGCAGAAAACGGCACGATTAGAAAGTATATGTATCCAAAGGATCTGGAGAAAAGAAAAGAACACAGAAAATTTTGGCCAGCTTCCCAGGCCTTACCTTCTGGCTCGTTTTTGATGAGCTCTTCCATTTTCCTCTGCTTCAGGGTGTCCACAACATCTGCGAGGCTCCCCTTGCGCCTCTCCGGGGTTCCAAGGGCTGTGCTGGACAAGGACTCTCCACTCTGACGCCCACCTTCTTCTGCCTTCAAGGGTGAGGTAGATGAGTTGTGCGGGGCAAATGAAGACATCACTTTATTGCCATCAACTTCCTGAAAGGGGAGAAAAACAAGATGAAACATGCCTTTCTTTTCTTGAAGAAGAAGGGGGAAAAAATAGACGGAAAGAAAGAAAGAAAGAACAATCCTTTGTTCTTTGAGTTCATTGCTATTTGTTCTTCTGTTGAAACCTTTAAAAAAAGGCATGCAATGCTTCAAAAACACCCAGAACAAAGCCTATCCATAAAGCATAAACCAAGATTACAGGCTGGAGTGAACAAAGATCAGCTTGCAAGAGAGAAACATAAAATACAGTTTTTCCCTAATTGAGAAGTGTTGTTCTCATAGGTTTCCTAATAACAATGGTATTGATTACCTGTAATTGTTTGTTCTTTTACAGCTCTCTTTCTAAAAAAAACCTTTAATTTTTACAAGGACCATTAATTTCCTGATTTTATAAAGTACTTAATGTCTTGATTGGCTAGTTGTTTTGAGAAATAAAATAGCAACTAAACATTAAATGTTCTTCACCATATGACATATTTTACTCACAATTCAAGCAGTTCTCCCATCTATAAAGGATGAAGCAGTTGCTTTCTGTTTTCTAATTCTATTCTCTTCTGTCTTAAACCTTCATTTCTTGTAGAAACAGTATTTTTCACAAAGGTGGTCCTAATGACTTTCCCTGGCAGCACAATGGCAAAACTCTGCGACTTCCTGGAACATGCACACAACCCTCCTCATGTGAGAGTCCACAGAGGTCTACTCATTAATTTTAATGGAAAGCAAAACTGGTTCCAGCATCTTCAAACTTGCCTTCATTAACATGAGAGCCTTCTCCTCCACATCTCCTCCAACATAAAGCAACGTTCTCTGCACATATTTCTTCTCCTTTCAAGTCTGTTATACTCTACCCTTCTGTACATATCTCCCAAACCCATTTTTTTCTCTGCTAATATATGTCATCTGCACCTGAAAAACTTAGGTCAACATCTCCAAACAAAGACTGCAGCAGAGTAATACACCGCATAAAATATAATGCTGTAAACATGTCTAGTTTTTATTTGGATGTGATTTTCCAGGGTTTTTTCCCACTATCCTATTACCTTACCTTTTGGTACTCCAGCTGCTTAATGAATATTGTTTCTTAAAAAAGCCACTGGATCATCTTGTGATAAGAGTTACAGACTTGGTAGAAAAAGTCTTAATAATTTTTAAATTGTTTTCATTTTTTCATTTCATTTCAGAGGGTACAAAGGTGATACATATATCTATAAATATGCACACACTGTTTTTAGTAATCTGTGTTATAATTTTATATTTTTTGAGTAATTTTGATGTCTCTGCTCTAATGAATCACCATATTTCAGAAAAAAAAAAAGAACAAAAACTTTTATAAAAAGAACATAAATTGCCACCAATTATTTCAATAAAATTTGAGTAAAGCAACGTGGAAAACATGCAATAAAGAAAATATATTTGTTTTCGCAGGCTACTTTGTTGTGGCAAAAAGATTACCTATGGTTAAGAAAACTTTTAATGCAAACAGTTTTGAGCAGCTTGAATGTGTTATACTACTGAATAAATTCCCTAACAGAATCGGATTTAACTGAGATTACAATCTGGGCCATCATATGCCCCAAAAACCAAACCCAGTGATGTTAATGAGAGACTTTCTACTGACGTCAATGAGCTTTTGACCAAGCCCTAAAAAATTTTCCAATTCTAATAAACAGAAATGCTCTTCTTTTTTTTTTTTCTTTTCTTTTTTTTTTTTTTTTTCCCCTTTTCCTTGCAACTCCCTCCATTTTTGTTCTGCACTTGAAAAATTCCTAGTTGCTAACACTGGACTTCAAAACTTGGTTGAAGCCAAATGCAATTTTTTTCACATATAGACTTGAGTAAACTGATTTTTTAACACCAATCTAAATGAGCAAAATGGTTAACTTCAGCATCATTTCAGATTTTATCTAAAATTCAAAACCATTATCACCAAGTGGCAATTTTTTTCCTACACACAAGGCTAAAAGAGGAAATATCTTGAAAGCTGCTTTCTTATTCACACTTTGAGACAGATAAGCCAAATATCATCCTTAGTTACAGTTCTTAAATCTACCTATGCCATCAGACATGTACAGGAACAGTGTGTTCCTTCATTTTCTTGCTTTAAACCAAAGCAGGTCCCAAAGACTTTCACTCCTGTTTCTGTGTGTTACATATTGGTCACAGACACAAAGTGTTTGTAAAAGTAGCCTAAACCTCAAATATCACTGCTGCCTTTTCCATGCACATTTGGGGTACATGCAAGTGGGGTTTTTTATACATTCTGAGTATAAAAACAGTTTGTTCTTCTCTTAAGAAGAAGAATAAGAACACAAGGATAGAATGATTATGTATAGTAATAGAAGATGGTTTTCAAAATCACAAATTGCTTGGTTTTCAAATGAAACTCACAAATATTTTTAAAACTCTGCCTTGCTTTCTGGGGAAAAGGAATTGTGAGGGGGACAATGCAGTAATCTGTGAATAAAGCATCATGAAGTGACTCTGAATACCCAATTCCTAGTTCTTTCAAATGCACTGTGAAACCATGGAAAATATAACTATTTTCCCTGCATTTCAGTTTCCTACCTGTAAAACAGATACAAGTAATCTCTTACATTACAAAGGTCTTGGAATGATAAATTCATTAATAACAGAGATACCCTCCCATGACAATGTTGGCGAGAAGGATTTATAATAGCACAATTAGAAAGACTTCATAGTTGGATAAGAAAGGAAAGGAAAGTGTTCTACAGATCCACAGATTTTTTTTTTTTAAATGGTAAATTATATATTAAAATACACAATCAAGAATCCCCCCCCCCCAAAAAAAAAAAAAAAAGTTTTAGACCACTTGGCTAGGTGTGCATATATGCAGTGTTTGCATATCACAGACATGGCTATTTATACACTTGTGGGATTTGAGACTCAATCAAAACAGATATACAGTACGGGAACAGCTGCAATCACATCTCAGTGGGCTAAATTACAGTACACCAGTGAGTTATTCATTCAGAAAGATCTGTAGCAATCACACATCCATTGCGTGATTTGCAATCCAAGAGGAATCCTCTCCTTGCTGTACTGGTGGATGAGAGAGAGCATGCCCGAGCTTCTGCTGCTGCTGACACTTCAACAGGTATCCTCCAGCATACCAGCTCCAGAATCTGCTTTCCCACAAGCCCAGGATTCTTTTATTCTGTCATTCACATCAACAACAACAACAACGTAAAACGTGCAACAGCTATCTTGGCTTTCACTTCATATCCTTCTCTTTTATTTTGTTTTTTCTTATGCCATTACTGGGAGACGTGAAAAAGCTCTCAATGGGTCTTGATTTTTACTTCTAGCACATATAAAGAAAGGATACTTCCACCACATAAAATCTGTTCGTGGCAATGGCTGCATAAAGCCAAAAAACTTTGACTGATACTGCATACAAAAGTTTTACTATCCCCCTGAAAACGCTCAGAGAAATCCTTAATGGCAAGAAAGATATGTCAGCAACAGTTTAAAATTAATCCTCTGAGAAGAAGTTCCCTCCCAACAAGTGAAATTTAGCAGGCTCTTTTTCTTAAATGGACAAATTGACATGACTATCTTCAGTTTAACTGAGAGGAAAACTTTACCAGACTGCAAAGTGTTATTAAGAAACATCAATATCTACTATTGTTTTACAATTAAGTCCATCAAGTCACACACAAGACCTATCTCTCAGCCACCAAAACATCGGACAAACACTTTTCCTGGAGAATGGCCTCTCTCAGCTGCGTAACCATTTCACCTGTTCAAGTTTGATTACATTCCAGCCTCGGGCACTGTTAATCCTGGTAACAGTTTTATGCAGGCAGCAGCTGCTTGGTGGATGGGTCTCTATTGTTCATTTACATTGCGAATTGCTCTGCTAACGTGTGCTGGCCCGACATTTCCTCCAACTCTGAGCTGGGATCGTACTCACCAAACACCTGATGCTGCTGCTTCTTGACTTCCCACTTCAGAAAGGCAGACAAGGACCTACACAGATCTTGCTGAAGCAAACACTCTAGGCCCGTCTTTCCCCCCCAAGCAACATCAACAAAAAAGGGACCGGCCCACGTTTCGTGTCTTCTGCTTCTGCTCCAAGCTACAATCCACAGAAAGACTTGTTCATTTACAAGAAAGTTGCCTCGATATTGCCAAACAGCTTTCCACCTATGGAGGAAATACCTCTTCCAAGGTTTAATGATAAAACAGGCTTCTGCCCTTTCAGGATGAGGTCAATAATCTTCCTTTGTTAATCTTGGGCAAGCTTTACTTAATCTAGCCCCCTTGTCACCTTTGTGATTGACAGGAAAAGTCATGTCACTGGACAATGGACTTGTCCTCACTGAGCAATATCTTTTTGAAAGATTACACAATGTTACCCTTGCTCTCATAAAAAGTGCAAACATTGTGCTGTTAAAAGAAATTCTTCATTCCAGCTGTATCTTTCAAATTGTCTCCCTCTGTTTCCAGGGTCCAAGGGAGGCCTACTTCAGTTCTACAGAGGAATATTTAAAGTTTTAATGAAAAGAAACAGGTTGTACTTGGTGAGATTTCCAAAATATCTCTTAGTGCTCTAAATAGATCTCATCTTCTCCTTCCTCATCTAGAGATGCACATTATTCCTGTCTGCAATTAAACTCAGACACTCTGCTTCTGTGACATTAAAATTTTGTCCCAAACCAACCAAGAATCGAAGCAGAAGAAAACTGAGAACTGAGTCTGAAACTGTTAATTACCACCATATGGTACGCATGAAGTCTGCATCTGCAGGGGAAAAAAAAAAATATATCATGAGAATCACGCTGCTGGTTTTGCAGCCAAAAACACCTGGAATGAAATACTTGTGTCTTTAAAACATGAACAGATATTGTCTGATTTTAAGAAGCCTGTGATCCTAAAAGCAACCGAAAAGGTTCTTTTTTTCAAAGCTGGAATTTTGCCCATACTTCACTCTTTTAGAATGTGTAAAGAAGGCCAAAGGCAGGGTGTTTTTCTCTGCTTTCTACATGAGACATGTAGGCCTATCTATTTTATAGTCTCCATAGTGACCAGGAAGCTGGTAACAGTATGACATAAGAGATAATCAGAAAACAGAATCACTCTTCTGAAGACAAATGATTCTCCAGCAATTTAGTATTGTTCCCTATTTTTTAAAATTTATTTTCCTCAATAATATTTTAGGAAATGAGTATCTATGTGTAAGATTCAACAGTGCAGTGACTTCAAGTAAAAATCTGGAAGCTATAGAAATACTTCCATCGTCCACAGGAGGCCCACCAGCAATTATAAGAAAACTCAACTTGAACATTTTCAGTATTTGTTAAGGTTTAAAAGAAACAAAACAGACACACAATATTCACAAAGCAAGAATGATCTTTAATTTTTTCTTAACCTTCCATTTACAATCTTTTCCTTAATTAATGTGATTAACTTATTTCAGGAGCATAAGTGACATCGCCTTTCAATGGGAATCATATTTTCAAATCACTTAAGTGACTTGGAAAACTGTCTCCTTCTACACTCTGTGTCACAGGGGCTGCAGATTAGGTCTTACCACAAACCTTCCTGGTTTATGGTGGCTGTCACCCTGGCACCTTCAGGAAAATGAAACACATATTCCATAAGGCTTCCCAGTGGACACTGTGCTTTTCATATGTTACAATTTCCTTCCATCTATCTTGTATTTAAAAAGGTCTTTTGTCTATAAGTCTCCTCCGTACAGTAAAGTTGCTCATCAGTGGTGGAGAGGAATGATCCCAAGGAGATTTAAACGAAAACAGTGGAGGACACAGTAAGCAAACTGTATAAAAGGTCATAGAAAGCAAAAACTGGTGGAAGAGGATAAATACAACTTTAGGAAGTAAGAACTTACACGTAACCCAAAGAGGGATAAAAGTGGTTAAGATGTATATATAAAGATGTACATCCAAAGGTTATGGGTCTACAATCAGATACATGCAAACCAATTGCTATCCTTATAGCAATTATTTATTTTCTTGGGACTGTGGTTTTAATGATGACAAGCAAAATCAAATGCAAGAGAGTTAAAAAGTATGTGAATGGATCAGAAGAATCAGCTGAAGAGACATTGTGGCAGAGAACTAAGACTTCTACCTGAAGTAGGTGAACCTGAACAGTGAATAGAGATGCAGGGTTTTTTTTCTTTTTACTGTGACCATGCTACTACCATCAAGAGAAATACAGCCAAGTCAAATACTGATTTGGCTTTACTGACACAATATATTTATAACTCCATGAACCATATCTTGGAGGTAATACCAATTATTAGACTTGCATAATCCTGATGACATCTTGTTCTCTTTCTAAAATGTTAAAATTTCACTTTGTAATGTGATCTTATTTATTTTTAGCAATCATTACTAGCTCTTGTCCTTAAGTTTGCATTTATTTGACATCAAGTGCTGTATCTAACTAATAACCTCTTCCTGGTGAAGCAGAAGATACACTGGCAGAGGTTTCAGTGGGAAGACTAACTGGTATTTCCAGTGTTTGATATCCCCAAACCTGGCTGAAAATGGTTCAAAGCTCAAAATGACAACCATCTGCCATAGGAACTCTGCTACATCAGACACCTTACTTTTTTTTACCTTTTTACTCCCTATGTAAACCGAGATATTAATGAATATTTCCTGCAGCTTGAGGCATTTTATATAATTGATATAAAAAGCCTAGAGATTATTGGCCAAAAGCTTTACAGCGGTTGTGTTTTCATTTTTATTGATGCAATAAATACTCAGCCCTTATATTACTCTTGCATTATTCCGTGGGGCACTACGGCCCAATCACCTGAAACCGGAAATTGGGAATTCTCTCATATATCGAGTGCCACCCCACAATATCTGACAGGAACACTGAAAGGTACTTGATTTTTTCCAAATACCACTACTCTCAGACTGCTGCCACAACTGCACAAGCAAGAGAAAATTTCAAACATTTACAAGGTTTAGAGATGAGTTGCAAGAAACTGTTTGATTGCATTCACACAAAAGGAATAACTTAGAAACTGTTTTGCACTGATTTCTGACTTTATCCTCAAAGATTTAGAGAGCATAGGAAAAGATTTTTTCAAGCATTTAGGTATCTACAGATAGAAGGAGGTGCCTAGTGGGATTTCTGAAAATGCACAATAATATATATATTCATTAATTTCTCACTGACTTCATTATAAGTGTCTGAAAATAAAGAGGTGGAACCAGTGGAGTGTGACTGGGTGACTCTCTGTGCCTCTTCACCAGACCACTATCAGACTATCTCTAGCATAGAGCACAATCTGATAACCGATGCTTTAAAACAAATATTTCTTCTCTGGCTGTTCTGCATTCCAGCCCATCCCCAAACATACAGCACAAGTTTAGTATTTCTTATTGCTTACTCATCATTTCTACTTGATTTATTAAAAATCAAAGAATTATATGCAAACTGTGGATCTGTTTGTAGTAAAAATATATGAGAAAATGTTGAGAGTGAAATTTTAGAACTTTTTAATATTGAATGCCAAGCATGGGTTTTTAAAATTATTTTCTTCTGTGGTCTATATTTTGGTTTTATTTTTAGCCCATCTCTTTGTCCCATTTCTTGCAGTTAAGTGTTCCCCATATATAAAAGTAATTTGCAAATGCTTAGATATTACAGTAAAATTGTAGCAACTACTTTGTATTGGGTAAATGTGGTTAGTGACATGATTCCTGACACCCATACTCAGACCAGATCTCTCCTACTGCTTCTTTCTCTGGCTAAACTCATTTTAAGGAAATAACGCAACATAAGATTACATCTATTTGCTCTCTAAACACTTAACAAACAAAACTGGCATTCTGAGAACTCCTAATATGTTAGCTATAACCTGCAAAAACAAAGAACATGTTGTACTATAAGAGCCTTGTTATCTTTCTGCTAGTAATCTTCATGCTTAAAAATAATAAATAAAGCTCTGCAAAAGCACTTTTAAGACTTTTATGAGCTCTTCCCTGAGGGACTAAAGATCGCCCGTAAGACCTTGCTAAACAAAAAAATAAGACTGCTTATCAAAACAGCTTGGTAGAGGCTTCAGCATACATTAAATCCTTCTAATAGTTTGGAAATCATGCAGTATAAAACGATTATCTTTGTAAAAATACAAGCTTACTAACCAGATACAACAACTCCGGCTTGTGAGTGTAATAAAACCTATGTTGAGTGTCTAAGCCAGTTTGATCACCAGCTTTGTTACTATGAAACAAACCCATTGTCTGTGCTAATTCCTTGAAAGAAGGGGAGAGGACTGTCTGAACAGAACTCAGGATAAAAGGAATGCCACAGGCCAGCAGTGGCTCCTGGACTGTTCCCAGCTTTCACACTTCAATTCACTGCAGTTTCAGATGGAAAGGGATGTCAGATTACTTCATCTGTTCTCTGGTAGCCCACAAAAACTTGTACCAGGCAGATTATTTCACTTTGTTCTTTTGGCTGGGTGGCTAAGAGGAAAGTAAAGAAAAGCCACATATAAAACAGTTAAAACTGCAACCTCTGTGTTGAAGCTTATGTGGAGGATATCTTGTCTAGAAAGAACAACCCTCCAAAATGGGGAACAAAAGAAAAATGAACATCCTGCGCCCAAAAAGGCCTGTGCTCATGTTCACAATCAAAGCAGGGTGATTCTCCAAGTACCAAAAGCAGGTTTGCAACAGGAGGGCACACACGGTGTGCCCACACTTTTGGTGCAGTCCCAGATGATTTAATTTGGCTAGCAAAATGTCTCAGAAAGACAGCGAAGCTTCCCATTCTCCCCATGAATACTCTACAGATTTTTATTGCTCTGAAACACTGCCTCACCTTCACTTCTGTTCAAACCACAACTCTTGTACAGCTGCTTCTTCCAGTGCAGTGGACTGTTGTTCATCCCTGTTAGAACTTGTACCTCTTTGGAACAGTTAGCATATATTTACTTCGTTATTTTTGACCAAATTTAGGCTTTACTCTCTCAGTCTTCCCTCACAGTTCAGCTCCTACAGCTCTTTAATAATGTTTCTTGCTTCTTTCTCCAACATGGCCAGAACTGAACACATTATTTCCCATACAATCTTAGCAGAGTTATGAGAAGGACAATTACCTTGTTATTTACACTGCCTTTTCGGTTGTTTTGCTACAAGACAAGCTCATATGCAATTTAACACACCTTTTCAGCATTACTGTTTTCCAAGTGCTTCTCTCTCATTGATGATCTAGATTTTTGTTGTATTTTGGATTACTTGATGCAGATGTATCAATTTGCAACCCTAACACACTACTTCTTTTTCTTTTTTTTCCAGCTACTTTACCTGGAACATTCAAATGGGATGCTTGAAATACAATATGAAGGAAGCACAGCTCAATGCATGCACACTTCTGCAATGAAATCCATGCAACTTGCAATAATCAATTACTTGGGAATCATTTGTTCTTTATGCTTTTAAAGATCTTAGCTCTCTCGTGTATTATAAGAAGTCTTATACACATCCTACATAAAGGATGGTCATGAAGTTGATGAGGGCAGTAGAGAACATCCCCTATGGAGACAGGCTGAGAGAGCTGGGGCTGTTTAGGCTGGAGAAGAGAAGGTTTTGTGGAGACCTCAAAGTACCTTCAGTATCTGAAGGGGCTCTCCATCAGGAACTGCAGTGGCAGGACAAGAACTAATGCCTTCAAACTGACAGAAGGGAAATTTAGGTTAGATACACAGAAGCAATTCTTTACTGTGAGGGTGCTGAGGCTCTGGCACAGGTTGCACGGAGAGGCTGTGGGTGCCCCAGCCCTGGAAGTGCTCATGGCCAGGTTGGATGGGGCTTAGGGCAGCCTGGGATAGGGGCAGGGGTTTGGAATAGAGTCTTTAATGTCCCTTCCAACCCAAGACATGATATATGATTCTGTGAAAGGTAAATATGTGGCTAAATCCACTACACTTTTTTAAAGAATCGTGTTCTGTTTTGTACACGTCATGTATTTTTCATGAATTGTCTCAATTCTCATCTATTTATCTACTTTTACCTTGTGTTTGTTCTTTTGCTTTTCAAAAGATTATAACGAGACTTACAAGGTGATAACCATCAAAATAGTCTTTGCCTCCACAGAGATTAGCATCACACTATTTTTTTCTTCTGAAAGCAATCTTCTGGAAGTTTTCACTTTCAAGAAGGGCCAGAAAACATAACTTTATTGAAATGGAATAGCTACTTAAGAAATTAACCTCACTGTCTCCCCCGGAGTTTACTGCAGCATAAGGATAGGAATTACAAAAAAGAAACTCTTTTGGCTCAGAATGTTAGTCTCGTTTATTTCTGCAGTGAATATCATCCAGCCCAAGGGACTCATGGATCTGCTTTTACCTAAGTTCTCTATTCTGCTACCTGCTTTTCACAGACTTCAATTACTTTCTCTACTACTAAGTCTCTTACATTTCTTAAGTAATGTTACAGGACTTTTCCAAGCAGTAACTGGTTAAATCTTCTCTAACAGTTATTAACAGACTGGTTTTCCCCCTGAAATTTATTTCACCTATTCTGCTCTTTTATAACTTGATTTTCTTCCTATCTACAACCACGAAACAGAATTTGGAATTCTGGTGTAAACCAAAGCAGTTCTCTCACCTTTGGAGGAAAGATTGCACAGGATATAAAAAGAAAAGGAATATATATATACATATTCTGTGCTTATAAACAGAGAATAAATCCTTTTACAGAAAGACAGTTCCAGAGAACATGTCTACAGAGTAGGAATCAAACTTACTTGGATCTTGTGGACTTCAAAGGACAGTATTTGATCAAAAATGCCAAATAGATCAGGAAAATGATTAAAAATTAATATGACAGAAGTCAATCAATGTAACACTGATACATAAACATAATATGGGTTAGAGCTATACAGATTTTTTTTTTTTTTTTTAATTAATCCCCACAAAATACCTTTGTGGTATTGTATATAGGACAAGTCAGGAAATGGCTTGACCTGACTTGCCAGGTTCCAAAGCACAGGAAAGGCAGAGCACATCCAGCACCCAAGGGTTATCAAGAACCAATTCCCTGTTCACTCTTCTGGGTCTTACTACACCTCAAATGGTAACATTATGTTCTACTCCAGGGAGCAGCATGATGTCATATTGCCATTTAAGTACCACTCTAAAGCTCACTGAAGCAGAGCTTAAACAAGATTTAAAATGTACACAGACCTCACCGGTTTAGACTGTGGTTGAGTGATGCAAAATACCCTAATAAATTCTAATTTATGACAGATGCACAGTCATTCTCACTCTGCAGATGAGTTATTCTTTCTTCTGTTTCTGTAAACTGCAGTCAGCAGCACATATTGCCTACTATGAAGAGACCTTTGTGATAAGATGATATCAAGGGATGTTGTGACATTCCTGATTAAGAATTACATAGTAAGCAAACTGTACAGAGATGCTAATTTCCCTCCCCTTTCTCATCACTTACCTAAATTATTCTGAGTAATACAAATGATCTTTATTAGCTTTAAAGCAGTTCATTCTCATTCTCTTATACCATTTCATTAAAGAAATCAAATTCCTGTAGATGACTAAGTGCACAATGTATTTTCCTTAACAATTAATTCTGTGCACTGATGTACGTCACATTCACAAACAAACCAAAAAAACCCCAAGGAACATCAATTCTTCAACAGTCACAGCCAACTACCCACCATCAGCAGAGAATGAATAACTTTTGCTGGAAATAGCCTTTCTTCTTCAAACTCCTCTTTGAATCACTGATTTCTGAGTATTCCCTGTAGTTTTCAGTCATCATGAAGTGATGCTGAAAAACCCACAGAATTGCCCAACCCAAATAAGAAAGGCACAATTTTCTCCACTTTGACTGGAAAGAATGTAAGGCTGCTTTATGGTGAGGAAGCATTGCTTGACTAACAGTGGATGGTTTTACAAAATCTCTCTCTTTCTTCTCTTAAATTTACAAAAATTTGGTCTCATGATGTGATCCAACCAGGTATCACTGTGCCTACCAGCACTAAGCTGATGTACAGAAGGTTTCTAACTAAAAGTTCTCTGCAATGCATTCATTATACTCAGCAACATCAAACAGAGAAAAATAATTAGAAAGCCCCTATTGAGTACCTAGAGACCTTGAGCACAGACAGGGGGTGAACACAAAGACAAGGTATTTGGTTTTGAGTCACACTCTATCTATCTATCTCTCTCTCTCTCTCTCTCTCTCTATCTATCCACACACACACACTCATAAATATACTCATACACATTAAAAGAAATTACAGTGCATTTTGTCGTGTTTGCTTATTTTCCTCTTCTATTCTGGTCTATGAAGTGTCTACACTTATAGTATGCATATTTAAGCATAGCCAAAAGAGTTACATAAAATTTCCTGATTTCAGTTCTTTTAATCTTCAGATGTACATGTATGTGGGGGTGACTTATCTGAAAAACGAATTGCCTGGACAGATTCAATGACATGAAGTAAAAGTGAAAATCACATGCACATGGCATTATAAAGGAGAACTACATTGAGAGATTATTTGTATGTTACAAGGAGGTAAAAGTAAGACATGCAAGACTGGTCCCTCTGAAAGGCACCCAATCCTCCTTACAACACCTCTGACAGTACCGGAGGCTGCACTCACATCTTTATATAACGTTCTCAACATAATTTGATTTGATTCATTGTTCAAACAATGAATCAAAAAATTTAAAGATAACGTTAAAAAAAAAAAATTACAGTCTCATAATTTTAGGTTCAGAGAAACTTCCAAAAATAGAGGGTCAAAAGATGTCACAACTTCTGATCTAAACTGGATCCAACCAGTTCAAACCAGTTCAAACAAGTTTGAACTAGTCTGAACCAGTCTGATGTGGCTGGATCCAGTTTGAACAGTTCAGAGCTGGTCTGAACCCAGCCCCTTGCTCATCCAGACTGGTTGTATAGAAATCACAGTTACCCAAATCAGCCAAAACATCCCCTTCAAAGGAGAAAACCTGGAATTAGGAAGGCCCATGGAATCGAACCAATCAAATCAAAATATCTAAATTATATTTGCAGTGACTGAACGGAGAACTTCTGAGAACTGCCTCAAATACCCAATCATTTTGTAAACTTTTTTCCGCTACGATCTTGATTATCAACATGCTTTTCCAGATTTCAGCACATTTGTTTTCTACAAGAGCTGGCCAGAGCACTACACAACTCAGCAAGATTTTAAGAAGATCCCCATGAGCAAACTGCATTTAACTCCACAAGTTATTTTCAGTGAACAAGGGGATCACATTTTCAGAAGATTAAACTGTTCTAGAAATCTCACTTCCTGAACACATTTGATTTCAAGCCCTTGTGTTTATTAATTTTCATGTTCAGCTATTATATACTTCAAGACAAAGTAAAACTTTCTTCCTTGGAAGTAACAGAGTAAGTTAAGAGCTCAGATTATATGCACAGTGATAAATAAAATACAGTCAGAATTAGCTGTTAAAATGGCTCAAATTTTGGTAGTTAATCTTAAATTTTACTTTAGGGCCTAAGCTCTACTGAAAAGAAACACAATATCCAGTGAAGACACTAAGAAAAATAAACTGGAAAACAGACAGCAACAAACACCTTTGGAAATTGCTGGTCATTCTTCTGACTGCGAGGCTGAATTAATTTGAGATTGACACAGATTAGCAGAAATTTAGATGAAAATATCTGTGTTCTGCTTCTGTAACAGGAAAACGTCCAACTATGTATAGGTATAAACAGAACAGTGGCTTTAAAATGTCACCTATATTCAACACGTTTGTCTCCCATGTATTTTCTGAGTCGTATCTATCTGCTTGCCTTATTGACTTTTTTTTTTTGCTTTTTACTGCCCTCAGCACTGAAGATTCAATACAGCTACAAAAGAAGGAAGTGGAGTGTACTTTGCAGACATATGATCAACAAAAGAGTTAAATACCATTTGCAAAGTGTTGATTACTAGGGATGACATGCAGCAAAAAAAGACACAGCATATTTTCAAACCCTGGGTTAAGTTATAGCATTATAGGCAATTAATAGAAATATCATATTTTTATGCAACTAAATTTGACCTCAAAAGCCACAGCAAGACAGAAAACATAGGACCCTTTAATGTCATTTTTACAGTCATTTATCTGACTATAACCACACTTTAAAGCATTAAGGTCAGCTGGTCATGAAGCATGACCTACACTTCTGACTAGCATTCACTACATTTGACTGGAGAGTAAATAAGGGACTGACACTCCATTAACCTTCACAAGTACAATTATTTATCAAAACAGTTCAAAAGACTACTCGACTGAGAACTGATAAATCTGGAAGCAAAAAAGGAAATTGTAACAGTACAAACTGATCTTTTGCCGGTGATGAAGAGCTATTCCCCACCATAATTCCTGTGGCAAGTCCTCCAGTCAGTTTTAACACAGCCATCCGTTTTAAAGGACTGCATCTTAATTCACATTGGCTTTGACTAAACCTCAGAGCTTTTTTTTAAATTATTTTTTGTTCTTTTTTTTTAATTTCCATCTTCTTTCTCAGAAACAATACATGCTAATATCTGTTAGTTACAGGGTCTTCCCTCAGAACTGCATGCAGAAAATTCAGAAGAGTTTTGAAGAGGTTGGCTATACCTACTCTTTTGCACTTTTAGTTACAGCCCAAGGATGACATCTGTTCCCAATATTCCTGTTTGGTGAGGTGACCATCATTTTCCCACCATCATGTGAACTTTATTTCTTTTATTACAAGAGATGTGGTGGTTGCTAATTCTGTAAAATTTCTATAACATCGTTATGTTGTGACATTTTACCCAAATTCTGCACTGAAGCAATGGGGTAAAGCTGCTCATCAGCAGTTGTCATCTGCTGTCATCTGCCGTCAACTTCTTTGACTTTTTGACTGCACTTTGCACTTTCAAAGATCAGGAATCTTTATATCCTGTATAAAATCCTGTACCAGAAAGGGTCAGCAGGGAGAGTGGAAAGAAAGCAGCTCTACCACATGAAGATTCTATCATGATCAACTGGAAATGTTGTCCATCACTGCCATCTTCTCTTGCACGGTGGTTTTCCTTTGGCAGTATAGCACACCCATCTATTGCACAATACCCTAAACTCATATCCAGCCTCTCTAAGATGCACAGGCAGGAAAAATCACCAGGCATTCACCACTGAAGTTGCAGTTATTACAGCAGAGCTCCAAAAAAAAAGCAGTGGTGTGCAGCAACGAACCACCTTCTTTGTCTTTGCTCTCCCTTTCAGATTATTTCACCGCTTTGTAAAAATGCATCAAGTTCATGAACACAAACAGCTCACTCAGCAGGCTCACACCTCCTTTCTGGTGGTCACAAGGCAAGAACCCCAAAATGCAAAAATGGAGAGACAAAGGAGAAAAAATTATTTTAAAGGGAAGAGGCTTTTCTCTTATCAAGTAGCCCAAAGCAGAGTAAAAGGAACAGAAAGTGCTGAATGACATCAAGGTCAATTTCTACTAAATGTCACCTAATAAAGCATAAAGATTGACTTGATAACACTTTTTTAACAGAGGTTTTATTGCATTCATAACATACAGAAAAGCACAATCCTCATTATGTTAGTTACCTTATTTCAGCTTGTATAAACAGTTTATTCCCTAAAAATAATAAAAGGAAATGGATTATGATTTTAAATCTTTTGCACACTTTACGTTATACATATTAAAATAATCATGTTTAGGGGACTGAGTACTTTTAAACCTGATTCATGAAATTGATATCCTGAGGTCTAATGTTTACTTTTTCCCATTGACTTCCAGATGAAATGTCTTACATTTCGAAGATTTCCCCATGCCAACTCCTTGTCTTGGAAACTCAACATTTCTTTTTCCTCCTCCCACTAAGAAAAGATTTTGTAGTCAGACTTTACTGACAATTCTTTGGATGTACAGGAGGCACTATATCCATTTTTCTATTCGACAGCTCCACACTCAGAGCTCAGCAAAGCTAACCAGCCCCAAAACTTGTCTTCTGCCAGGTACCTAAGCAAAAGAGTAGCACACAAAGCCTTCCTTCCACCAGAAAATGCATGACAGAGGATTTAACTGCAAGTTAACAGAACATATCTACACAGCATCATTTGTAAAATGGTGTCTGAGCCACCAAGAGTACGTTTTCACTTCGGATTATGAGAGCTCTTCAGTAGCATCTCAGATGCCCCTGCTGCAGACATCACTGTCATTAGTGGAAAAGCAGATGTTTTTAAGCAGGAGACATAGCTGTCAAAATGTGAATAATTTTACTGCAAGTAGTTCCATAGACGCAACAAAACAGTAAAAAATTTTTAGAAAAACAGTGTGGACAAGAGTTCCATATACTGAAAGGAAAGTTTGAGACAAGGGAATGTGATATCACTCTCCAAATAAAAAAAAAAAAAAAAACCCACAACATTTACTGTAGAAAAGAGCTAGGATAAGAATTAGTGAGAGAAAACTGATGCAGGAAAGATTGTAATTATTTTCCAAAGGAGTTATTTTCTAAAGGCAGAGACAGCAATACCCTGGGCCAGACAGACTGGGAGGTTCTAAGTCTCCTGTCTTGAGTAACTTCAAGAAGTCAGACTATTATCTGAAAGAAATTACATTGGTACAGCTGATCCCTGGATTGAAGCTGGGACTGGATGACCTCTCCCAATCCCTCTCAGTCCTACAGTTCCATGAAGTGCAAGGCTGACAAATGGTGAGAAATAGATGTGCTCATTCAGTAGGGGCTCTATAGATCTGCAAGGGACTTACTCACTAAGCTGGATCAGGGTTTTTTAGTTGTGTTTTGCTCTGGATTTTTTTTTTTTTCCAGATAAATCAATAGGCTTGGGCCATTTTCCAAAGATGTGATTTGGTAAGTTTCAAGCCAAACCTCTCAAGCTTTACTCATGAGATAAGTGCTAAACAATGAGCCAGATTCATCAAAGCTTTATAGACTTACTTAAAAGAAAAAGAAACTGATTCAGCCAACTCATTTCAAGCCAAATCAGGCAGTTGAAAATCTATTCCTGAGATTTGGAAAATCTGTCTTTTTTTAAAATATTTTAAAAATATGTTTAGAGAGTCCCTCTTTTGCAAGAGCCTCAGGCAACTCTGTCAAGAAACTGCTTTTTTTTTGATTTTTCAGTCTGATTAGGAGTGGTGTATTCCTCATGTCTAAAGGAGATAGCTGAAATACATGTGTTTGTATATATACACCTAAATATTTTTACATATATACAAGCAACATAAGGATTCAAGAACATTCTATCAGAAGTTTGGTAATTAAAGCAGTGGGTTTACTTTTCAGTAAGACTAAAAATGAATGCGCTTCTTTACTACGAGGAAAAAAAAAAAAAGAAAAAATAGTGCTGGACACCAGTATACTCTACTAATGCACAAAGCTAAAAACAGTTCCCTGCTCTCAGGCATGTTTATGAGTTTTCTACACAAAATCTACCATACTTCTCAGTACCGACCATTAGAGCACTTCCTAGAAGAAGGTTCATTCCCATGTTCTTTCAGTGCTCAGTATCTCTTACCAAGAAGGATAATAACTGAGCTAAACAAGCTAGTTTTTGTGTACACCCCGCAAAAAATCCTCCTGGATGCACTGAAGTATCTCAGACAAAGCATCAAATATTACCAGGACAGGGCAAAGACAGCTGATGTTTCAGCCTGATGTTATCTAACCAGGATGGGTCACAGTGTTGACTGGGGATGGAGGAAAGGACATCCTGCCTACTGGCTAGCATTCCACACATGGCTTCTGAGCTGGGGAAAATCTGGAATGAAAATGCTGTGCTGGTAACATAGAGATTTCTACACAGAAGCACAGAAAAGGTCTCTATCCTCTTCTTCCCATATATACTGTTAATACCCTAGTAAATTCAATTTCAGAGGCTGAAAGTTGATGTCACTACAGTGATGGACACCAGCAGAAACCATTAGATGGTTGCCCCCCTAGCCCAGCATAACGCATTTACTGTAAACATTTATGTCAAAGCAATGAGAAAATGTTCAAAACCTTGCCATGCTTTCTTTTTCTGCTTCTGTTCTTTGCAAGGAAACCACTTCTTCCGAGAACATGGAAAAAGCATGTGACTTTGAACTGGAAAGCCTGAAAGATCAGTGAGCCTACCTGCTAATGAGCAACTTGCTATTGAAAAGAGCTTGTTAGCCTTCATTTTTTCTGGCTGCTGATCGATTCATGAGCCACTTATGTGGCCTCTGTAAACTGTACATAAATTATCAAATGCATTGATTTCTCCAAATAATAAATCAGGAAGTCAATCCTTTCCATATATCTAGTATAAATGCTTAGCTCAATGGCCTTCAAAATTCAACTAAAGAAAACAATAATCAGTGTTCACAGATACATTGCATCTGAAATGGCAAATAATTCTGCTGCAAAAATAAGCTGTGCTGGCATCCCAGGGAAGTGAATAAAAACTTGCCTCTGAAAATGTTACATACAAAATGCACAGAATTTTGCATGAGTTTTGTGTAGGTGGCAGCTCAAGAAATTCACAGTAAGGAACAATTGTCTCCAGCAGGGAAAAATCCAAGATAGATCATCTTCAAGTCTTTTTCCATCTCATATAATTAAATTTCTACAGCCATCTTCATATGACTGAAGTAGACAAAGTCCTATGGCATCCCAGAGTCAGTGCTGAGTTTTGGAAGCGGAAGCATTTTCTCTTGTCAGCTGGCAACCCCAACAGCATAGAAGAGAACCTGTTAAACACTCATTAGTCAGCCCAGGAAGAGGTAGGGAAAGCCTCCTTAACTCAAACATGCATCCACAACATTTCCATTTTCAGCAAATATGGATATTAATTACCAAGGCCAATCTGGCCAACCTGATTTCACCTGGCCTCCCAACTGTTTTTTAAAGTATATCAAAAATAAATACTTTAGACACGTATGCTTGCAAATTTCCAAGCACTTCATAACACTGATTTGCAATAATTTGCCTAAGGTCATGAGGGCCTTGATCCAAAGCCTATTAAAAACAAAGCAGTCTTTATAGTGACTTCAAAGAGCTTTGGATTGGACCCACAGTGAAGCACTGCATAGTAAATAAAAAAATCAAGAAAAGAAAACCTGGTCTAAAGAAGAAATATCATCCTCTCCTTAACTGACTCAGTTTACTGAAAAAGATGGGAACGTAGGATTTCATTTTCCTGTTCTTCTGTATCACATTACCAGCCTAATGAAATGGTTGTTTCCCTTTTCCCACTGAACTGCACTTCTCGGAGCATTATTCAATTCTGAAATAAAGCCCGACACGCTGCAGAGGTATTTCCATCACCTTGACCCTCAATAACACCAGTCCCACAGCAGCTCCCTGGAGTGCCCCTGGAGAGAGCTGTGGCATTCCATGCCAGCCGAGGATGGTGCCAGGACTGCTGGATGGAATGCTCTCTCCAAAAGAGCAGCAAGCTTAGGACTAAATGCAATAACAATAAGGAGTTAAAATGTGCAGACCAGAGAACATCGCTTAATCCCAGTTTACTGAAAGGACATGTCATTTTTAGAAAGTTGTCCAAACAACTGTCTTAATATTCTACACCAAAGTGGCTATTAATCAAACAACAAAGGCCCAATTAACACATAGCTGTTGTCACCTTGATGTTAAAAGCCTCTCCCTTCCCCCTTTCTTTCTTTCTTTTTGTCTTTAATGTTACAACCTAACCCAAAAATGCCTCAGGGCCCTACAGCAAAAAAAGAAAAAGACAAGATAGAGAGGGGGACAGGGAGGAAGGGAAGAGGATACAGAGAAAAAGTGGGGAGGGGAGAAAAGAGAGAGAGAGAGAGAGAGAAAGAGAGTCTTAAATACCATCTCTCCTCTAGGCAGCAATTTCCACAGATGAAGAGGTCACCACTGTTTAACAGTGTGCTGCCACGTTAATTTAGTATGACAAGATAAAGCAGTAATCTCTGCTTGAAGAGGCTGTAAACCGCCTGCTATCCAGGGACATGCTCGAGTCGATTTGCACTGTATATCACTTTATACAATTGCCGTGACAAAGCCCCCTGAGTTCCCTCATGTAAATCTCTCTCTCTCTCCCTCTCAACTTCCCTGCCAGTCAGACAGCAGCGGATCTGTGGTAAGCTATGCAAACTTCATGTTTTACGCATGCCAATGGACCCCAAAGCTCCCCGCCTCCCCCCCCCCTCCAAGAAAAGATGTTTAGGACTTTGATAATCCATTGATCCCACTTCCATATCGGCTTGTATTTTTCAATCTGTCGTGTTAAGTTGTCAGAGAGGGCGATTAAACCGATGTTTCATGTTCTGAGATTTGCGTTCCTGGGAATGATAGTTTTCAAAGCCTTTCTTGCTAGGTTCTGCTTAAAGATTATCCCTAAGAAAGCTGATGTGAATATTATTACTGGCATAAACCTGGTAATAAAACCATAAAGTGTTTTAGGTAAAGACATTTTAGAGATATTCAGGGTTATAAACATAAGAGTTTAAAGCTGGATAGAATTTGGAGTGCTTAAAAAAAAAAAAAAAAAATAGGAAAGAAAAAAGCGCCCTGTCAGGCTGTGGAGTTTTCTCAGCATGAAGGAAAACAACATATGTAAAAGGGAAAAGGGAACTCGCATGTCTATGTAAAGTAAATATAATTACAGAACCACAGAAGAGGGCAGAGCAGAACATGACCTGTGCAGTTAGACAGGAACAAGAAGGAGACAGAGCATGTGTAGCTGTGGTCATGATAGTGCCTCAAATAAAACGCAGTGACAGCTACTCCCAGCAAACAGCAAAGGAAGCTGCCTGTGTCTCCAGCAGCCTGCACAGCTGAAAACACGAGCTTCTTGTTGGGGAAATAGGGAGAATTTTTTGCAATATGTTGCAACTCTCAGATGCCATACTGCATCTCTAGAACATGCAAGTTTTAAATTATGCCTCCTTCGATTTCACATTTAATTTGTGTCGTTTTCCTATGGCCTGCAGGCACGATACAAGTCACAGCACACAATATACCAAACATTGTGCCAAAATGTGAAGCTGTGCACATGTACATATACCCATTTTCTGGATTAAACACAGAGGAGGACATAAGTAGAACTAAAACAAGCGCAGCAGACAGGTTTCTGCAGAGTAAGGCTGGAATTTAACTTACAGCTTCTTAACCAATACATTGCTAGTTCTATCTTCTATGCCTATGCATAGCATTTGGGCTTGTAAAAATGACCAAGAAAGGCTAAATCAAATCTTTAACAGGTTACATATGCTCTCTATACTCAATTAAACTGAACAATAAAACTTGATGGTCATTGCAGCTGATACTAAGACAGACTTTATTAAGCATTTGAATTTCTAATAATATTTGATAATTCCCAAAATTTTAAAGGGGAAACCCGCTAGAATTAATACCATTTTTCAGTACTAAGAGAATCTTCCCAAAGTAGCCTTTTTAAGGTGTTCTGTATTTCTTTATTCTCCAACACATGTTGCTAACCAACACATTATTTATTATTTGAACTTAACAGTTCTTAATCGATACACCACAAAAGGCTTGCTTTTAGAGAATATCCTATTCTTAAAATCTCACTGAACGCTATCAGTACTGCTTAAAAGAGAATTCTGACAGAATATTCACACACAACACACCCCCACCCCTCCCCCCAAAAAAGATGAACTAGAACATGGTTACTTCTTCAGAAAAATGAGAGAATATTTGTACAGTAACATGCATTATTCTGTAACACCACATACTGTGAATGGGATTACTCTCGCCCAATTTTAGCACCAAATTAGACACCTAAACTAAACTAGTCATCAAGGCTCCCTCTATAGTCAATAGACAAGCACTTTCAGAGGGTAATTAATCTTTCTTGTCCTGGTGCTTATTTAAAGATGGGAAATGTTGTTCTAGGCAGGTGGTTATCTTTTTACACAAACTGGGAAGACAGCCCAAACACCTAACTTTTACGTGCCTAAACTTTGGTGAACTGAACCCCATCTCACTGTATGGCATTCAATAATCTCTGTGAGTGTGGAAACTCTGATGGATCATAGACCATCATGGATGAAGGATAAGTATAATTTCCATTGTACTAGCACAGGCATAGATAGACAGAAGTGAACTGCCCATGATAAATCAACAACCTGGAAGCTGGAAATAACATCTAATTTCACCCAGTAAACCGAAAACTTGCCATCTTTGTTAATATTTATGAATTTACAAGTCCAACAACTCTTTCTGATATTTTACAGAGCAATATAAAGATACAGGTCCTAAATATAAAAGTAAGTATTTCAGTTAAATTAGTTTATTCACAAGGAAAGCTTGGGAATTCACTGTGGCCCTGTGTCAATATTCATGCTGACAGCTTCAAAACTGAAGCTATGGTCACTGTCCAAAAGTTAAGTTTATATTGGCCACAGGCAAACAGGAAAAGTACATCATCTGCCACAGATGTATTCTTTGCAGGACTGAATCACACTGTTTGTACCTCTGCTTGTAGATATATGAAATTCTGAAAAATGTTTTCCAGTGGCGTTTATCAAATTGGTTTAAAGTGAATTTAAACAAGTCTTTTATATGTAACTATTGTGACTGATCAATCTGCTCTCCCCCACACTCTGCTACTGTATCTCTCAAGCCAATACGAATTTAAGAATTTGGAGGGAAAAAAAAAAAGGGGGGGGAGTGTATTTGCAGATTTTATATTTATAAAAGAAAGAATATACCATGGACTCACTCTCCATCATTAGTCAGATGCAGGTCACAAACTCAAGTGAGTTGAGTGGTTTGAAGTCTGAGATGCAGAATGTTTTCTATTCCCAACAGAGCTAAGTACTATGCAGCAAACTTTTACTTATGAACAATGAATTATTAAATCTCTAGCCAAGCAATTACCTCTCACTCAAGGCTTTTTTGGTTGAAGTTATCTAACCACAGATTTATAAACTATAGGGATCAACAGCTGAGCTTAACACCCTAAGCTCCAGCTGTAACCTATGAGGAAAAATAGGCACTTCTAGGGTGTGAGTTCCCTGACCTACTTACAAGATCTGCTAGGACAAAATGAATCATGCCCCACTATTCCCTATTTACTTCCATTAACTATAAAGTTTAAGCTAAATTACTAGCTCACTTCAGAACATACACTTCTTAAACACGTAGTCTGATGAGATTTCACCCTTGAATCTTCACCCCAAAAGTGACATTAAGATTTACATGGCCTTGTATTATGTGTAGGTGGCCAACAGCTTCATTCTGTGAGAGGAAATAACTTCTTTCCTCTATGAGAAAAGCCAAAATGTCCTCATGCTGCACCAAGATTCCAATAATCACCAGAAATTTATCACTGAGACTCCATAAATTTAACTGAAAATTGTACAAGAAACTAATTTACTCCTAACAGAGCCCTAAATCCTAAATACTAAGCTCTGCATTCATATCTGGTTGTTTTCTGGAAACCTGCACATCTTCAGCAAATACTGCTGCTTTTGAACACAGATGGATCCAAAGCTGAGCAGATCTCCTGATTACGACTACAGCAGTTTAAAATGAAAAGAACAGGACAGAGGAAAGTTTCACTTGCAGTTACAGAGATGAAACACACACTTTAAACTCAATCTGAAAATCAGCATAGAGGAGTCTGAAGCATGGATGTTTTGCATTATTTCTGGCTAGCAGTATTAATAAGCAATGCAAGCTTCCACTTCTGACATGATTTAGTGTAGAGATACACAATCTACTCCAGTAATTCAGACTTAAGATGTCAGAAGGATTTTACCTTTTGCTATAATATTTCTTATTTTCTGTCATCAAACTCCAATCCTACAAAAAGCTATGTGCAGAAGGAGTTATAGTCAGTGACCTCTCCTTTCCTCCCTCTTGCTACCATCAGCATTAGGTTCCAATCAACCAGATTATTCTGCAGGAACAGGGTCATAAGCTAAGCATTCTGGGGCAGGAATGTTTCTTTTTTCTGTCTCTATAAAAATAAATCATGCTCTGGGTACAATATAAATAAAGATAATAACAGTCTGATATTAGATTTTACTGGTCTACGCTTTAGACAATCTATGTAATTTGCTTGCTGCCTGTACAAAGCACAGAAAGTTAATCTTTAGAGCTCTTTTTTTTTTTTTTTTCCTTGGGGGGGGATTCAGTTCTAAATGCATAAAAAAGGATGCTGAAGCAGACTATTTCCATGTATAATTACAGTCTTGTTTACACTGCTCTGGCAAAAGCTATCCTTAGTTAAATTGGGCACAACTCCACTCAGCTACTTTTGTTGGTTTATCTAGTGATGCTAAATTAACGGGATTCACCAAGTCTACTTCTCCTTTGCAAAGAGTAAAAATGCCTTATCTGATCACACAATTGCAACTGAACCGGAAAAAGAAACAAAGAACTTCAGGGGGTGTTAAAGAGAATCTGGAAATTAGGCCGGCCAAACTATTCAGACATGCTTGCTACTCCAGGCATAAAGAACTCTTTTTACTTCAGAAAGTTTGTTCCCTCCATTTCATTGTCTTTTAAACTCTTTGGAACATTGGTTGGTTCAGAATCATTGCAGCACACCAATCTCTGAACACATCTTAGGATTTGACCCACCAATGGCAGATGCCCATTCTTAAGTAAACACATAATGAAATTTGCAGTATAGTTTGCCAAAGGTCCTTCTTCAGCCATGAATTTCTAGAGAAAATTAATAACTCCTCTTATTACAGCAGAAAAGGCAATGGTATTTCACTGATGTACTTAAGACAATAGGGAGCAGTTAGCTCCATAAAAGCGAAAAAAATATGACTGGATGACACAATACTTCAAATGCCAGCAACTGCCTGGAGCCACATTTTCATTCCTAGTACAATCACCATTACTTTTGGTGAATCTGAAAAAGCATTAGCAGTGGGAAGAAAAATTAGAGAAAGCAAGCTGGCCTTGGTGGCGCTGCCTAATCCCACTGAATTTTGTATGACCTGAAAAATCACACTTGAAGAGACAAAACAAAATCCATGAGCACATCATTCGTCCATTGAAAGAACAGAAAGTAAAGAAATGCTTCAAATCGTAACTGCAATGGATAACTTCCCATGGACACAAATATCTGACAGTGAGAGAAGAGACTGTAAAACACAACTGTGAGTACTGAGTGTAGCAGAGGGTTCTGGCACTTCTAGGAGCCAGAGTTTGTAACTAAAGGGATTCCTTGCAACCCTGAAATTCAAGAAACCATGACCAACACTTCACAATGCCTTTTAGGTTTGGTATACCTCTGCTAAGTAGAGCTGCACATCAAAACCCAACCATCCCCTACTTTATTGACACTCTGAGCAAATAGCACAACACTTATTTTTACTGTGCAACATCTTCACATGAGCTATTTACTAAAAGGCTCTAGAATGGATTAAATAATAAAAATTACTAAGCTAAATACTACTACAAGCAGAGGAAGAAAATGAGCAAGGCATAAAAAGGTTTTCAGAGGACAACTGCAAGCAGACAGAAACTGATAAAATAACGCTGGCTTTTATATGGCTGGAAATAGAGAGAAATTCGCACCTGCAGTGAAAAGAAAGGGAGAAAACCACACCAGCTGCTCAGAAGAAGTACTGTGGATATGTAATGTGTGTGGAGCAAAGACAAAGTACATGAGGAAACTGTTCTGGAAGTTCTAAAATGAATTAACAACTACTGAAGCAAAAATGAGCCAAGGTGGTGTGCAAAAGTAGGAGTTTGTGCTATGTAGAGGGCAAAACATAATCAACTCAGGATTCCCACATGCCCTGCCTTGAGGCATATGTCAGATAAGAGTATAGAAGTCTGCTATGCTGCTCTCTATTCTGATAATAGTTACAGTGACAGCCTAAGGCCAAAAGTTTCTCAACAGTGCAGCAGCTTGGCCAAAGGACATCCACTCATTGAAAGCAAAGGAAAAGTAAAAAAAAAATTAAAACTACATTTCTTTGGACTTTTGTTTTCAGAACCACGGAGAATTGGGTGTTTAACTGGAAGCAGAGTTTGTGTCTCATAACAACACCAGAAAGATTCACTGTCACCAAAGAAAAGGTAGAGTTTCAGAATAAATTTGAGCAGAGTGCTACAGGGGATGGACTTGGACTGCTGACACTACATGAAGTCCACAGCTATTATTTGACTTCTGATACAATGGAGAAGATCCCATAGATCTTCCCAGTGTTTTGTCACACATAGGGAATGATTCCTGGAAGCAAAAGATGCATCAAGAAGCAGGGACATTTTAATGTAATCTCTTTGGATTGTTGCTAGGTCTTGAAGTCCTACTAGAGCTGTTTCCATATCCTAATCCTCACCAGTGCTCCTCAATTGACAGTGCAGGTTTGAAACAAAATTTCAAAGTTATCTCTGTTGCTTAGAAAGATAACCAAGTTTTTGCTTACATAGTTTTTTGACAGGGCATTTAATAGTGCTTTTCTCTTCCTCATAAGAGAGACCATATAGTTTGAATATTCCTACCAAATGTGGGCTTTACAGTTCTACCTATCTCTCTTTTCCATAGAATTTTTCAGCTCATTTGAATTAGATTTTACTAGTACTTATGCAGTAAGATTAAATGAAGATATTTTCCAGTATGAAGTCAATGAATTGATGCCTAGGCACATAATCACTTGCAAACAATGGACACATACAGTTCCCAGCACTTCCATAAAACAAAGGTGTTTACTTTTCTGTTGATTATTTTCTGCTTAACTGCATTCAAATGAATCCATTAAAAACATGACTGCTTCACAGTAAGATGATCTTCAGCAAAAACAAACAACTGCTGTTTCCACTTCTCTTCATGGGCTTTAAAAACTACAGTCATCTGCACCCTCTATTCCAGGCAATCTATGTATTAAGCCTGGTTTTCATTTGTCAGGTTATTGGTTTAAATGTAGTTTTAACCCTCCTGCTTGGGGATTTAAAAAAAAAAAAAAAAAGAAGTTTTCCAAAACACCAATGGGTCATCTCAAACTTCAGCAGGTGCTTCTGCCCATTGATTTCTGCTGGGAATAATGTATCCACTCTGGTTTTCCATGGCCTCAAGTGTGTAAAAGGCACTGTGTTTAGAGGGTGGTTCAATAAACAGTAGCAACTTCCACAAAAGCACACTGCCCCTGAGCTGCACTACGGTCTGATCCTATACTCACCTGAAGAATGAAGACACCTCTTTTGTGTCTTTATGTGCCCTAGACAGGACCTGTACATCAAATAGTTGGCACGTAACATCAGCATGATGGGACAGGATGGGAGTTCTGGGAGAACACGGACCATGAGAAGGAGGACAAGCAGGTCAGCCTAACTTGAACGCAAAACACTTGTCAGGCAGGTAGGAGAGTTATCAAAGCTGTTTCTGGCTCCACTACAGCTGATTCTAAAGGACTGCGGAGAGTTTTCCAGCGTCTGTACTAAACAATGCAGGAGGCAACTTCTACAGCTCTTTGAGGGGTCCTGACTGATTCCTTTTCATTAGTTCCCTTTCCTAACATCCCACATAGCAACTCCTGAAATGTTGGTAAAGATGGAACTCTGGTAAAAGCCTGAAATTGTATCTGCAGAAACTGCTTCCACCTGCTACTTTTGTGATGACATTCCTAATGCAATGTTTGCAACAATGTAATTTCATCATCTTATAAATATCAATTTACCATTGAGAGAGGAAGGAAAGAACATCAGACAAAGGCAAACTTAACACTGTGTCTGGTTTATTTTAATTGAACTAGTCTTGTTCAGATAGGCCTATCTCTTACAAAAACAACAGTTTATAGTTTAAACTGTGAAATTGTGTGTGCGCGCGCGCATGTGTTGTAATTATGGTGCCTGCTAACAATTTCATACTGCCACACTGCACATATGGCTTCCAAGCTAGCTTTATCTGAATCTTTGTGAATCTATTCTCCATGCTATTAAACTGAGCACATTCCAAATCGTTCAGAAGTAATTACACTTTTGTCTAGAGTGTAGGAGACTGCTCTCCCCAAACAATGAAATTCTCATTATTAGAGCTGGCACAGTAAAGGCAGTGGTGTTCACAACACTGTGCATTGTATCATCACAATAACTTATCCTAAGCTTGATGCTCAAAGGTGCATTGGAAATTAAAATTTCTCTAAAACCACTGTGAGGTTGGTTTGTTGGTTTTTTGGGTTTTTTTATTTTTTAATATGCATTCTTTAGCTCAGTATAATTAGAGTCTTATTTGACTTTTTAAAAAGCTCTATGCATTCAGATTTCCATTCTCCTCAGAAGGTCTGAATAATAGCTAAGTGCTCCAGCCGCTTGTTGTTCTGATCCACCACCATTCATATGCTGACAACTCCAGACCAACAGGTGAAGCGCAGGCCAGCATAGATGTGATAAGAGAATTCAAATGAAGCATTAAACAACCTTTTATTTCGGACAAGTGGAGGAAAAGCATGAAGCAATGTGTTGGTAAGCTCTTTGTCCAGTAGTACTGCTATTCTTAATATTATTTCCAAGATACACAGGAGTAACTTCATTCACCACAAAAACCTAACTTCTTTTAGTGTGAAGCAACAAAGCTACTGACCAGTGCACTGCAATATTTCCTGTCAATTTAAATTGAAAATGAATTCTAAATCCCACTGAAACTGCATGACAAATGCGGGCTACCAGTGGTCACAGTCATCAGTTTGGAACAACTAAGGAGTGGCAAAATTATAGCTTCCCAGTTTGACCTTTTGTTCAGTACTTCTTTTTTTTTTTTTAAGTCCCATCCAGCACTTCACTGATATTCTATAGTTAAAAAGAACAGTCTGATTTAAACACACCATGCCTGTGGTACACTTTAATCAGTACTTTTAGCCTTGACATTTCTCATTTTCAGAATTTAGCACACAGACACCATTGGTGAGATCAGTGGTCTTGAGAGTTGCAAAAGCAGACAAATAGAACATAAAGGCAGGCAAACAGAAACAAGTAAAATAAACCTTTGTAACTTAGATGAGCTAACAACTATCTGTGCTATCCAAATACTGTAGCTTTAATAGGTTTCTTCAAAGGAGCTATTGACTGATACTGTAATCCTCAAGTGTTTCCCTGCAAAGCTTATGGCCTGCTATGAATGTCCTAAGGGGCCTCTTGGATATATTCTAGGTCAAATCATTTGTGTTTTATTTTCTACTGAGCAGTTGCTGTAAGTCTGATAAATTATTGTTCCTTTTCTTATCAGGAGAAGAGTTTTCCTACTTAAAATAAGCATCTAGTTTCTTCTCTCAAGAGAAAGACAGTTTGAGATCGTTACCCCTGCCTTGGTTGAGGCTGGTAGAGATCTCCAGGGGAGACCTGGCCCAATCCCCCTGTTCAAGCAGGGCCACTGAGAGCCAGCCAGGACCATGCCCAGATGAATTCTGAGTATCTCTAAGGAGGGAGACGACTCAGCCTCCCTAGGCAACCTGTTCCTGTGCTCAGTCACCCACACACAAAAAAGCATTTCCTGATGTTCACAGGGGTCCTCCATTTCAGCTTGTGCCCACTGCACTAACCTTTCTCTGGCTGCACTGCCAACATCCTCAGAAACATCCTGTTAATTTTGATGGGAAGATGGGTTTTGCAGACTTTTGCCAATTTTGATTAGGTTTGAAGATGTCTTTATAGGAATTTTGTCCTACTCTCATAAAAATTTACCCAGAATTTTGAGCTGTCACTAAGATGGCAGTTGTTGAAACTTGGTAAAGTGCAACAAGGGTAAATTTTCAAAAGTGTAAGCTCCTGGAGCTTTACCAATAAAACTGCATCCAAGCACACTCTGTGGTGCTGTGTGCACACCTGTGTACACCTGGATCTGCTTCCCAGAGATGATACAACAACAGAATGTCAATTCAAACAGTATAAAAATGTCCTCTGTAACGTTATAAAGTTAATGCCCTTTGGGAATGATTTCTGTCACTGCTGAACACACAAATTGAAGCCATCTAAATGTTATCCAGTGATTTCCTTTTGATAATTACATACCACAACAGCAGAGGCAGTGATTATGTGTATTTTACCCATTCAGACCGGTCATTTCCTTCCTTCTGGAGACACATACGCTACATCTTTTCTGAACTACCTGAGTGAGGATTTTTACAACACAGTCCTCACTAGAAGACAGATATTACCAAAATGTTACATTCGTACAGACTGGCAATATTCTTAAATATGTATGAAGACAAAACTAGTCCCTCACAACCCCTCCAAACACTGCCTCAGGTAGGCCTGCAGTGTGTCATCACTACTACGGTCAAACTATCTAGAAGACCCCATGATGATTCAGTATCTTGTACTGTAAAAAGACCGAACACACTGCTTTGACCTCACATTAAGTACAGCCTTCATGATGATCAGCTAAATCTCTTGCTCTTAAAAACTATAAATGAACAAAGAAGTTAATTAAAATCACTTAAAGAGCAGTTAAATGTTTCAGTGAGGTGTAGCTGAAATACTCCTGCTGGGCTCCACGGAAAACAGTACTTTTTATTTTATCAGGGTCTGATTCTACACTACTGGTGCCATCACAAGTTTATCTGTTGACTTAAATCTTGTCAGAAACAATTCCTTATCTTCAAAACACTCTCTTAAAACGGGCCAAAAAATAGCAAAGCTATACATTAGTTACATACCCTAACATCCCACTGGCTGGAACTGTTATATTAATGAATTTCATCTCCATAAAGCATAAGAGAAAGGATGAGAAATAAACAAGCTCGAAAAAGACAATGACATAGTCTGCCCATGAGTAATTTTTCCAATGATGTTCTTTCTTCATGTAAAGTTGCAATATCACAAACTAAAATTATGTATTCCAAACCACTGTCTGGGCTTAAGCATTAGCCCAAAAAAAAAGGAAGGAAAATGGATCAGGATCAATTCTGTCTAGGAGAGCAGCTTCAGTGAATATCCAGTGACTTGGTCCTATGAGAAATAATAATCCCTAAGGCTTTTTACTTAGGGCTTGTTACATATGCATAATGAGCTGTAAGGGCTTAAATACCAATGTAGAGCTCTTGCAGGCTTTTATGAGAATACACTACCACCTATTTTGCAATGCCTTATAAAAGCCTTCAAATATGCAGGTCCACTCATTATCTTCACTTCTAGTGAAATTATCAGTGTCCTTGTCAAAGTGGGGGACTAACAGAAAAGTTACAGCCAATTTGTAAATAGGCAAGAGCTGTGCAAGCATGTTCACACCAGAGCTTTGTCAAAGTGCCTCAGTCCTGGGGTTCCACTGCCTTCTCTTGCAACTTTCAACCTTTCTAAAAATTTATCAGTACTCCATGTGAAGGGCCCAAACACATAATATCATGCACAATAGTCCCAGCAAGGAACATGGCATCGTTACAGCCAGTTCTGGACTTCCCCTGGACTGCTGCATGTCATGAATTAAGTGCTCACTGTCAGATGTGAAGTGGAAATTTGCAAGTGAGAAAGTAGTATGTTGATTTCCTTTCATAAGCACAGCAAATTTTATTGTAGGTATCTGTGACATGAATTGCATATCAGATGTAAGTTTTTAAATCCATCAAAATTCAAAGTTTCTTTTTTTTTTTACCCTTTATACAGACTTTCATGCTTTCCTGTTGCACAAACTTGGCATTAGGGTGATGCTTCAGACACCACGCCAAACGTGACTCTCACTTAAGAGTGTTCCAAACCCATTTGCTGTTTGCTGAACACACACACACTTCCAATTCACATCAGTGCAGCTAACAAATTTTAGCACCCTAAATGCCATCAGGCAAAGGTGAGGAAAAGTCTGCACTGCAAGTGGTTTAGCATTTGTAGTGGAGGATAGAGGCAGCCCAGCTAAGGTCAGGGCTTACACATTATTGTGGCGTGTTCTGTATGTGTAGCTGTGCATTGTACACTCCACGGAGTACAGATCTGGATGCCAAACTACTGCAGAGGCAGAATTGAAAGAATGGATGTAAGCACAATAGACCATAAGCAAACCTACCATTGTGTTGTGCTGAGAAGTGGGAGTCCTATGGCCACAGTTCTCTTGCGTCAGCAGAGAAACTGGCTGAAATTCCTCAGAGTGAGGCTTGTTGGGAAAACTCACATGCAAGGGAAGGTGAAAGGCTGGGAGCCCGTCACTCTCCTCTTCTCCCACTTTCTGTCTGCTTGTCACCATGGCTACCTCTCCATCTGCTTCCCCATACGGAGAGGCTGGTCGCTTGGAAGACATCCTGGAAGGAACAAAAGAGGAGAAAATAATGAAACCTCCAAATAAATCCTTAATGCCGTCATTGTGTGGTTAGGGGCCATTGTAACAGAAATGCCTTTTTTGTGCTGGCAGAGAGCAGGAAACCATCCAAATACCACTGCAAAGCATACACTATTGGGAACAATGGCCAAGCAGGTAGCAACAGAACAGTGGCTTGTTTGTTGTGAGCATAATACACTAATATAGCACTCTCTTGTATTCTGGCTTCTTAAACATGAAAATTCACCTAAGACTGCATAATGAAATGCAATTCCTTTAAAAAAATACCCATCTAGTTTTGCATTTGCAAGGGACTCTATGAAGATAGAATGTCTCCTGACACAAGCTATTGTCAACTTAGCTTTTAAGGAATAATCATCTGCATGTCATTATCGACCACAACTGATAATAAAATAAAGTAAAATAAAATACAATACAATAAAAGAACTTGCTAGCAAGCCAAAACGTCTGTGTTTACAAAATTTCACCCATGTGAGCAACTGAGTGCTACAATCATGTTGCAAGGAACTTTCCAGGTTTGCAGATCTGGTATAGTTAAGCAATTAAACATTTGGACATTAAAAATCTAAGCTTTTTGACAACATAAAATCAGGGGTGTACTGACTAAATGAAGATCCACTATCTCATCTTTCTACCTGTATATCAAATTCTTCCCATCTACAGCTAGATCCGAAAAATCTCCCATGAAAATGTAATTTATAACTATAACTATATAAAGAAGGATACACAAGGAAGATACATAGAGCACACATTGTAAAAACCACACAGAAATACTGACTTGAAATTCAGGCCTACATTGGGAAGTTTTTGATAATGTCGGATAACACCGGCCTGATAGGATGTGGTTATCTTCAACTTCTAGAAAAACTGAAAAAAACGTACATCATGGGAAAATTCAAACATCATTCAAGCCAAGCACTACTGAAAAATCTTATAGAAGCCAGAATGCTTTCAGCTTGGTCTCCTAAATTGAGGGGGTTACAGTGAAGTCTTAAAATGCAGACAAATTCTGGGATTAATTACAGCAACATTGTTCATGAAAATCAGGGTATATCCATGGATGGCATAAAAGACCCCCATGCTAACCAGGGGCATCTTCAAGGAGGGGATTGAGAAGAAATCCTCCAGGCACAGCCAAAAGCAGAAACGAAAAATAAAGAAATGTTTCACAGGAAAAAAAAAAAAGTTATAATCAAGGAAACTGAAGACTGTATGCAAAAGTTAAAAAAAGGGGCTGAAGTAATATTTCTCCTCCTCAAAAATCCCATATTTATGATTCTAATTACCCCATTTATATTTTCCACTCCACAGTTAAAGGACTGCCTTTCAAAAGCCCAGCAGCCTCTTGAACCATGTGTGGGGCTGCTGTGAGGTGGAGCATGTCCATACGATTTGGCATATTGAGCATGGAATGGTTCTTAGCAGCAGTCAACTGGGTCTGAAAACAAACAGTGACTTTAAACAGCCCTTTGTTAAGACTTATTTTGCTTCTAATGATCTCATTTTGAGCCTTGCCTCCTGAGCCAAGTTAGATTACATTAAAAAAAAAGGGGGGGGGGGGGAACCAACAACAAAAACTCAGACAAAAAAATCCCTACCAGAACCTATACGCAGCTGCACATTGCCTGTTCTGAACATCACCTATTGCCAGTGCTTAGAGAACCAATCTGTATTTTCTATTAATGTTTGACTTAGTCCAACAGACTAACACTTCATACATCCTACCTGAATTCTGTCTTCTAGGCTTTCCCACCTACGTGTCTGCAGCAAAGCATATGCACAAAGACAGAGATCACCAGATAGACTCTTACTGGCAGTTTTCTACTAGCCCACTGAATTCAGCATTTTACAGCTACGTTTGATGTGACAGATCTCAAGCCCTTCTGCAGAAACCATACAACTCCCTTCTAAAGTTAATGTGAATTATTCATATTTTGTATTGTATCGCACCGAGATCAACATTGCTATTGAATTTAAGTTTTTTGGTTACTCATTTTTCCACTACTTTAGTAGAAGCTTGAGTATTTACAAAATCTCTCTGAAAATCAGCACGAAGCAGTTGTCCCAATTTTGGCAAACAAAAAGGGAGGGACACAAGATCATTAGTCAATTATTCCACAGTAATTTCCTATACTTGAGAACATTTACGTTTGATAAAATGACTGAAAATATTGTAAGCCATGCACAAAAGTCTCCACTGCAATTCACTCTGACAATAAATTATATAGAGAGAGGATGCCTTGCTTTGTATTGATGATTTGGATTACATATTATATACTCAAACTGTGTCAAGAACTCCTACTGCTGTTAACCTAGAATAACACAGATTCTGTCACATTGCTTCACAAGGAAAGTTTGAATATCACGCTGAAATAAAGCTCTTCTGTTAACTTTATATGCGAATATATGGTTTCAGATCTTCATCTTCTGCCTGTCACTGTTCCCAAGAAAGATGAAATAATTTTCTGCAGGGATTTTATATAAACAGACAAGGAAGATAATAGAGGTCTTCATCTCCATGCACTTGCAATAAGAGATTATTTTGCTTTTGATCTAAATGAAAACCTACAGGTTGGATTGTAGACCAAACTAAAGTGATAGTAGAAAGGGTAGAAGAAACTTCTTCCTTTGTCTCTAAAACATCCAGTTTAAATTACAAGCCACATGCCCATCACCATCCTAAGAAGACTAACAAATTACTAAAATGGCTAAGGCAGCACATTTGAGGCTTTAATCTGTGTTAGTCTTGCAAGGACACTCAAAGAAATGGATACACAAACCTGGACAGCTCAATCATCAAATGCAATTTGTTTTCAGGCAGCTCTGTCCATAGCCAACCTGAGTCAGACAAAAATCAGTTTCACAGAAATTTCTTACTCCTTATAAACACCTGGGAAATTTCCACAAGAAAATGCAAGATTTAAATAAATAAATGAATAGATCGGTATCTGGTTTTGGAATCTCTTCCAAAAGGAAAGTAACTATCAAAGCCTACAGCAGCAAAGGATCAAATCTCTGAGAAGTTTCCAAGCAGAAAATATGAAACAAGAAAAAGTCATCTATAAATATCTTTCATTATTTCTACAGTTTTATTGGTCCATTTCCCAAATTTGATATGCCCCCTCATCATGCATCCTCTAATTCTCTTCTTTTCGTATATCTTGTTTATCCTACTGATCTAATACCAGGTCTTAATAGATTTCTTATCTAAGATGCAAGCAGAGTTCCCACCACCAACAATAAGGAAGGGGAAACAGCTAAATTCTGAGTAAGACATTATCTGAAACTGAGCTCTTTTAAACAGATCTAGATCTAATGAAGTACTGGAATTATCCCATCTTAACAAAGGTCTGCAAACATCCTGGATCTGCCCTCAGTGATAACACAACAGTTTACAGATCACACGACTTCAAGATCTTTTCCTCAAATTTAAACTCCGAACGATTTCCAATTACATCATTCTGAAAGGAGATTTACAATGTAACAGGAAACATCAATCTATGGGAAGGATTTAAAAAACTCCACAAAACCTTAAGATGTAACTCAGAAAAGTAGCAATACTGCGAACCAGATTTCAAATGTAAAAGGGTGTCACTGCAGATGAAATCTGTTGCAACTTCAATTATTTCAAGAAGAATTGCATTTTGAAATATCATTAATAATTTCTGCTGAATAAAAAGAGGTAGATGGCAATTTTTAGAGAACCTAAATCTGCAAAGTTCTGATGCACTGGGACACAGGTAGTACCCAGGCCATTCCACAGACATATTGGAATTATGAAATGTATCTCTATATTTGATTTTATCAGTGGTTCAGATGGAACTGAAGATTTAGTTCTGGTGATGAATTCAAATTTGATACTGTTCCCTGTCAAGAGACCTATTTCCAGAATGGGTTCTTAATATGCAGCAACTGCAGATAAAAAAACCCAAACCTGCTTTGTGTTAAATTTTCATTAAATAAATGCTTTTCCTGGTAGCAAGAATGTTTTTTTCAGGGAAGTAAAAACCTCATTGTTCCAACTTACTCTTATCCAACAAATATTTTATGTGATTCATATTACAACAGTTTCTCCAAATATTTCTTTACTGCCCTTCAATTTTTAAAACACTCTTTCATAGGCTTAAATTGATACCCTGTGTCTATTGATCTCAGAGTTTTTGCATTGACTTCAGCATGGTTGGATTTTCCCACTGGAGCAAGTAAGAGTTACACTACATCCACATGAATTGTTTCCTACACATATTGGTTCCATCCAAATAATTTCAGGCTGCTAAATATGACTATTTTGCTTGTTTGTTTTTTTCACTTTAATTCAGTGCCTCACACAAAAGTGATCTTTCCATGATCTTTCCACTGCTATGTATTTTTTTATTATTACTGTTTTTAACAGAACCTCACTTAAGTGTCCCCCACTACATCTCCATTTGTTCACTGGTTTTGGTTCATTTCATCCATGATTGTATTCCCAAAATAAATCTAAAGTGGTATTCAGTACTCAAGGAGATAGTGCCCTCTAGCACACAACCCGCATCCTTTCCAATTTGATTGTTCGTGCCATAAAATTTAATAAATTTTGTGTCATAAAACTCTGGTCTTGTTACATTAAGCAAAATACCTCGGAAACCTTTCGGATACCTACAAAAGCTTTTGGTGAAGGGGCTTATCCATGTCTTCAAAAGTGACAAACACAGATGTGTCAGGAGAAAAAGATATGAGGCCATAAATCTTAACTTGTTGGGAGTTAATTAAGGGATTCATCAATCATTACACAGCTCACACCATACATACACAGGGAAAATCCTGTCAGCTGCCACAACCCACAGCAATCTATAGGTTAAAAACTCCCAAAGTCCCTCTGTTCTGACTATTTATAAATGACTTCGTACAATCCAGCATTAAGACCTGTAATTATAAAACAGCATTAAAACAGGCCTGCAAAGTTGTGGATAATTATAGCTGGTACACTTTTTAAAGAAATAAAAAAAAAAAGCTTTTCCATTCAAACACAGGCTTTGCCTCTTTGACAGCTCCAAGTCCACAGGATGTAGAAAGATGATTTAAATTGTATGTCAAAATTCTGACTGTGCAAGACTTTCTTTTTTTCCCGTATCAAGAGAGGCGTTGTTTTCTCACCATAACCAGGCGTGACAGCGCCTGACTGGAGTGGCACAGCCAGTTTCTGAATCGGCATGAAAACATTCACCTCTTGAGTTTCTCTGGCAGCTACAAACCAAGCCTTTCTCATGGGCAGAGTTTAAATCACTGGGCCCTGTATGTCAGAGATGGGAGCAGAGTGTGAGGACAAGAGGAGAAGATCAGCAGCAATGTGGAGCATCAGCCCCACAACAACAGCACCAGGAATTTGCTCCTGAACATGGCCTGAGCCCAGATTAAATACTAAGTGCTAAACCAGTCCAAAAACTTCAATGGGATTCAATCTGACTCTCTGCAGGGATATTTACCTCTAATTACAGTACTTGTTGGAAAGCTGCAGACTGCTTTTCCGCAGGAAATAATTATGATTACAGACAGCAGCACTACTACATATATATAATGTATAAGCATACACACACACACACACATATAGATGCATAAACACAAGCTCATACAAAATGTCAGCAATGCATCTGTATCACCCCTGATCACATTTAACTGTAATAAAACAGTTCTTCTTCCCAGGTTTACAGAAACTATGATCTCTCCTCACACACAGCCCTGGCAAGAGGTGCCAGTTAACACTAAGAACAGTTTCCATTTTGTTTTGGCCCCAAAGTAATTAATTGTTTATGTACACTGAATAACTAGTACCTTTAAAAAAACCAACCCTATTCATTTTGACAAGATTACTTGTGTAATAAGGTATTACTCAACATGAGTAAGGGTGGCAGACTCCCACATACTGTCCCACTGGGAACTGCAAGCCTGACTTGTTTCTACACATACCACTAAAAACAGACTTCATCTGGCAATATCTTTGAGTCATTTCCAGCCTGGTTTGGAATTATTTACTGAAGTAATTCTACAATTTAAAAAAAAAAAAAAAAGCAAAAAAAGCAAAAAAAAAAAAAAAAAGAAAAACTCTATAATCTGCTAATCAGTAAAAACTACATGAAACATGCTCTCATCTGTCACTCACACTGAGGTGGAATAATCTGTTAATTATTACTTTCTAAGATCATATCAATCACTTATCTTTTAAAATACACCTATGCTACGAATAAGTTGTGTTATTCAAAAGTGGTTTTGGGGTATAAATCAACTTTGTTAACACAAACCAAGATCACTATAGCATAACCTGCATAATATTTCTGTGTCTATTATTCGAGCTGCCACAAGTAATCCTATGGTTAGGGGCACCCAATAATTTCCATTTCACCCAGCCCACCTTCTCCCTGAGGCTTTCCAGAATTCCTCTCTGTATGGGGTAACTTTAACAATTTTTGATAGTCCTCCAGTTTAGGGGATTCTGAATATAAAATGGGATAGAATATATTATCCCAAATCCATTTTAAAGTATAGTGTAATATCAGCAGCCCAGCTCATAAACCTGATATTCCACATACTATGGAAACAGTTTTTTTGAGAAAAGCTACTGCTCCAAGTTCCAGTGGTAAATGTTTTCAATTTTACAAGATTTGAAACTCTCAAATAATAAGGTTGTTATAAGTGTCCTTCAAGAAAATGTTAACAAAACCCTTTTTGTATTAGAAAAACGAAGAAAAACCCAAAACCCAGAAAACCAATTTCTAAAAATTCTATGTCACCAACTGAAATTTTAGCTCCATTTTCTTGCACTTTTCTTGCAAGGAATTTATGCACTAAAAAACAACTGTAAAATCATAGTAAAAATCCATTGTCAAAAAAAGTTCATCTTGAACATTCCCAGTGTGTGCTACACAAGCTTTTTTGAAGCAGGTGACTGGGAAAGACTGTGCATGACCAAGTTTTTGGTGAAATACTGTAGCCTGAAACAATCCAGCCTTCAACCAAAACAGAATTTGAAAGGTAATGAATGTACTGCTATCTACTATCTATCTATATTCTACTACTGTAATGAACATTACCTAATTTTATATATCTCAGAGAGACTTTGGACCTTACTGCTGTGTGTTAAGCGGGAACATTCAGCAATTCACCCAGAGACTCATTCAAAATCAGCTTCAGCATGAGAACCTGTGTTCTCATGATTTTTGTCTGGTTCCTGTCAACTTCATCATCTTTTTGCTTTCCACTCATCTGTGTATATCAACTAAAAGAGACAAAAACCTACTAAGACATTTATAAACCAGGAAGTACAGGATGAGATCTTAGTTCCTGAAAAGATGTTTCTCAGATGATCAAACTTCAAAAACCAGTGAGTTTTGAGAACTTCTTAAACTAGAAGAGGCACATAGTGATAACACGGTTATGGCACCGGCAGGACACAACTGTGGTGGTGCAGTGTCAAAGACGATAAGCATCTATCAGCACAAACTCTGAAACAGCAGGATGCAGTCATTGTTGATGTTTCAAGTAAACTGAGCCTGATCACTGGCTTCTTTCATGCAAAAGACTCTGCTTGGATGATTTTGAATTAAATCCACAAGCTCATTTATTTTCCAGTGCATCCTCAAATTAACTCTGGCTTCCTTTCCTTCCACCCCCCAACCTTTCAGAAATGTACCTCCCCCGACTCTTCAGCTCCTCATACATCTTGCCTTTTTATTATTTATTTACTATACTTTTTATTAGTATTTAAAATTTGTCATCATGCCACCACAAAAATAGCAGAGTTTTGCTTTTATTTTTACGTAAAGTTTTAGGAACTGCTCGCTGCTAAAAGCACTGTCTCAATCACTGTGACATTAGGTAATCATCACTCTTCTGCTTGCTGAACTACAAAGAGGATCTAGTCAAATAATTAGAGATTCCAAGCCTTGAGATTTGACTGTACAAACTAATACCTGAAAATGACAGAAAAGTCGTCAGTCCTTCTCCAGACACTGAGTGGGAGAACTGTGCCACATAAGGAATTCATACATCACACAGAGACAAGCATACCTAATTCCCACTGAGTGAAGGCAAGAAGTTGAAACGGCTTTAAAATTATGACAATTATGACCAACTTATTACAAGAAATTTGAGGAAGATTTGGCTCATTTTGAAAAGTTAGTAAATATTAAAACTTCTTGCAGTTTTGGAAGCTTATTCTTGGTCATTTTCAGTATTTGTCTAATCAAGCTGACATAAATTTTTCTTCAAGCATTGTTAAATGATTACTTTCAGTAGAACCAACATTAATAATAAGAATTCTCTCCCAAAAGATGCCCAGATTTCATTATGAGGAGCCATTATTTTAACTGAGATCTTGGTAGAATATTACACAGCTTTTCCCACTCTTCCATCATGCCACTGTCTGATGTGAGTGCCAAACAGCCACTGAGCTTCAACCCCCCTCTCCTTTCCCTTTATTTAAATTTAAAACTCAACAAATGGTAATTTTAAGTATTTTCTAAGCAACATTTCCCCTGCAGAGTTTGTGTGTAATCACAAACAAACCAGAAACATGGAAATATTTTGAAGTTTCTTTTTTTTCCCCCTTCATTTTCAGTTTCCCTACTATTGAGTTCAGAATAACTTTACATTGCATGTGCGTTTCCTTCCTGTAAATGTACATATAATAGCACTTACGAAATAATTTTCAAGGTGTTTACACATCTGAATTTGCAGTATGATTCTACCTTACTATGCAACTTCTACTCCAACCATCATTTGCATCCACGTTTGCACCATGTCTATCACTTTGCAAAAAAAAAAAAAAAAAAAAAAAAAAAAAAAGAAGCAAAAACTCACAAGCACACACAAACACATCCATCCACAGGTTGGATGGTTTGGATGGTCCTGTATGTTTCCTGGCAATTCTGATCATGCTAGTGAAGTAGATAACAACTGATAGCATGAACTTGCATCACTGAAATATTTGGCCTCTAAATAAGTTTAGCAGAAGCAGAACTGATGCCTCAAGGAAACCATGTACCCCGTTAAACCTACCAGACACAGTGAAATTGGTTTTGCATTTCTGTGTGTGGTGGGGAGGGTACGAAAAAAAATATAAATAAAATATACTTAAGCAGAGCAATGTCTCTAATGGATGTAAACATTTTCTTTCCAACAGGTTAATTCCAGCTGCGCACAGAATTTTATTATTCCTTTTGGTTCACATCCATGTGCAGGCTCCTCCCTTTTTGGAGGGTTTGTAAATGACAGGTGCGTTCTTGGCCCAGAAACAAATAATCCTGGAGTCCCCAAGAAAGAAAAATCAAACTGAACTTGAAGATAAAATCACGGGGAATAAATACATTATTGCCTTTCCATTATGCTAAAAAAACACCACAAAAAAATTCAAACCTTTATAATGTATAAGCAATTTGAAGAAGGATTTTCAAAGCTGAAAAGAGATTGTTCCAAAGCCCAGATGTTGCCTTTCAGAAACTAGTGAAAATTGCTGCCTCGGAAAATTACTCTGAAATGCCAATAGAGTAAAACAAAAATTGTTTAAATAAAAATAATTTTACTCAGACGTTCTGATATTCCAAAAGAGAAAATGAACTTTTTTTCAAGCATTCAGGAGGTTTTGAATTCGTATCTACTACTTTAGATGATCCACAATAATGCCATCTCTGGCCCAGCAAATGAGGGATAGAAGAGGGAAAATTTATGGTATGATGTGAGAGCTCCAGCCTCACTAACTGTGCTCACTGTACTGTCTGCTTCAGTTATCTTATGACTGTTATACTCTTTTCCTGGTTTTTATTCAGAAAAATGTAAGAATTAAAAATCTACATTAAAAAAAAATGAGTGGTGCAATCACACATCTGTTCACTCGCAGTAGCGCTGTACAAGACTTTTCACATCTGTAAATTTCTGATTTCTGAGCCTCCATGTTCCATTTCCAGCACTACTGGACACTTTTCAGAACTTGTTTGCACATGCTAAGACTCTTCTTTATGTAGGTAAATGGATTGACTTCAGCTGCCTGAAATCTGATTTTTTTGCTTTATTTGATTCAAAGATATATCTGTAAAATTACAAGATAAAAGAAAAATCATAACCAGCTAATAATAGTAATAATTACCTAGCTTAACAAACTAACTCTAGACACTGCTGGAGCTGCTAGGTAAGAAAAATACAGCTCTTAGTCGTGTAACACACATTTATCCTTGCACAGACAAATGCATATTAGCAGGAAAGGTAAAGAAAAAAGTCAACAAATAGGAAAATGAGAGACCATGCTGAACAGACAACCGTAAGAATCATAAGAAGCCTCAAATATTCCTTTAGAAAAGCTGCAGTGGCAGGCACAGCAGCACCACAGCAAAAAGAGGTCTACTTAAAAAAGCTTAGGGACCTGTGGAGTGGGGTAGAGAGGAGAAAAGCCCTGAAAGGAATATCCTTCCCTCCAAGGAAACTCAGAGGATGCTGCTCACCCTTCCATGGGTGCTCTGCCGACCTTCACGTCTGCCAGGCAGCAGTGGTGCCCATCAAGCTCCACAGAGCCCCAGCTGTACAAACCAGCACTGTCAAAGGACACAGCTCAGGGGTGGATAAACCAGGGAGGGGTGGCTAACATACTGACCACTGACTGAGCTTGCAAGGATAAAGAAGCCTTGATGGAGAGAAGTAATCATCCATTGTGTTTGTTTATTTTACCTCCTCCACCACATACTGGAACCTTTTTTGTTTTTTCCATTACCAAAACCATCCCCCACTGAGAGGCCTTTGTGATCTAAAAGGGGCAGAGCCCCTCTTTCTTAACACTGGCAAATTTATGTAGGAAGATTCATTCAAACACATCTTCAAATAAACATCTGACTCTTCCCCTACATCACACGGCCTTTAAACAGACTTAAAAATCACAATTAAAATGCTCTTGCCTAAAACTGCTTTTACTGAGATATATTAAAACAATTTAGCAGTCTAAGGCACATATTGCCATGAAGTCCAGCTTCACATGACGGCAACAGTATTCTGAAAAAAATAAATATACATTACAGTTAAGTAAACCCTGCTGTTACTGCCATAACAAGTGATATAATAGCTTTCTTAAAAAGACTTCTATCAAAAACCCTCTCCCCACTGGAGATACCCTTAATTATACTATAAGTGAATCTAAATCCAGATGTTCAGATTTGAAACGTATATCACAGGTCTCATGAGGAAAACGACCACTGCATGGGAAATGCGGCAAGAGAAGGAGGACCCTCAAGAGAAGGAGGACTTTTGTATCCCTTCAGGCAGAAGAGGTGTAGGTGCTGAGCATCTCAGAAAATTAACTTTTTTCTTAAACAAAAATGAACAACAAATTTCCTTACTTCTATTTTTTTTTCTTTTTTTTTAACACTCCCCACACATACATCACTTTTTGGTTTTCCTACATGAGCTACATGGATTTGGCAGTGAGAACCATTCAGGCATGCAAAAATTCAGTCCAAGGGCAAGAGAAAGCCTTTTGATGTATCTGAAGACAACACTAGAAAGAAAACTTCTTTACTGTGGCATACCTGCTGCAGCCAAAGTAAGTGATCAGGAATAATTACTGTCCAATAAATTAGGGCATGGAGAAGAATCATGGATTCATTAGCACCATGTATTAACTAACACCTCTGTATCACTAATGATAAGTTAGTAAGGCTAGTGATAAGTTACATTTTCAAGGTTAACAGCTACAACTGGATACAAAACACAACTGGAAAGGTCCGCTATCCTGGCTTTTTATTTGAAAAAGGTAGTAAATAGCTTTTCATTTGGGTAAGTGGTCACCTGGCAACTTCTAGGGCTGTTGAATGAAACCTTGGAGAAAAGGATTGACTGCAATACATCAGAGAAATTTATTTCTGAAGTATAGCAATGGCCTTTGGCATTGATGATTGCCAAAGAAGCACAAACACTGAAACTATGACCAGATTGATTACTCCTGAATGCCTTTTCTGCCTCAGGATGGACTATGAAACCAGGACTCAACATTAAGAATTCAGAAGACAGCAAAGTCCTGTGTGATCCCACATAATTTATTGAACCTTTCCGGCTCCCAGTTTTTCTATTTTTACATAAGAGATAAGAATGTTTAACTGCCTTTATAAAATGCCATGCAAGCTCAGATTTTCCTTTTTTAAAAGGAAACATTTTACTGGTGATCGCTGTTTGCATTACTTACTTGTATCATTAATTTACCCTGTGGGTTTGTGTGCACTGACACTTAAGTGATGACAAAAATTAAGTTCTCTCATCATCTACTGCATTTTGAAACTGCAAAACTAAGTTTCACAGAATCACAGAATATTCTTAGTGGGAAGAGACCTGCAAAGTTCACTGAGTCCAACTCTTAAGGAAGTTCCTACTTGGAGTCCTGCCAACAGACTGTAATAATGGGGTTTTTTTTAACCTAATGACTATATGTACATTAAAATCTATCCAACCTTCTTTTCTGGGCAGTGATAATTAAAACCAAACAAAACAAACAAAACCCAAACAAATAATTAAAAAAAACCCAAACAAAATACCAAAAACAAACAAAAAAACCCCCAAAACACTCCCAACAAAACCTCCAACCAACCAACCAACAAAAAAAAAAAAATCCCAAAAGAAAAAAATAACAACTAAATAAAAACCCCCTAAACCCCACATTTAGCAGGAGAATGTCACTGCATCCTTTTCACTACTGTCCAGTGTCACTGGCTGGCATTTTTAGCAGTCTGTAAATCCCTCCCTTATAAAAGAGCTCATCAGATGTGCCAAGATTTTTTTACCTTTCTCCTCTCTTCTCTCTCATCCTCCATCGCCATATTTGCTTTACAGGGGATGATCAGAAACCACAGCTGTTATCAAGCCTTTACACCCCTAGCTGCTGACTTCGCTCTACCTCCTTCCCAGCCCACATGATATGAATATAGAGCACAAGACAGATTTTAAAAATATTAAAGTGCCAAAAACATAGTTTGCCTTGCTGTTAAGAGAATTTCAAATAAGCTTCAAATATTAAGATACCTACAGAATTCTGAAAATCTCACTGGGAGCCCATCTGTGTCTCCAAGCACCTTCATAGCTCTCAAAATCTCATCTCACTCCTTTCTTATACACAATTTATTAGCAAGCATTCTGTACTTGCACTACACTTTTCATCATCCTTAAATGCACCTACAAATACTAATTACTCTTCACATATCCCTTCTCATGTGAAGTAAATAAGGATTATTATCCCCTCTGAAGTAAATACAGATAACTAACTCCTTTTTCCAGTCTGAGGAGATACAGAAGGGGATCTTAAGTGGTCTGCACACCATAAAGAGGAACTACTGAAGCATGGACTAAGACACAGAAGTTCTCCATCCTGTGCTCAGACAGACTGTGACAGTCTAAATTTCACCCGTCTATTTGCAAATGATACTCTTAGCCCAATTGTTCCTCTTTGCTGGCTGCCGATCAAATATTTAATGCATACCATAAAATGAAAATATGAACTCTACAGCAGTGCCTCTTATTTGTCATGCCCCATTACTTAGACAGGGTGATAACGTGCTCACGTGACAGTTTTCAATTTTATTATAGTCTCTATTTGCTCACTCACTTAAGATGTTTAAAGAAGAGTTGTATGGATTATCAGGCTGTCTGAAAAGTTCAGTTCAGAGCTCTTCAAACATATTCATTTTCATCTTATTAGCACAAGTAAAGTAAAAGCCTTAGGCAGGTAATTTACCATCCAGTTTATCCAAAGGGACTTCTAAAGGAAAAGTCAACCTTTGTAAATTGTTGGTGATAATCTCCAAATTGATCATTAATTATCAGCTGCTACTAAGCTTTTCTTCCATCAGCGGCACTGTGAAAATAATGCATTTCTCAGAAAATCTACCATTGTTGTCACTGCCACCTGTGTAATCAGCCCTTATTAAACCCAGCAAAGTTCCAGAGCAGGCAGCTGCCTTGCTAAGTGAATTCTGTCCCACCACGGCATTTTCCAGGCAGCTTAAAAATTAGTTATCCACCAAAAGGAAAGCATTTGTTATTAATGGTATATTTTAAATTCTGTACCTTCCCATGTACAGTAGCAGCTACAATTAATTTAAACCCATTCAACTGTGTTTAATAAACAGCACATTGTTTTGTACTGCCAAACTCAAGCTGACATACACAAACTTCATCTTTCCCTCTGCAGTTTTATCACTTTTTTTCTACTGCAAGTCAATGCTTACAATCCAACAGTAAAAGTTTGAAAAAGATCATTCCAGACGTTGTGCAAATGAACGCTGTAAAAGACCAACTGTTCAACATCTCACACCACAGAGAATCAGAGTAGGACCTTTTTGTACAAGAGTTTGCATGTCAAAATCCAATTCAGCCTTGACGCAAACATTCTGACAACTGTTCTCCAGAATTGCTGAGTATATAGATAAACACAATTTTCAGAATTTTGGGAAATACTGTGATCAATGTACAACATCTGACAGTCCCACAGTCCCTACTTTAATCCACTTCAACAGACAGTCACAGCTAACCTCCCTGCAACAGCCATGGATGTCACACACCTCACCTACAAGTGCAACCAAAACCACCTGACAAACCATACTTTAAAAAACAACCAGGATCCCAAAAAGCACTGCAATAAACTGCAAGTCTGACAACCATTTAATCATTTTTTTGTCATCTCACAGTTAAAAGGAAGCAAAGAATTAATATTAGAGGGAAGAAACAGGCAAGCAATTAAATTTTTTAGAAATATAGTATCTGGAAATAGTATCCAGAAAAGGCTGTATGGTTACAAAGCACATCAGTTTACTTTAGCTTGAAAATTATCTACAGGTAAAACACCCTAACACAGGTGATATGCCACCACCACGGATTGTAGGTATAAGACAGCAACAACTTGAAGCCTTTTACACTTGAGAATGGCAGTTCCAGCAGCATTGCAATATATTTCTCTGGTTTTGCAAAAATGGAAATGCGAGCTAATTCTACAGATGTGCAACCACATCATCTTGAAAACACATACAGAAAGTAAAAGAGTTTTGTTCACATTTAAAAGGACTGACTGCTCACTGGGTTCATGACCTCTGTCCATTGGCAAAAACTCCACACTGAGTCCTGATAATTCCAAATGCAATGGGATTACAGTCATAAACATGGAAAAACACAGCAGTACCACAGCTGAAAGAAGAACCATCCCTTAAAGGTAGTTTTGCTCAGATACTCTCAAATTCAAATAATTCAGGTTTACAGTTGCAGCACAGGTGCTTTTAAATAATATATATGAAATTTTTAGCTCAAAGGGCAGGAAGCCTGAAATGGAATAGAACCTTACAGAGAGATGAGACACAAATCTAGTAAAAAAGAAGGGAATATACTTATATTTTTATCAGTGAGCTGGTGCCAGTGAATAGGCTGCTTTTCTTGCAGGAGCTTGAGCTATAAATACTTCAATCTTGAGCAAAGAAAAAGGAATCCATCCAAATTATTAAGGTGTGCTTTTGTTCTGGACAGGGGTAATGTCAAACGGTGCCACCTCACTAAACAGTCCTGAGCACTGGATACACTGAGAGGCAGAGAACTGCCTGCCATATCCTGGGTTAAACTTCTAGGACTAAAAAGGGAAAAAAAAAACAAACCCACACTCACAAGTGCAAGTAAAACACAGTTTAGGGAGAGAAAATAAATCCTGTGATGTGATTTATAGATAACTCTTTTCAAGACTCTCAATGTATGCTTAATACTGGAAACGAGATTTGTCATCAGCAAACAATTTAATAATCCAGTTACATGAGCAGTAACAATTCCTGGGCTGGTAATGAACAATATGATATCAAAGTTGTCATCTCTTAAACAGAATCTTGGTTGATTTTCTGTACATGAGTAGTCTTCATTAATTCAATTGTGCCCTCAGTGTGTTTAGTGCCTGTCTAGATAGAGGAGAAGAGAGTCTTGCAAAGGTCTCTCTGAGGATTGAGTGAGCTTTGAAATTCTAACTTGGGCCACGTTATATGAAATAGAATCCAGCTTACTTGCCAGGAAGCAATAAAAGAGAACTCAGTGAGCCTGCTCATGTGAATACATCTCAGCAGAATCAGGGCCCACTTGAGCCACAAGGGAGGAGAAACTTAAATAAAGCATTTCAGTCTAACCATTCTTTCAGCAGTTCTTAGTCTGTATTAGTAGCTAACGTCTGAGGAAAGGAAAGGTTCGCTGCTTGGCAATAGTGTGGTGTTAATGTAACACAATCTGTTAAATGAAAAAGCAAAATTAATTCCAATTTGGTGTCTTCACATTTCACACTCCAGAGACTCTCATGGACTGAATGAAAGACAAGAAGGGGAAGAGAAAATATAGTGATTTTTTTCAAAAATTAATTGTCTATTTCTTTGCATTTCGCTTAATTAAATCAAGAGGCAATCTGAGGAGAAAACAAGAAAGGTCTCTTATTTTTATAGGTATTTCTCACCATGTGGCCTAAGAAATGTCTGCCTCTGTCCATCTTTCACTGCTTACTCTCCCTCTTCCCCTTGTCCTCTCCACAATCCTAATGTTTAGCTTTACTACATCCTCACAGCAAGGAATGGATTAAGCAGAATTACTTACTGCTACGCCAATTAGGGATGAATTAATTACAACTTTGCCTCCTGTCCCTCTAAGGTTGCAAGTTTGTCTAGCAAGCACAACCTGAACAGAGTGAAGTGAAGAGCTGCAAACACTGGAGTTTGCAGAAACCAACTTTTCCTCCTGACCTATTCAAGCCTCTCACTGCACAGGGGTGACTTAATGTGAGTTCTTCTCTGGAGGCAAAAGCACAGCTGAGCTGCTGTACTCCTTGGTACTTCAATTCCTAGGACTGGAAAGGTGGGGGCAGTAATAATACCTATTTTTCAGCAGCATTGTGCAAGTTAATCCCTTAATATTTTTAAAGCACCTTGAGGCCAAAGCACAACAGAAGCACAAAGCGTTACCATCATCATAATAAACTGGGGCATGTTCCAATTAGACTGTTCCTAGTGAAGTCTCCACTGGAGTAACATGCATGCACTGTCCAAACCAAAAGACTGGAAAGCCACACAGGACTTTTTTTTCCTCAGCTGCCCATTTTTATCCTTATTTATTTTTTTCTGAAAAAAAAACTTTGCCATACCACCCACCACCCACATTTACTTCCAGGCTAATTATACTTTCAATGACAACCAGCATAACGATGATGATAGCTTACAGAGTCAAGGGAAGGCCTAGTCAAATAAACAGGATAATTTCCCTTGGTCTCTCACTTTTTTCCACTTGGTGATTAATGTCAAAACTTGTATGGCGATACACCTTAAAAAGACTAAAACAATCTTTGTTTCCTTTTTCTCCTTTTTTGCTACCCCTAAATACTTCCAGCAGCACCCTCCCCAACCTATAAATTGCCAACCAAACCTTCCACTTCACCCTGGCTACAGAAAAAAATGAAGCAATTCTGAACAATCCACTATCACAACTTAAATCCCCCAAAAGAATTAAAAATAATCCAAGAACAAGAGCCAAGGGCCCAGTATCATGTCACCTTCCATGTAAAATTCCAAAAGTGGCACAGAAAGCAGATACGTGTGTCTCTCATACAAAATCACTCATGTAAGCAGTCCCACCCGATCCCCACTTTCCTCCTGTGTTAATTCCTTTTTCTGTTCCCTTTTCACTCCCCAACAAGACCATCGGTGCTCCTAGGACAAGCATTTCATAGTTCAAGGCGAGGCTGGATGCAGCCCTGAGCAATCAGATCTAGTGAGTGGCATCCCTGTCTTTCAAAGTGAAGTTGGAACAAGATGATCTTTTAGGTCCTTTCAACCTCAAACCATTCTGTGATTCTGTGACAGTGAGGCCAAATGACCTCAAAGAGTTAAAAGCTCCTTTTGACTTTAGCACCTTCTGAAGCACAGGAGAGGGATGCCTAACCCTGCAGAGAGCACAGCATACCAGCTGCCACTGATTCCAACACAAAGTCTGGGCATTTAATTTTGAGCTTTACAACATCAGGAAAATAAGTTACTAATATCTCCTTTTTGATTACTCTGTGGTGATTTTCTGCAAACTCACACCCTGTCAGTCTAAGTGTTCTGCTTTGCCAGCCTGGTATTACCTATGACATTATAAAAGGACATTCCTGTACAAACAGAGCATGAACACAAATATCACTTTCTCCACAGAATAAATGTAATGCTGCATGTTTGGTGAAATCACTATATAAAGTGGTAAAGAAGGCACCCAGAAAAAGTACCCCATGGACTTGATTTTAACATATTTCGAGATTTTTTTTTTATATATATATAATTGTTCTGAGATTGTGACATACTAAAAAGTGCCACTATTTACCCAAAGGAAAATATTTTAGTTCAGTTCTCTGCCATTATTTATTCTAGCCCATTTTCCACATCTATATAGCTTGTACCATTATTGACACAGCTATATGAGTAATAACATGTATCATGCCTCTTTCTGTACACAACTCATAGAAAGAAGAATAGGGTGGTTCAGCCAAATGACTAATTATTAAGGGTATATTTCAAAAAAAACAGAAATCAATTGCACATCATAGTCACTGACTGTGGTCATTCATTACATCTCTGCTGTAGATCCTGCTCTGCTTTACAGGAGATATGTCATTACCAAGAGGCAGTAAGGAAATACTGTAGAAGTTTTAGCTGTCTGAATGATAAATAACGTTAATGCTTTGCAATGTACAATACAAAAGATGAAAAAAATGACACAAAAAAAAAGATGATGGAGCAAATAGGAGTGCTGGTTCCCTGGTTCAGTGACATACTCTTCCAATGTACCTCCTTTGGCACCTATTACTCATACAAACAGGTAACACCTATCTGAGCACCTATGGTGCTCTCTTGCAGACCACTCCTAACTAAACACTTAGAGATTCTGACTTGATTATCTGAACACCACGGAAGACCCCAAATGCAGATGAAGCAGAGTTTTAGAACTGAAATACTCACACACCTAGTAGGCTTATAAAATTTTCAAAGTCGGATAACAATAACCTAGGATGTTGAAGTGCCCTGGCTATAATGTGTTGCTTTAATTGTATACCCTTAGTAAACCTTAAGGAAAAAAAAAATCCACAAAAAGTCCAAGCTTTCAGCCTTAATAATGTCCATAGCCTAAAATCAAGCAAGAACAAAACTAGGCTGTGTAAACAAAGAGGAAAAAAAGAAAAAAACCCTCAAACCTCTCAGTCAGCACAGCTGAGAAGCCCAGGAGTTCATCCTGTCCACTTGGAGTGTGTGAAGCAACAGCATGAATCTCTTCTATTTATTTTTCTGAGTGCCTTACCTCAAGACTAGATGTTGAGAGGAATAAGTCTTTGGTTCTCTTGCCCCTATCTATCTACTTGGACATCCTTCAACGACTACACTGTATAATTTGTTAGATGCTAACCATGTCCCATCCCTTACTCTACAACAGCAGCAGTTATCTTTTTATTTTTTAGGTAATATTGCCTATATTTCACAGGACAAAATTAAAATACACATTCTTATTTGGATTATTAGCAATGTAAAAGCATACCCTGCTACCAACTAACATGTAATAGGGATACTAAAAAACCCTGAACAATCCCACACCAAAAGAAACAAAAACAGTAACAAAAAAAATAAACTGTACTTAAATGGCCCAAAATCTGGGTTTTAAAGTTATTTCATGTACACACACCCCCCCCCCCACCCCATTTCAATGTTTCACAATTGCTTCTTCATTCCCGAAACATGAAATCATTCCAAGGGGACTCCAAGCTATGCTGTATTTTCCATGTTTCACCTCAATAAAATATTACAAATACATTACTATGTAGTTGGGATTCTACAATCATGATAACCGACTAATGTTTTCGTAATATTGCCACAAACCACATCTATTACCTCATACAAGAGCACAATGTTTTGGCAATGCCGTGTAAATAGCAGGAACAACCTCACCCTCATCTTCCAAAATAGTTCTTTGAACACATTTCCAAAAAACAGTACCAACAAAAGCCCTGCCACTTCATTCCTTCCCTCCACCCTCATGATGGATGAGAAGAAAGCAGTGAAACAAGCACTGCCCTCTCCTATCTCTATGTTATTAAGAGGCTCTGGATCACAATCATCCATGGCTACATCACACTGAAGTCAACAGGAAACATTCCAAAACCTGGAGAAACCGCATACATTAATTAACCTCAACAGGTGATATCCAGAATAAGGGTTAAGAAAAACAGACTGTTTAATCTTCCTGTCTCACATGTCTCAACCAAGTCATGGTGAGGGCTGGGGAAATACCTAAATTATACCAGAAACTTAAATAGTGCCCCATTTTAATGTGAAAATGACACTGAAAATTACAGCAGAAAAAACTGAAGATGAGGTGAAAATTCTTTTGCTTGTGGCCTGACGCTTTAGCAAGTCCAAAACCTACGGAACTTCAAAGGAATCAGTCACTCAAAGCCTAACAGGGCTGGCCTTTATTTATGTGTTTAATCTACTATATTCCTTCCCAGACTTTACCCAAAATGGTTTCAAGCAACTTACTGTTAATAAGGATTAAACCTACTTAACTGAAGTATTTCCAGAGATCACATCACTATCAGGCCTGATTAACAGGTCTTGAAGTCTACAGCAGCGAGACTGCACTCCTCATATATTCTAAATATGATTATATATTTGTATTCTGGATTCCTTCTCAGTGAGAACCAGTGCATGCAAAATAAATTCCACAATCCCACATCTTGTATACAAAGGGCATCACACATATCCTGCGACTTAAGCTATTCTCCTGAAATTATCTTAGTCTCACACAATCACACTTCAAATACCCCATATGTCCACTTTGGTTATCCCTCCTTTGAAAAGCTAATAAATGTAATACTTAGATGCAACTGCATTTCATCTAGAAACAATTATCTGCAGTACTTCATGCCAGGAAAAGCATCAATAGGCATAGTTAACAACACTTCCACTTTATTTTCCTCCCGTCTAATGGGCCCAATCCAACACCCAAGTGAAGTCAATGAGAGCCTCACAATTGTTTTCAGTGGGAGCTGGACAGAGCCTCACGATCGCACATGAATGTGAGGTTTGTGCAAGGAGGCCGTGTGACAAGCACAGCCTCTGTTTATTCACACCACGATATTGCAAAGGGAGAGGAAGAACAAACTTCCCGGGATGTTCCCACTACCCAGAGCTGCTGAAGAGCCAGTAATAAAAGCTCTGGAGGTGGAAGCAAACACTGCTCTCTGGACTTGCTCGGTCCTTGTTCTCTTTTCTAAGACTGTCTGTAAGAGCTGAAAGCTGGACTGACACAAGCACCTGGTGAAATTAAACATTTACCTGTTACTCTCCCTGAGTGCTTTTAAAATTAAAAAAACAATACAAGACCCACCCTTGGTGCTACACAGAGCCCCTCCTACTCACCTGGGGTGTTTTCATCTAAGCGTAAAAACAAGTCACCTGCACAACAGTTCTCAGTTACAATGCACTTGTCTTGCTTTATTGAACTCTACTTGATACAGAGTTTAAAAATGGCAAACACTTGATTTCAGGCACTCACTTTGATGTCTCATACAATAAAAATAAAGAGAGGTTAAACACGAGCTCTCATTTTTCCCCAAAATACCCATGGAAGTGGTATATTTCCAAAGAGACTGGATGCATGAGCCAAATGATTAAAAACACTTAAAAGTGTCCCATAATTCTAGAAGTACTCCCAGGTGCTTTGTACTTTCTGGCTCACATGCAATGCTTCCCCAAACAATTTTTTATTTCTTTACCAAAGTCATGTACTCTTCCTATACACACGCTCATCCCTTCCTCCTGCTTTCCGCATTAAACATAACATCAGAATCCTTGAAAGCAAAGATGTTATGTTGTGGCAGATAAGAAATCTTGTTCACTCCTGGTGAGCACGAGAAAGCACTCTGGGAAAGGTTCAGCTAGCAGCCAGGTACAAACCAGGTCATACAAACCAGAGCTGGGGCTGCATGGCTAGCGTGTGGTCACCTCGTGCATGAGGCAGTCATTGGTTGGGGACACGTGTGGGCACCACATGATCAAAAAGCTGGCTGGGTAAAAGGACGTGTGAACAGCGACACCACAGTGGCAGGCAGCCAATGAGTGCTTGTTTGGGGTTAAGTTTAGAACATAAAAAGGCTTGGTTTGTTGAAATAAATTATCTTCTTCAAAGAAAGAGGTCTGCATGTCTTTGTTTCCCAATGCTACATTATGCAGCCTTTGAAATGTAGACAACATTTTTCTTTTTTTTTTTTTTAATGGAGACAACTTTTTTCTGGAGACTTTCAAATCTGTATCTATCTAGGGCTTCCTAGAAGGCACAAGTAGTATATAATGCTCCAAGGGATTTCCAAAGCCCTGCACTGACATGTGCCTGACCTCACCTTCCCTCGTGTGCTGGAGCTACACAGTCAAATAAACTGGCAGGCTGATATTCCATTGCCATATGACACCTGCATGTTGTAAACCTCACTTTTATTTGGGATCATGAAAAGACAGATCACAAAGAGAGTTGAAGTCCAACCATTTTTTTCTAAACCTGGTTATTCCCACCCAGCTTTAATAGAGATGCAACTGTAACCTGATGGTAACACCAAACTCCCTGAAAACCAGAAATACCAAGAGCATCCTCCTCTGAAAACTATCCTCTCTCTATCTCAAGCTTTCCATAAGTTGGTTGGCTATATTTAGTGGGAAGGGTGATGGCCTGCAGCAGTTTATTTAAAACCAACACAAAGAGACCAGAAAGAGACAACTAGAATTTTAGTGGTGGGAATAAAAGAAAGAAGTGAAAAAGAGAAGGAAACCAAGAAGGGAGAGGGCAAGATAATTTGTTCATCTCATATTTAGAGCATAGGGGAAGCTTAGCCTCAGCAGTATAAATCAGATTAAACATTTCAGGGGTCTGGCTTAAAAAGCTGCCATTTTAATAAAAAGGGGGACAATTGGAAGGTTGTTTAAAAACTGTAGCTGCATTCTCCTACCCTCTGCCTCCTCCTTTTCCCAACCCTTCTTCCCACACCACCAACTGCCATCTCTAATTTACCCTGCCATGCAGTTACTCCAGAATTCCCTCCCAACCACAGAGGACCGGAGGAATCTACAGAAAATAAACTAACAATAAATACAACTATATTACCTGAAGGAAGGAGGGGAAGCAACGAAAATTACCAAATTGTTGACATTGGTCAAGAAAACTTTCCCTTCTAAAATTTCAAAGACCACGAAGGCTGAACAGCAAAGGTCTCATTATGAATTCACTCAAAACTGTTTTTTCACGGAGTTCCTTCTCCCCCATCCCTGAACACAGGAGCTTATTCTTGTGCAATCATTAATGCTCAATGGCAGATAGGCTGCTATTTCCCACTCCTGAAGAAACCCATTTTTTGACACGCAACGTGAAGAACTGCTTCATTAATCAGATGGTTAAGTAGCTCCAGTAGAGTTGCTTTAGGGAGGCATGGTGACACTGTGGTGGGAGAACTGGCTTTCCTTCCATCTGGATCACCATTTAAAGGGCCTCAGAATTTCCTTAAACTTAACAGGTTTATTGCCTTAATCCCTACCTGGGAGAATAACAGGACTCCTCATAAAAATGTGGAAGGCAAGCCTGACTGCATGTGGGGAGAATGTGAAAGGGAAACAGCTGAGGAAGAAAAAGGATGGGTATAACACAGAGGGCTGCAAGTCTATTTTCTCACTGGGACTGAAAACATTAATACTGTTAAGGCTTATTTCGCACACATTTTTTAAAAGAGTCAGGTTTTTGCTGTCCACACACCATGATTCAAATAAAACTATGCAAAAGCTTTTAAGCTTCCAATATTGTCATCATTTTATCCATAGAAATCCAACTTTGTCTTTCAGCATCGGACCTTCTCCACAAAAAGACAGACTCAGGCTAAAAATATGTAATAGTTTAAAGCAGCACTTTCTTGAGACCACATAACATACAGAAAATGAAATTTTTGTAAAATGAGAATGTAAATATCAATAAGTGCCTTTATTCACCCTCCTGACATCTTGGAAGCAAACAATCCTGCCCTGTTTATAAATCAGAAGTACATTTACTGAGGAAAGCATCCAGAAACATTACGAACTGACATAAGCAGCTCTCGAGACACAGCAGCAAGGAACCTTTAGCTCTGTCCAAAGGTGTTAACAATGCAGGACTAATGTGACGCGGCACTAAATGGATAGCCATACACAGAGGCTTTGTTACACGCAGGAGGTTGCATTTTTGCCATCTTTTTCCAAACACGCACCTAAGGGAAAATAGTATCAAGTCCTTTCAAAGAAGGACTTTCATAGAAGAAAAGGGAAGAAGAAACTGTTTTGTCTGGCATATTTTAAGGACAATTGCTAACAAAAAGTGAAAGCCCCATGGATTATTTATTTTTCTTGTACAGTGGATTTTTCTCTGCTTAATTTAAGGGTAAAACGTGCATGGGTCAGAGTACCAAATTCCCACATACCTAAATCTCCTAACTTTCAACATTTATTTTACATAGCTATATATTTCGTAAATAGAGTTTTACCAAAGATTTAAGTCTGTCTCATTCATTGGCAACCTTTAAACAGATGAATTGGATCAAAATGATTGTATTATATTCCTGTAATTTAAGGCATCAACTTTACTCTCCACCACTGCACCACTAAAGGAAGACTGTGGTCCTGATTTAAAGCCGTAAATTCCGATCAAATGGGAAAGTGTTAAATTCAGAAGAGCTTTTGGTCCATTAACTTCCATGCTGATTTGACACGCTCTGCAGTGCTTGGGCAACAGACTCTGCCGTACAACGTATTCCTAAGCAAACAGTGCTTTGTGTCATAAACCATCTGGGGTGTCAGTTCCAAGGGCCACTCATCTAAGCTCCTCTGATACACTTGGAAATGCTGAGGTGCAGAACAGAAACTTTTCCTCACTACAAAATATCTTTTTGCAAGGGTAAGTAAGATGCTGCCATCACAGAAACAACGGAAGACACAAAATTTTGGCTAAGGGTGTTGTTTTCATTATTCCACTGAAGAAAACCCCTGGACAAACAAGCTTTCTAAAACACTGGGATTTTTTCTAAGGTGCCAATGAAAGTGATACCCATCATAATCTGGACAGTGCTCCCTTTCATATCAGAGCCTATAGTTGCAAAGCTAAGTGCCAAGCAGATGGTTGAAATCTGTTTTGTATAAAAAGTGTGTGCGCACACGCATTTTTTTTAGATGGAGTTCTTTGTATTCATATTCAGGCCTAGGTTCTAGCCATCAAAACACTGGCACAGAAGCAATCATTAGCTGCACTTTAGACAACTGGCAAATAAAGTATTCACAGTTCTCCACAAAATGTTCAGCTAATACCTCCCCAATGTCTAACTAAGGCAAAAGATCATCTTCTTAAATTGGTATCTGTGCTTTGGATGGCCTTTCAATAGACTGCACATATATGTAAAAAGCTATTGTATTTATCTCCTTTTTAAAATAATACTGTTACGCTCAAAGTGTTTATAGCAGCTTTTAAAAATACAAGCTTCCACATCAAATTCTACCCAAATACAACAGCAGAAACTCCATTCATCTTGTTTTCATCTTTCTAAGAAACATCTAGCAGGAAATTCTGTAGGTAATTTTAAGAGAAAGACTTAGTCTTTCTTATCTGATAACCATTTAGCTTATTTAAAAAGTAAATATAAGATAGGCTCAGCTGCTCTAGAGGAATCAGTTCCAGACAAGATGAACCTGTTCCTGCTACACTGGACAACCCATTCACATCAGCTGCAGGTACCTCGGTCAATTTCTAAGTGGGTTGCTTATTACCACAAACAGCAAAACCAGAAATGCTTACCAGCATGGGGCTCTGCTGTCTGCCTGGGCTTCTCATGGAATCAGTGAACAGGTGACAATAATTTGCCTGGTGACAAATTAACAGAGGTCACACTTTTGAAAACCGGGGTTATCAAACAAATGTATATTTGGAAGAAGGCATTTTTGTGCAGCGGTCCCTCTATAGGCCTTGGTGGCCACAACTGGGAATTAGTACCTTAGGAAACATACAGTTTCAAAATAAAGATTGATTTTCTGTGCAGTGCCAAGTCCGCTAAGGTCCAGATGTTAGCTCTGGCATGATTCAGGTACGTTTTCATCATGGGCATACAGATCATTCTAATCTGCCAGGCATACGTGTTGTTCAGGAGAAAAAGATAGTTAACCTGTCGTCAGAGCACAGCAACACGGAACTCCTGAAATCCCCAGATCTGCTAAAGCCTGAAGAAATCCCTCTTGATGCTTTAGAAACTCTGGCAACATTGCAACCCATGGAAGTTTGCTGCAGATTAAGGAAGGTCAGGATTCTGCTCAGTGATCTCCTCATGAATCACTATTTCATGCCATCGTGGTGTACTGGGGTGAGGAATACCAGCTTTGTTCATAGAGTTGAGCAGGACATTAATTACGTTTTTAGGACCTGACACTGAGCTCCAGTGATGCTGAGTCCAAACACTCAGAATGAATGGGTACTTTTTTAGAAGATGGCCCTATCAAAAAACAGGTCTCTGTGAACACACTGCTGAAAAACTACAACTGAAACACTGTGGAAATGGCCTGATCATAATCCATTATCTTGAAAGTAATGTCGCTCTTAAAAAGCTTATCAAAGAGAATAACTTAACAGCTTAGTCATGATATTCAAAGGCAACAGAGATCAAATCCACCCAGGACTACCACAGTTTATTCCCATTTCCTCAACAGTGTGTAGTAAAGGATGCAACACACAGCCTACATGTAAAGCTACCTGCAGACCTCATCATTTCAGCTCTACTCTTACTGAGTCAGTAGTTGGAAACAAGAAAAAAAAAAAAAAAAAACAATAAAACAGATTAGAAGAACTTTTAACATGAACAAGAAAAATATTCCTCCCTTTTAATAGCCCTGTGTAATCTCATTTTGGATCTCATTTAAAAAGCAGATGTCAAGTGTTTGGGTAAGAATCACAGCGCATTTTGTGTTCTGCAGAGAGGTTTTTTTTGCTTTTAGGCTGGTTAGTTGGTTGGCTCACTATGGCTGTCCACATTGCCACTTGCAGTGGAGTCTGTTCCTCACGTTAATACTGTCCATGTGAACAATTTTTTCCTGGACTCACCTCATGCCTGGTCCTTGGTTTATAAAACATATGACAGCTCTGGTACATATGTCTGAAGATGTTAACTGTTCTCCAGGACCGAAGTTTACCTGTTCGTGGAACATGGTTTCCCAAATTACAGCTGCCAGATTCCAGTTATCCAGAATTGCCTCCAAGGAAGGATTTGGTTTAGGTAACTGGATAACTGCACTCAGACAACTGGAGGGTCTATAGACAGTATTCCCTCCCAGCCCTCAATGATACAACTGTGGCTGCAAACATTTCCTTAATTTATTTTATTAATTATACTCCATAGTCACTATTTTACATACTTCAGCAATTTGAATACTACAGTTCATCTAGCTAGAATGAGACCTTTAGAAATTATAATTGTACAGAGAGAAGTCTATAATTTGCAGTTCTTAGGATTTCAAGAAGGAAAAGGAAGGTGTCTTGAGGTTAAAAACCAGGACTATCAGTCACTGTCTCTACTTTTTAAACCCACATATGCAAACAAAACTTTGTGTCAGCATTCCTCAATTTACTCATCTATAGGTTGAGGTTAATCTTGCTTCTCAATCTAAAATGTACAGAAATCTTCATGATTTGTATATCAATGCTTACCAAATGCTCTGAATTCCTAATCAAAAGACTTTATAGGAAGCATGAATCTATTATTAATAATATCAGTACTTCTAACAGTAAAGCAACTTCTACATACATGCGTCTGGAAAAAAAAAAAAAAAAAGCAGAGAGAGAATGCCCATACACATGTATTGCTCAATTTATAAATTGTTGAGCATGGCTTCAGGACTGAAATCTCATTCATGAACCATGCTAGGGATCTCTTACCTACTCCCTGTTTCTGAATTTTCCCCATACAAAGACACATTTATATTACTCTAAGCTCTATGCACAAAGGCTGCTCTGTGGAATGGAAAGAAACCTTCTTTTTTTGTGTTTGTACAGTGACAAGCATAATGGGGTCCTGATTCAGGATGCTTGCACTCTACAAAAACACACTAAATCAATGACACTAATACACATGAAGATTCTCTATAAAAGAGATGCATGGAATACTTGAGAGTGGCACAGCATTTTCCCTATACTTTGCCTGGAATTTCATGCAAACGCCTAATGTGCATTCCCGAGTCGCACAATGCATTTCAGACTTTAGGCAAGACAAGAAAAAGTGAGCAGAACTTACAAAACATAAGCAAAGGAGGAGAGCCTTCCACTGAGAAACTCTGCCAAATTCTAATCTCAGTTGTAAAACCAGAATCAGCTTGATGTTCATGGGGTTTTGACACAGATGGGAACCAGTAGCCTTCTTTAAAACACACCATAAATTTCTACTTCAGTGTCCAAAACCCAGAAGCAAAAAACAAATCGAAGCCTGAACCTGAAGAGAGAAATGTATTTTCCGTGTCCCCGTTATATTCAAATTCAAAAGCCTAGATATTTTTAACAGACATGGAAAAAAAGAACTATTTGGCTTTACTCAGCAACTGCAGAAGGAAACTGTACCAAAAGAATAATGTTGCATGTTCTGTTTTCACTTGACTTCATTTAGCCTTTCAGTTCTATTTCAGTTATGTTTCATTTAGCCTATTTTTTTTTTTAAATAATCATCATGTTTTGGTGATTCACATTTCACACCAGCCCAGGAACAAGTCATGTAAATACAACACAGCAAAATGACCCAGTTTGTTAATAGACATGCAAAATGGGTAAGAACATCCTTCCCTCCGCCCTACCAACCATCACCTTCCCACACATCTCATGTCTATCCAAAAAACCTTCTGCCCTGGCGAGGCCATGGTATCAAAATTTAGGGATAAAACCCTATGAACAGAAACCTGACTAATTCCTGGGAGAAAACGTTTTCAGTCTTGTTTTACAAAGTGAATGTAATGAGGACACTGAGGGAATTTATCTGGAAACAGAAGACTTCTCTGCAGTCGCCTACAGCACCCAGAACCACAGCTCCCTCCCAGCACAAAGCTCTGCTCAAGTGCTTTAGTCCTAACTCAGGCAGGCCACCCCTAAAGGTGAGAGGACACCACGTGCTCCTTGTCCTTCGTTAAGCATTTTCTCTCTTAAATCAAGGAATACTTCCAAATCTATAAAAATGGTGTGCAGAGATGCACTTTCAGACTGTGATGAATTTTAGCTTCATCACACTCTAGTGAAGTGTAGATGCACCCCAGCAGAGAGACATTCCAAACCACAGAGGGCAAACACAAATGGGTCTGTGTGGATGGGTGCACACGCTCCTGAGATTTTGGGAGGCTCGCTGTTTTAAACAGCAAAAAATTGGGCGTGAAATATTTTTTATGTAACTACGGTATGAAAAAGGAATAACAACATTAAAAATTGTTTTGAAGCATTAATATTTTCTTTAGTTTTGGTCTTCTGTAATCTATTGAGCTGGCAATGGTGAGTAAGTCCAGCTCACTGTCAGCTTACTTTGGCCATGCCCAACCTCTGAGATGAATCAATGAAACTTAGGTCAGCTTTTGCTTTCCCACATTCTTAAAACAACTAAGCCCAGCACCAAAGAAACCAAGAAGATGACAAACTGCATGGGTTTCTATTTACATGAATAATATTCCTAGGGCTTTTTTCTCTAGAGTTACAAAGGTCCATGAAGAACACTAGATGTAGACAATGCTCTTAACTACAAAAACAGCACCTACCTCTCCCACAAGCTCCTCTAAACCACTAAAAAGAATTTTGAGTATTCACACAAGAAAATTAAATGCCAATTCACTCTGCTAATATTTTTCACCCCAAAAGTAACAATTATGGTATGACAGAAACAAATGAGTTAAGACTCATTTGACTATAATACAATCACAAAGCAAATTAGCACTAAGGTAACATTTTATGGTATGTTCAGGTCAAATAGCAGTCAGACACCCACATTCTAAAAAAAAAAAAAAAAAAAAAAAAAAACCAAAACCCAGAAAACTTTAGACAGTATATATGAACTCCATATGAAAAACACGAAATCAGAACTGCGTGGCAAAACAAGAGAAAATTATTATAGATCTCAAAAAATATATGCCAAAATTACTCTCAATACTTGGTCTTTAAAAAAACCGGAAGAATAAAAAGAAAATCTGGAATACTGAACATAAATTTAAAAAATAGCAAAATATAAATACAATTTGAGAATTGAGAAATTTACCTGATTAATCCCACAGTACTTTTAAGGGAAACAAGGTCAACACCATTTCAAACTTCCAAAGTGAGCCGCAAGCTCTTCCTCATTTTCACTTTACCTCTGAGTTCCACCAGTCAAAAATAATATCATCACGTTGGAATTATTGTTTTTCTGTAAACTAGGTGGCAAAAGGACAAGTTGAAGAGAAGTGCCAAGCCAAATCAAAACCAGGACATCGGAAAATTTTTGCCAATTTCTTTTAAAACAAACAGCTCCCCCAATATCATGGGAAGCACCTGAATTTCATATTAACATCTGATAATTCTAGCGAACGGAATTCAACATTTCCTTCTTAGTCTGTTTAAAACAATTAAATAAATTTCACACCTATCCTAGAAGAAGACAGGCAGCTTCTCTGAATTACTACTGCACACCTCACAATTTCCATTCACTTCTCACATTCTTTTCAAGTCCCATGGCCCCTGCAAGCAGCGCTTGCTCACGGAAATTCTTCCAGGACCTTGTCTAAATTTGCTGTCTCCCAACAACACAGAACTTCATGCTGCTACAAGGACATGCGGGCTCAGGAACAACTTCTGGAGACTCCTGGCTTCCCAGCTGACATAGCAGGGCTCGGTGTGGAGGTGACAAGCAGCGTCTACGGCGCATTGGACTCCCTGCGGCACCCCTGGTGCCCAGCCCAGGCAAGGCCACTTGGAGCAAGGCAGCCCCTCTGGAGGGTGTGGGAGAGCTGGGACAACACCATCAGCCTCGGCAAAGGGCGTGGGTGAAAACTTTATGGTGGTGGTGTTTTGACAACGGGGCTGTGGGAGGAGATGGGAACGGGACAAACGCCGTCAATAAATCCCCGCAACTTGCCTGCGCTCACCCACAGGCCAGAGCCACCCAAAGCTCCAGGGAAAAACAGCCCGTTTCAAAAGTTCCAGAAGTTCTGGTTTAGGTAAGTCAGCAATGTGATGAGGATTTGCTTACTTAGCAGTCTTGTGGGTTTTAACGTACTCATATGGAACATAATTTTACCTTTTGTAGGAAGGAGACTTCACACGTTTTCCACATTTGATAAAAATCCATAGAAACTTTAGGAGGGAACTATTCTTTGCTTTTAAGGATGCTAGTTGTTAAACAACAAACTCCTTGCCATCATCACAGAGGCACTCAGCTATAGATTAATTGCTGTGAGCACTCTTCTCTTGACTACAGTAGCAGAATTCACAGGCACTGAATATTTCCAGTGCATACAGGTAAAACAAGACATTTTTCCCCTACCACGTATGTGTTAATTATGCTATAACCAGCAAGAAAAAAAATATAATAAAATAAAACAAAATAAAACAAAATAAAATAAAACAAAACAAAACCAAAACAAAAACAAAACGGAAAGTCAAGAGGATATCAGACTGACTTTTGCAACAGTTGTGAAGGCACAGGTATCTCACACATACATGAAGTTACCCTATATTTCAAGTCCAGTATGAAAAGCATGTGAAAAAACTGTAACTGTACCTTGGAAGGAGACCCTTTTTCGCCTGTATAAATATTGTTTAAAGTGTATTTTATACACCTACAGATATATCACATTGCACAGACACATATTCCTGTCCTATCTGGGAGCTTCATATTTAAGTAACTCAACCAGATACTCTGTGCCTCCCAAATGATAAAGCCATAAATGCTCGTTAAAGCTCCCTGAGAAGTAGTAAATATTTTGTAAACTAGTTATATATTTAAGATCTCTGGACAGAAAGAGAAGGAAAAACAATTCCTCGCCTATGTAAAGGTACCAATCAAACACACTATGCACATAAACACCACAAGATGCTTGGTGGGAGATTGTGTATGTGTTTGTGTGTGTTTTAATTAACTCCTTGAATGCATATGATGAGCCAGCCACCCAGAATTTGTAATGCCAAACTCCCAATTTGATTCAAATGCAATGAATACAACAGTCGAATTGTGCAGGCTGGTGTGTCACTCATCAGCTCTCTCATTTGGGCTTTTGCCTTCCAAGACTAGTTCATAATTTCAGCAACTGGTAAATTATTGAGATGTTCATTAAGATCTGTAATCTGTAACAGTCAACTTCTTCCTAGCCAAGCATAAGCACAACAAATTAAATTAGTGCATGCAGGACATTAATGAATAGTCTGCAAACATATTAATTCCTTTAGACTTATCTCAGGGAAATAAAACGGTATATTTTTGTCACTGCGAAAAACTAGTATGTGCAACTTTACACTGGCACTCTGTTTATTCTTCAAATCTCAGATCCCTAGAACCATAAACTGAAGCAATTAAGTCCTTTTCCCAAAATGTCTCAATGAAGTTAAAAGCTATTCAGCTTGATAATAACGTCATCTTTTAAATGAAAGAATCTACTACTACAGGTAGATTTTGGGAGAGTGGGACATCATCCTGAGCAAGCCGAGTAACAGAAAGGTATTATTCTTGCTCCAAAATTCTCAGCAAATGCAGCAGAATAAAGCTTTTAGGGTAACTTTAGCTAAGAAAAGCACTTAGGAATACGCAAAGTTTCCTTTTAAGAAAATGACTTCTCCATTTGACAGTGTTGGTACAACCCCAAAATAAATTCAGTGGGAGTCTGAAATGACTCGTGCAGTGCAGCAGTAAAGCAGCTAAGTATATTTTTTTCCTCCCAGCAGAGGCTTGCTTTACATCCTTGAGCCTTTCCTTTCTACAAGCTATTCACTAGAACAGAGAACGTTCCAAGAGCACACTACCGGTGACTGCAAATGTTGAACTTGTTCTCCTGTCCCCATCCCCACTATTCCCATCTACGCCTTTTGTCTTTTCTAGCTCTGCTGGTTTTTCCTACAGAGGCACAAACCCACCCGTCCCTCTTCTACAAGCACTGCATACCCCTTTACCTTCAACTGGCATGTTAAAAATAAAAATGAAAAAAAAGTAAAGAAAATAACAAAAAGGATGTCACTCTGTCTGGATGCCTAGCATAGCCTCTCTCTCAGCCTACAGAGAAATGTAAATATGCAGTAATTAATTTGGGTTTAAGAACATTCCATACACTAGGGATATTGTTAAGCAGTCACTTTATCTATTTTTCATTAATCAGATTTTATTAAGACATTAAAACTTTATGTTGGGCATTTCTGAGTTTTTATCATTCTGTAAATTTCCCAGCTGTCCACGGTGGTTCCGGCTGCATTGTCTGTACCTTACCCTCAGTGAGGTAAACTTACTTTCTATTGTGGCCAGGCTCCTTATATTTAAGTATAATGACCCAACTTAAAAAAGAAAAAAAAAAAAAAAAAAAAGAGAGAGAGAGAGAGAGAAAGAAAAATCAAACAACAAAAGACTTATTCTTTTCAAGAGCTTTAGAGCCAATTCAGGGTGCCACAGGCGCTCACACACAGTACATCCCAGAAGTTACCCTTTCCCTGTGTAACACACCGAGTGGATTCCAGTTATAATATCTCCCTACAATGTTGCTGCAAACATCATCCCCCTCACCGTACGCATTCTGATGCTCCTCTCAATCAAGCAGCTGAACAACCACAAACAGAAATAAAGGCATGCAAGGAACTTCTCAGCAAAGGATGAAAATCCTCACAATTTTGGCACGATAATTAATTATACATGTTAATTCACAAAACCTACTGCAATTTACCAGTGATGCTGAATGAATTAATGAGTGTTTATTTGTCTGATACTGAGGTTCATTTTCATTCTAAGTGTGTACCGTAAATTCCCCCTGCTAATGGCCAAAGGCACAGAAGTCCCCTGAATTCAGCTCTCTTCAGCTGGGGTGACTGAAAGTTTCTGAAGTGCTTGCAGTTTACTGAGAGACACCAAAACCCCACAGGAAAGGCAACGGGGAAAGAGGAACAACCTCCTGAGAGACATAAGGATGCTCTGAGATCTGAACTGCAAACAACTTTGCCTGACAAACCTTTACCTCCTTGTCATTTGCCATTCAAGTTTCAAAACGAATAGTGGGAGACGGGTAATAGTAACAGAACTGAGGTGGGACAGGCAGCTACAACACGCTGGACCCCAAGCGACTGCAGAAATGTGTTCCAAGAACTGTGCTGACTGAGAATCCAAGAAAAGAACCTGCCATAGACATCTGAAAAACAATAATCTGTGCATCGTGGGTACACACACACATCAACTCTGCAGGCATTTGTGGGTCTGAGGCTCTGTGTGTGAGAGAAAGTGTGTCCTCGTGGCTGTTCCCTGACAAACACACATGCATTACATGGACAGTGTCTGCGTCGGTGTATGTGTGTGCAACTATAGTCAAACACACACAATGTAAACAAATGGTAATGATTAACAAAGATACTGGTCTGTATCCCCAATTTCGACCGCAGAGGGAAAATTGTTTAAAAAAAATTTTTCCAAAAAAATTGCATGTCCTGAGGTTTATTTTTATTGCTTCCCATTTCTACTGCTTGCTATTATCTGCATGGCAAAAGAAGAGCAGCATATTGATTATTTAACTAGAATATTTACAAGAGCAAAGCTGGGATCTCTGAAAATGAAACGTATGCCTAGGGGCAAAAAAAAAAAGAGTAGAGAAGCTCATTCTGAGGATGATGGTTGCCCCAAATGACTTGTTTATATATAAAATTTATATAAATATCTATATTTATAATGCAGAGAGACTTCAGCTAAAAAAAAGTCCCCCAGCAGGAAAATGAAAGGACTTCATTCTGCTTCAGAGAGTTTACAAGCATTGTGTTCATCACAAAGTTCAAAGAATAATCCAAATTGCTTGCTTGTAAATTTCTATGTATAAACTTAGTGAAACACATGAAATACTTGAATCTATCGATTGTATGAAAAAGACGAGTACATGATCATGATGCCAGATCAAATTTGACATCAGAAACAGTAACAGTTTCCTCAGGTAGTTGAACTAACTTAATACGGTGCACGTGAACAAACCCAATTTTGTTCTATCATTGTAATGCTAACAAACCAAAGGAAAATGCCAAATATTCCAAGCCTGGAAAATTAATTACATTAAAGACGACCCTAGAGCAAAGCAACCAAGCCAATTTCACTTTCTAGTAAGGAAGCGTTCTAGTTTCAGACCAAGGATTGAAAGTGTTAAAATAGTTCTTTTCTGCATTTCCGAATTTTAATTTTCTCCGATCTTTTAATTCAAGTGTTCTTTCCTGTCCTTCCTTTGCATGCGTGTTCCTCAGCCCACTTAAAATGTTTTTATCTTGCCTTCTTTTCTATGCCTTTACTATCAAATTCAGTAGGTTTGAACGATGAACAGCTTGACTTAGCATATTTTTAACCAGCTGGTCTAGCACCTAGCTTGTATTGCATAGTCAGATACAACCAAATGTTTATACAGGAGGTAGCTTTCACGAAGATGAGAAAAACCTCAGTAAGCGCATCCTGGCATTCTTTCATTTACTGCTTAGAAATGGAAGTTTGGATTGTTTACTGCAATCGCACAAGGGGCTATTAATAACCTTTAAAAAAGAAGCCGGAGGGGAGGGATGCGGGACCATCAATGGACGTATGTACAAGCGCCTGAGAAAACGCTTCCAAACATCTTAGGAGAACCAGATCGTATGAAATAAGGACTAAACTCTCGCAGGTCACAAGCCATCACCAGTGACAGCAAAAACTTAATTCCAAGCAGGGAAGGCTCCTGTTTCGGGCAGGGGGAGATGGGCACATCTACGTCATACCCGAAGCCCGCTCGTCATACCCAGACCCCGCTCTTGACACTCCGCGAGAAAGGCGACGGCCAAAACTTGGAGAAGGCAAGAATTTCACTTTTTTCCCTTTCTTTTTCTGTTTGGTGTTTTTTTGGTGTTTGGTTTTTTTTTTTTTTTTTTTTTTCCCCTTCTCTCCTCAGGCAGAAAGATGTTCTCCTGACGGAGGGCTGGGATGTTAACTTGCCTAAAAATAATAGCTCCCTGCTAGATCAACAAAAGGTCATGTGCTCGGCACAGCGCCTTCCCAAGTTTGACGGGAGCCTGAGGTTGGAAGTTGAACCCCCCGCCTGGCCGCCACCGGGCATCCTCTGACCGCTTTCCGGGGAGTCCCCGGGCAGGAGCGGGGAGGCTGTGCCCAGGAAGGTGGCTCGGCGGGCCGGCTGGGCTAGGGCAGGGTGTGCAGGAGGGAGGGCACGGCAGCCTCTGCGGCCCCGGAACAAAGCTGCGCACCGCCCGGGGGCCGGGGGCTCGGCAGCGCCCGCCACCCCGGTCACTGCCACGGCGCTGGAGGAGCCGAGGGACGGCAGGGGGGACGCGGACGGGCGCGGGGGGAGCCGCTCCCCGGCCTCCTGCCGCCGAGCGCCGGAGTTGCGCGCCCGTCCCCGCGTGTCCGCTGCCCATCCGCGCAAACAACGCGCGCGAACAGGCGTGCTCGGATAAATTAAAAATAATAATAATAACAACAATAACAATAATAATAATAGTAATAATAATAATAATACAATAACAAACAAAACGCGAAACAGAACCCAAAAGAAAAAAAAAAAAAAGAGAAAAAAAAAAGGGGGGGAAGAGACACCCCCGCACATACACACACACCCCCGCCCCAACAACTCGACTCACCTTTCAAACTCCTGAGGTAAATCAGGGTCAGTTAGCATGCTGGAAAAGCACAATTTCCCTTTGTCACAGCAGCCACCTATGGTCGCCTCCAACTGAACCTGTCAAGTGAGTCCAAACCTTCTAAACCGATTGATTTTCTCTCTCGCTCGCTCTCTCCCTCCCTCCCTCTCCCTCCCTCCCTCCCGGCTCGCTCGCTCTGAGCGAGGACTCCTTGACCAGTCTCTTAAAGGGGCAGCGCGCTCGCAGCAGGATGAGCGCGCAGCTCCCCCCGCCGCGCTGCGCGACCTCCGGGGGCCTGTCCTTTCCTCTTAATTCTGCTCGCCCGCCGCCGCCAAACGGGAAAAGTCAACTCCTTCAATGTCCTAAAAAAACGTGGAGGGGTGGAGGGATAAAGGAGCGGGGGGGGGGGGGGGGGGGGAGGGGGGGTTGGGAAGGAGGGGGGTAAAACAAAAAGCAGTCCGACAATCCACCTAAACCGGCAAACTAGGAGCAAATCCCATACGCTGAGGAAGATCAGTGGAGAAAGAAGATAAAACAAGAGCAGACTGATTAAATTGAAACAGTTACCAACTCTCGGAGTTGAAATAGGGAAGAAGAGATTATTCACATAAAAATGTTACCAAAGGCATTTGTGCTCCGAAGATTTTTCATTCCTTTCCCCCCATCCTTCCCGGTGTCTCGCTTTCTATTTCCCTCTTTCTCTCTCTCTTTGGGTAGTGGGGGGGGGGGAACCCACAAAAACAAAAAAAAAAAAAAAAAAAAAAAAAAAAAAAAAAAAAAAAAAGAAAAAAAAAAAACCACCAAAAAAAAATCCACCCCGCACAACAATCAGGCATTGTTCTGAGGGAAGAAAAGCAACTTTGACAGATTGAAATATAGCAGAGGCCCCTTCAAGGAAACCTGTAAACAACTTGTCACTCACTCTGTCGGTCTCACTGTTAGCTCTTGCTTTCCACAAAGTGCTGCGAACCGTCCTGGCAACAAACCCAAAGTTTCCTCAGCTCCAAACTCCATCAAACAGCCCTGTTGTGTGCAAGGGAAAAGGTAGCCACATGCCAAAACAGCGGGCGCGCACACGAACGCACACACACGGATGTTCAAACAGCAACAAAAATAAACTTTCCGTTCATCTGTTAGGGCTTTTCTCGTTTTCTGTTTAATCACACACCTCTCTTTTTTCTTTTTCCCCCACTCTCCCGGAGAGCAATACAAATCCCTCGGTCGTGGCTCCCTCTCATTTCCCCGGCCCAGACAACCCCTTGATAACAAGGTGGACGACGCGCGGCTGCAGAGCCCCTCGGCTGGCTGGCGGAGCGCAGCCTCCGCCGCACTTCCAATTATCCAGATAAAAATCTGGCAGGCGAGGAAGGCAAGCAGGTAACGGGCCTCGGACACGCGGGGACGGAGGAGGCTGCAGCCCCCGCATGCCGCCCCGGGGACAGCCGCATCCCTCCCCGGCCCGGCGGGGACAGGGGGCAGCGCCCGGGAGAACGCCGCGGGGAAATTCCCGTCCGAGCCGCGGGGATTAGCCGGGGGCTACTCTGGAAGCGGAGCGCACAATGCCTCAATAGTCTGCGCGGCCCGTGTCCGGCCTGGCACTGAACTCGCAGTAAGGGGCGGGAGGGGAAAGTTAAAAAAAAAAAAAAAAAAAAAAAGGGAAAAAAAAAAAAGAAAGAAAAAAAATTTGGCTCCCTGTTCTTTCACACACACGTGCATAGACACCCACGCAGGACCACGTAACTATACCCCATTCTTTCCAGTTCCCCTGCCCTAATTTTTCTCTGTCTTCCCCCCCCTTTTAATCTGCAGCTGGACAACATTAAGGGCCTTTAAAACCCACGTGGTTTTGACCCCACAACCGTTTGATTAGGTCCATTGCCGCCCCTCTCATCCCTGCCTCCCAGTGGCACAGAGATAGCAAGTTTACTTTTTGAAATATTTACACATATTTGCACGGAGCATCCATAAAACTTTCAACATTTTCATGCCCACTGGCTTAAGAAAAATGCCAAATAGAAAAGCTTATTATTTTTAATATCTAGCAGCTACACTGTTTAATTTGCTGCTTTTCACTCTCATTGTATATGTTAGAAACCAGCAGGCTCATACAGAGGCCAGTCAGTCCAGTGTTGATATAAAGGCATTATCAGCTGGAAGTCTGGGCTGCTCACTTTAATCACGAGGAGCAAACCCACTCGCAACTTCTGTGCATCATCACGGAGGAGCACCCAACCCAGCCACGGAACGAAACGCCGCAGCCAACTTTGCGAAGGCGCCGTCGTTATGGTTCACGAAGGAGGATCTGCAAAGGCAGCCTCCAGCCTGCCTTCCACCATCCACGACACTCCCAGCCCAGCCTCACACAATCTGTCAACTTCTGGCACGAGGGAGATCTAATGGCTCCTCACTGTGGGGCAGGGTAAACCAACTTCCTTGGGTAGCCCCCAGCAAATAATATTTTCCACAGAGGTCCATTCATGGGAGCATGACAAACCTGGTTAATAAGGATTTTTCATTCGGTTTTTAGTAGCTATCCCTTTTAGGACAGCCATGAAGTAGACTTTGAAAAGGCAGTGGATGATTAAAAAGAACAATTCCAAATACTTTCTCTTTCATCTGAGGGTCTCAAACCATGTTAAGTATCACATTACTCCTCTGCAGGTAATAAATATAATTAGGGCCGATTCCAAAACTTTATTTGTATTGAAAAGTATCTCACTCTGCAGGGGCTCCATTCAAATCAGAAAATCTCTGTGTGGAGTGGGAGGCTACTTAGTAAGAGAATTTGGCCTCAAATAAGGAAACTGAGATGCAGGCAGGCTTAGTAGCTTGCCCAAGTTGACACAGTTAGTCAACTCCAGCAAAAGGATGAAAAACAAAGACCCCACATGTCTCGCAGTCAACAACAGTCCTTATGCTGCTGAACCATATACATGTATATTTGAGCTTTTGTTCCCCAAAGATTTTTTTTTAACTTTCACTGTTTCATTTAAAACATTCATTTCTGTATTCACATTCTGTAGGGCCCCTCTTCTTGGTGTTTCATTTTCCCCTTGATGCACCACTACTCATCCATAAACGCTCTTCCTTCTGTCCCAGCTCTTGCTTTGCTTCCCCTATTTCCTCACACTTGGCCCTGGGAGAAGTTTACAGAGTGAAGCTACACAGAAGCTACATCTGGAAGAAAATTAAGACCACCTTTTATTAAAAGAAGTAGAAATCTCATCCATTTGGGTTGAACAGGAATACAGTATTTTAACCGCACATTAGCTCCATTCAGCTCTAACCTCACATCCTTTTACCAACCTGGCTCCACTCCACAACTGCCCTCCTTCTACGATGTCCCTCCTTTGTCTGTTCACAAGTATTTACTCCTTTCCCATATTATTTCTTATTTGAGCTTTTTCAGGACATTGATCACATACCTCCCCAAGCTGGTATTACTCCTAGCACACTGGGGCTCCTGGTTCACTGGCTCTCAGCTAATATGATTACAAACCAAAGCACCCACCATCAACAGCAAGAATTATAGAACACATGGGCTAGGCTAGGAAGAAGCAGAAAGAACCATATTAAAAGGAGCAAAAAAGAAAACTAAAAGTGTGGGAGAGAAAACTAAGATAACTGAGCAAAAGGGAGAGGAAATAGAAGAAAGGAAATAGAACTTTATCCTCTGAATGTCTCTGACATGAACTCTTCTTTTACTTAACCTACTTTACAATTACTCTTACCCCAATAAATTTTGTGCTCAGGTACCTTCTTCCCATTACCTTCATTTTGTGTATTCTGCAACTACTGAGCTCCTGCTCCCAGATGACTTGGGGGAAATAGAGTGGTGTCCAAAGAGGAGGGAAAAAAAAAAACTTACTGTTTCTGTTGGAGTAATATTGTATTACAGTATCCTCGTACTAGACTGGAATATATGGATAATATATATATATATATTACTGGAATATAGACAGGTAAGTGTAGACTTTCTGATTAAATTATTTTCTCATAAATAAGTTCAACTGCAATTGCAAGATGGCGAAAAGGCAAGTTAAGTGATTTGAGGCATAGCATATCAGAAAGTGGAAAAACTGAGAAATTCGGATAAATAACCTCTGAGAAAGAAGAAAATTTACATAACATGCAACTATCCAGTTTTTAATATAAGAAATTTTATCTTGTTCTGAAACTTTTGACTAGTAATAGGAAGCTCTGGTGCCCCTTTTTACTGCGTGGGTTGTAGTTAGAAAACTCACTAGCAACCTCCAGCACCCACATTTAATGCTCGCTATTCTTTCTTCTCAAACTGAGAATTCAGATACATAATCTTATCATTATCTGATAAGAAAAATGGCACCCCCCCCCCCCCCCCCTCCTTACTACTCCTCTAGCAATTCAGTGAATCTGCAGTTCTCTGGCTTTGCTTCCTTTAAGGGGTGCCCAAACAAAAATGTCACAGTAAAAGAGGACATTTTGGGTTGAACGAAACAAAAAAGCTCTGATTTTCATTTGGATGAGGGGACACAACTAAAATCATAAACTCCTATAAGAATTTTTGTACTCAACTGATTTTTTTTTTTTTTTTTTTTGCTACTGTGGCTCTCCAGTTCAAGAGGTGAACCAAAAAATCAATTATCTACCCAGCTCAAGTTAGAAATACTATAACTCTGAAATATTGCACAGGCAGAATCCTCAAGTCTTTAGACAAGCATATTGGAAGACGGAAATGGAAAACCTTAAATGAAACATTAATTTTTTTTTAATCCTGAAGTGATATCAGTTCAGTCTAGTGCCTTTAGCAGATACTGCAGTATTGTAAGCAAAGGAAGTTCTTGGGGGGTGGGGGGGGGAAAGAGCTTTTCGGGTTTTGTTATTTCCACTGTAGCTTTTAATAATAGAGACTTACGGCGTCCAAGGCAATGTAAGATGTTCCACAGAACGATTTACTGGAAAATTCTCACAGAAAATATGCAAAACTCTGAAGATCTTAAATGGATTTTCTTTTTTAGGCACACACTCAAAACAACTGCAGCATTAAGAATGAATCTGTAAGACTTCTAAGAAAGGGTGTTTTGCAACACACTATGGGAGTGTGGAGGGAGAATAGAGCGGGGTTGATGCATTTATTATGAAAAATATCTTGCAAATAATGAGTGCTTACTTCAGAGCATGGAAATGTTTAGCTACAATGCAGTTTGGATCATATGCTTAGGAACAGATTTTTCCTTCCAGTATGCATGCCTAACTGCCATTTCCATTAATGGGAATTAAGTACATGTGTCAAGAGGAGAAGTTAACTCTTAGAAATAAAACTAATCTATGCCTTTTTTAAAGAATGTAAATGCCACATCAGGCATGTTCAGTGTTGGCAAAACTGAATGCTGAATATAGTATAGCAAAATCTGAGAAGGAGAAGGCGGTCTGGAGGACTGAAATTTCTGTGCTATTTAGAGTTTTTCAATTTACTGCATTTCTTCAAGGAAAAGTAAAACCATTTCATTTGTAAGTGGGAAGCCCTCATTTATCATTAATTCACTTGCACTTTTAGCAAGGCCCTACCATCTGCAACCCTCCCTGTAAAAAAGGACTGATGCTACCCTTAAAAAGAAATCTGAACCTTCATCTAAATTCAAACTTCCCTGAATATTACAATAAAGTCCCTATTTATTTTTTTAAAAGGAGGTTGAAACTCACTTTTTTATCCTGTCCACTCTGAATCAGCCAGGGTAAAGGAATCTCAGCATTAATATGTTTGCAAATTATAAGAAGGGATTTTTAGAAATCAAAATAGTCCATGTAAACCCACTTAAAATTAAATTATATATCTATTTTAGCAATAAGTAACTTTTAATTGTAAAACTGAGAAATGTTACTGAGACGGCACAGTCCCAGTTTTGCATCATTTGTTGGTCTCTTACTCTCCCAACCCTCTCTGTTTTGGGGGTTATTATTGTATTATTATTTCTGTATACTTTCAGTTACATACAAGGTCTCTTTACTGTTTCACTTAGTATCCTTGGTCTACACAGAAGCACCTTGACAAAAAAAAAAAATTAAACAGAACCAGGACCATTTAAAAAAAATAGTCAGAAAAATAGAGAGCATACCCATGGATAGGAATTGTGATTTAAATTATTTAAGAAGAAAACTGGATTTCAAATTTACGTTCCTCATTAAGGTTCTGAACATAAAATGTTACTAAAATAGGAACCTATTGCTCTGAGTTTTTTTTTTTTTTTTCTTAAATGTTCTTTTTTCAGTGTAGTTATCTGGCATGGAACATCCCATCCTGAGCAAAGCCCACAGCCTCACCTTAGGCCAGTGTCCCTGGTCACAGGGATGACTCCTTTGAGTGACAGTAAACAGACTATCAGTGCCCATCCAACCTTCAGCCTCTCCAATGACAATGCCAGCAACAATGTTCTCCCCCAGTGGCATTCCCAGTGACTGCTGTGAACATGTAAATACCTGCCAACAACAACCCCAACACATTCATACAGAGAATTGACTCCCAGCAAAGAGAAATTGCTCCCTTTTTCCCTGGTGCTTGTGCAGAGGTGAGCTGGGGAGGAATCAAGACTTAACACAAGCTTCTGAGCCTAAGTATCCTAAAAGCACAACTTTGATCTCTTTGTAATGGTAGTTTATAATTGTCAAGCATGATTCCAAGTGCACTGAAATTGAGATCTTCCTGCTTGACCCATTGGGCCTTTCTTCATGGCTCTCACAGTTCTTATGCCACCACATTCTCATCCCTCCCACAATAACAATTCTGTCTCTTTTTCTGACTGATCCACTGAACAAGGTTAGTCGTCACATTTTGCCTCTGTATTTCTAATCTAACCTTTTCCCACTCTAGTCTGCTCTAGCTTGTACACCAAGGCCACTGGGTTTAAAACAGACAGGTTTGCTTCCATTGATCATCAAGCAACACGCAACTAGAAATGCAAGGGTATTTTGGAATAGTCCACACCACCCAGTCCTGTGTGTTTTGCAAAGGCATTCCAGCCTTCCTCTTGTGGTCATGAGGTTTGCTCTGGTGTTTGCCATCCAAATTCTCCACACCCACACATACACTGACTGTCTGCTTTCCTTACTAGAAGTGGTTTCCTCGTAGTGCCATTACAGTCGTTTGTGACACTTTTAGCACAGAACTACAGCCACCCTGAGCTAACCAGGACTCTTTGCAGGTGTGCATGATTCAATCAGAGTATAATTCATGGTTGCCCTCCATTTTAGATGCTTCACTGGATTACCAAAAGTAGCAATATAAAGTTCTTTCAAATAATATTGCCATTTGGCATTCACTTTTTACTGGAGGAACAGTGAAGAATCAGGTCTTTTGTAAGAAATAGCCTCTATCTGAACCATTTTACAGTTTTGACTGCAATTGCAATTAGACAAAGGACTTAAAAAGAGATAACATTCCTACATTCTGTAAACTCTTTATCTATGCTATTCTTTCAGTCTGTATAATCGTGTAACTGCTATCTAGAAAATGTTCCATATATAAAAATACCGAAATGTCAAAATCAGAATGAATTTGGAAATATATTCCTTTCTAGTATGCCATGCACGAGAGCTCTACGTTATGTATACAGTCTATGATTAGATTAATACAAATCAGTGTTTGTTAAATGTAATCTATTGGTATTTAACTTGTTATACGAGTCACTGTGAAGATTAAACTCTAAATTAAGCGGTGATTCTAATGACATTAAATGCAAGGGAAGGAGATACAAAATAGGTTGGTGTCTTAACATCTTAAACAGTGAACAGCAATCAATGAGTACGTAGAGTTACATCCCATTTATAAAGTTACTAAAGCATACATAACCCTTAATTTACTTTAATGGTGCTCTGATGAAGTTTTATAAGTGATTTTCCACTTCTGAGTAAAAGCAAAAATCTAAACTCCTACTTTCAGCACACAGACTTCAATTCAGCCACTATTACAGAGAAATAAATACCTAAGTACGGTATAAAGCAGACCAATGGCTTGTTATTGCTATTTCTATGGAGGCTTAACTCTTGCTTCTCATCTCTCATTACATGGGACAGCTAGAGCCTAGAAACATTGCCTAGGTAGAATGTTAAAGGCCCCTGGGAATGCTTTTGTACCTTGTACAGGGAAAAACGGAGAAAATACTGCCACAGAGTTCTGAAGCATAAATATGGGAAAATCGGAATATCTGGGGACACTCTTCAAAAGCCCTAATGCAACCCAGGTACAGGGCTGACTACTTTCTAGTACCAATTAGCTTGGAAGACAGATCTTCAACAGTTGCCATTGAGGTATATTCAGAATATAAAAGAATCAGAAAGGAGTTATAAAAAAAATAAAACCACACAAAAAAAATGAAAGACCACTGGACTGAGACAAACAGACATTCATTAAGATAAAAATACAAAGAAGTTTCTCAGGAATGTTTATCAAAGAAAATTTGTGTCGTAAATTTTCCTCTGCCTGGAGAAGATCCAGAGCTGAGTGTCTCTTCTCTTGCCATGTAACATTGTACTGAATCCAGACTGCACATTTGGTCACCCACTTTTCGCTTTCAATAACAATTTCTATTTCTAATGTGGCTTTTGTTTTGTTGTACAAAGTTTAATTTCTATTTTTTTCGATGCATTTTCTTTTTGTCATTATTTCAGAGTTGTGTTAAAGTAATTAGTGACATGATGCCAAGGACTGAACCACACAAGCAACCTAAATATTTTGATTCACTGAGAATGCAGTCCATAATTTACAAAGTGCCTGACCCCATCCAATAAATAAAATAAAATAAATTAGACAACTTCTGAATGTTAACAATCTGAGCCATACAGAGAAAAAAACATCAAAACACAGAAACAGTGTAACATCAGATATAAGATAGTCTTTTGGCACTTTTTCAAGAAATGGGATCACATTTGTACTTACCTTTTTAACACTTATCCCACACGATCAGTCCTGTCAACCATTTCTCCTGGTACCTACATGTGGCTACTGCCCTTTGTTGAGAGCAATGTGGTTCAAAATCTGGGCAAGGATTTCACAAGTGAGAATGTCACAGGTGAAATTTGTTTTCTTAAGGAAGTCTAAGCTAGCAATAGAATGGCAGCAGGTGTTTCCAGAAGTGCAAATTGGGTGGAAAGTAAAAGGAGGAGACATCTACCTTTTTCTTCTTCAGGGTTTTTTGTTTGTTTGTTTGTTCCTGTTTTTGTCTTTAACTGGCTTTGACTTTTTCATCTATTTTACAACTTGCTATAAATTTTTCAGAAGGGTCCCAATACTATAAGCAAAGTTAAAACCTGCTGTATGCAGCCAGGACATTGGCACAAAAGCAACCATACTGAGTTTTGTGCCTGTAGTCTCTAAAAAGATCACAGCTTTTAGGATGATTTGTGAGCCATGACACATACGGCCACAAAAACATGACATCGTCAGGATTTGTGTTTCATTGCATGAAAAAAATGTGCATCACTTAAAAAAAGCAATTTTTTCTTATGTTAGTTTGAAAAATCACCACTGAGTTCAAGTGAGAACTCTGCCTCAGACACGAAGTACAGCCTGCATCACAGTAAGAGTCCATTATATTATCTCCTAGATATTTCAAACAAGGTGAGCCCACACTGGAGAAGTGTTCTATAATGAGGGAGGAAACTTATTCCTGTCCCTTATTTCCTGCTTAATGCTTTAACTGCTTTATCACTTCATAGAAGTGTATAAACCCAAATATATGTTACTTCTGAGCCAAAAGTACAAGTTATATAAAAGAACTGTTTCCTGTTTTGTGTGTTTGCATTTGACTTACTCATAATAATTGAAAAAATAAAAAGTAACTGATCTCTCTTTCTTTTATTTAATAAACGTCTATTTTTATTATTTAGCTTTTCTCTAAAAATTCTCATAGCTTTTTCCTCATATAGCAGTCAGTCTATTCAAGCACCTTGTAAAGGTCTTTTTCAAAACCTGCCATTGAAGGGAAAAAAAATCTAACGGTTGTATTTTATTATTTGTTGACAAGCTCAAGCAATAATCTTTACACATAATTTTTTCTCTACAAAAGCTATGTTGATGGATAGCTATTGTATCACAACACTCATCTATATGTCTCCTAATTTTATTTTTTATTACCATTTCAACCAATTTATCAAGTAAGGGAAGAAAAGTCATTAGACTAATTCTCAGCATCAATTCTACTGTTCAATTAAAGAGAAGCAGAAAAATGGCTTTCTCCAACCTTACAGGTTAGAAGCCAAGATTAAAAGGAAAGAATACATATTGAGTTTGCAGCCCTATTTGAGCTCACCATCAATTTCCAGTCACACATTTTGATATGTCCAACTTTACGCTTTATCCCAATGCTATGTTGCTCTTCATTTGGTGAGTTTAGCATCTGCTTTTCCTTCACTTTCTTCTTTGACAGTAGCCAATCCTTACTATTGCAAAAGAATGTCTGCAGGTTAGATTTCCCTCTTAAGCCTTATACAATTGAATATGACTAGGAAATAATTTGGGTTTTCAGCAAATCTGTTACTTTTTTACCTATTATTCTGTGTTACAATAGCAAGGAAAATACCCTTAACTATTATTCTCTGTTACAGAAAAGTGGGGAAAATATTTACAAACATGACATGGATAGTCTTTTAGAAAACACCTGAATTTATTCTGTGCAACTTCAATACATCCCAAGACATCATGCTCACTTTGGAAGGGCTTTTCCCACATTTCTAGCTTGCAATAATCCTGTTGTCCTGTCCAGTTTTAAGCCACACCTATTCCAATGCCACACTTCCTCTCCTAACTGATTTGCACCACTAACCTGTGCAAATCAAGCTTTCCAACAACTTTTGGAGTGAAGTCCCTACTCCAGACTTGGAAAGCCTTCAGGGGTTAATGAACTTTAACCATGCATTGATACCAAGGTTCTCTAGAAAATCAGAGCTTGTCTTTGATATGAAAAGCGATATGAAATGGCATCATCTCCAGAGCTGAGGGAACTATAGGTTTCTGCAACCAAGGATTGGACCATAAATTGTACAAAATATACATTTTGTACTATGAAAGGGTTTTGGTAGTCTCTGCACATGGTTGGACTAGTCCATATAAGAAAATATGGAAATAAGAAAATACTGAAATAAATAAGAAAATTCTGGGTTTTTTTAGAAATGATCCAATGACTTGCATTTACAAACCTGACTGGAGAGTTTTGTGTGGCTACTGTCCATGGCTTGAGTATTTTCATAAACATGAGAGAAAGCATATAAAATCAGATGGAAGAATTTCACTACTAATCAGAACCTTACAGGCTGGTTTTTTTTTTTTTTTTTTTTAATTTGAAATAAAGACATACCTCTTATTGACCTTACAAAATACCTCATTGCACTAAAACTTTACCTGCAAACACAGTTTCATTATTGGTAAATATTCACAATTTCTGCCACTCTCTCCAATGTCCATCCAGGACCTGCAACCTAACCCTAAAACACAGGACAGTCAATGAAAAATTCCTAGAACCGTGTTTTTAAACAAGATCTGTGTACCACAATGAATGCTCATATGTGAATATTCCGTTATTAATATAACACAGGGAGTTCACTAAATGTGGAGGACTACAGTGAGCAAACCTCTGAGACACAGTTTGTTGGAATACACAGATTTTCAGGTTCATGAATACCAGGAATAGCAGAAGGGAGGCTCATCCCCACCTCCGTGGGCAGCCCAAAGGCAACAGACACATGACACACACTTAGCTGCTTCTCACATCACATGAACAGTGAATCCTGTGTACCTTTGCTTCACTAGCCTGACTACCCATAACCACTCTGCATAAACCAAGAGCACCTGTCCAGGATTTTCAGATATTCAGCATCAGTCACTGAAGTCAGGTGCTGCTGAGCTGTTTCTGGCTGTTCCAAAATGTCATAGGTATCACTAAACAAAGCAGCAAGGCAGTAGATTATCTCTGAAAGCCACAGCATGTTGCTAATTCTTTACAGTTTGAGTGTCTAGAGAAGTTTCAGGCAGAGAACATCCCCTGAGTCACTCCAACACAGACCAGGAGCCCTGGGCAGGCCTTTCAGCATCATTCTAAACTGGACTGATCACTTCCATTCCCATACCAGGGAATAAAAGCTTCCTCACACTTAGTTAGACTACAGACAATTCTTACTTGTTGTGATATATTTTACATAGTATTTGTGGTCATTTTCTGAAAAGTATGACCATACTCCTTGCACTTAATTTATTCACATGTAACCACTTAAGTATCATTGTTTTCTCAGTGAAGGAAGTATTCGAAGAAATTGTTTGTTTTGGGTAGTGAGATATATTTCAAACACGGAAGAAACCCCAAAAACCAAATAGCCCAAGCCTAACAAAATTAATGACAAGATTTTTAAAAGTGCCTTTATGGATATAAAGGATCTATAAAGCCGTCACTAGGTGGGTCCATAGCAATGGATTAGACTTTGAGAGATGTTACATACAGAACACTGATATTTAAAACACTGATGATTAAAACAGATGCAATACAGACTAAGCGAGAAGGTGGAAGTGGGAAAGTGAAATGGGAGAGATTCTTTCCTCCAGCTACAGAGGCATCAGGCCTGGAAAGCAAGGGGCTGAGGAGCTGTATTTTACACTGGCTGCCCATTCTTTAGATGGCTTTTGTTAAGAAAGTACAATTCATATAAAAGCAGAAGTTACTCATGCTCTCTCTGGTAAGCAGGTCCAGGTGCTCACAAGAAAGTTCTCCTTTCTGTAAGAAAAGAAGGTTAAGAATAATGGAAGGTATTTTTTCTGACCCAAATCTCTGTACCTTCAAGCCAAAGGAGGAATGTTCCTTACTCATCCTAGAAAATATTTATTTGGGACAGTGAATGGAAAGGAAAGTGTAATTTCTTAATTTACTTTCCTCTTGAACTGCCATAACAGTAAGGTGTTGGTTCCAGGCAGAAAACCCTATATTTTTGGTCTGGTCTCCTTTATTCAGTTTTAGTCAGACTTCAGTCAAGAGGAAACAGCCTCAATGTAGCCACTATGACAGGAAGGAGTAACAGGTATTTTCTCATTTCTGCTAAGCAGAAGCTCCTATCAGAATACAAAGATGATGGAAAATGTGGGTGGATTATTTGGTTCCAGCTGACTCCACACCACACAGTAAGGAAATGCCACGATCTTTGACAGGTTCATATTAGCAAAAATCAAGCAAAAGATTATGGGAAAGCTTCCCATTCCATTATTAAATAATATGGGGGAGGGAGAAGGATGGGAGACTAACAGTTTTTCTTTCCAAGCTCTCAGGAAATGTGTACTTTTATGACCCTTTTAGTGCTGAAAGCATTGTCTGAAATAAAGACTAATCTCAAAGGATGTGAAAGCAAACCTATCGTTAGACTGCTCAGAAAATGTAAAGCAGGAAGAAATGAACCATTTTCATCTGGTGGAGCTGCTGCCCAGCAGGTCTAACTCAATGAATGGAGACAGGAGCCCCCCCCTAGGACTCCTTCCACCCTACCCACAGCTCAGGACACCATTTCATCCCCAGGGCCATCAGCCCTTGTCCCAGGGATGCTGCAGCATGACCAGCTCCCCACAGCCCTGACTAACCTGCCCTGCCATGGCCCCACATCCTTGTCCTGTGGATGTACCCTGTGCCTGGAGCTGGAGCTGCCCTGCTCCTGCCCAGCCAGCCTGGGGGGAGCCCCCGTGGCCCCAGGCCCTGCTGGCACCCTGACAATAAGCCCTACTTCATCACCCACCTACAACAAAACCTACCCAACAGCCTCCAATACCTACAGCAAATAAAAATCGACATCACAAGCATCTTCCTTAGGGAAATGAGAGTAGGAACAAGGCACTCATACATGAACACACTCCCAATTACACACATAATCTGACTGTACACTGTATTAGGTGTCTTGGATATCATACAGTCTGATCTGTGGAAGGAAGCTTATTAAAGAGCGTGGGGCCAGAATTTAAATACTACCCCCACTGGTGTTTGAATTCACTGCTGCCAAGAGACTGCTCCTTGTCTTTGGACCACACAATTCAAGCCTATCCTGTCCCTTTGGACCTTATTAGGCTGTTGCTTTTAGGAGAAGAAAAAGGACCACCTTGTTCCTGTGAATGCTGCCAGAGGAGAAAGGAGGGAGAGCAGTGCCTATGGCTCTCCGTGCCCTACACACCAAACAGTTCCATGACTGTGACACTCAGGACAGCCAGGGAATGGAGAAGGGGCCAGCCCTCCTCTGCCTGAAGGCTACAGACTCATGTCTTGCTGTTCCCAAAGGTTTATTTCAACCACCAGGTACTAAAGCTACAACTACGGACCAAAAGTCTGTCTAGAAACTGGTAAAAAGTGCAAAAAACTGCTTTGATGGGAAATTTAAGTAGCACAATGACAATCTACCAGCACTGCAATTAAAATACACAACTGGGAAGATGGCCCTCCAGTTTCCACACTCTCTTCTGTGGCCTGTTCCTTCATTTTATATGAAAATGACCATGGATAAAGCATTAAAATTGTTTCATTATCTAATTCATTAAGCCTGAAGAGAAATATCTTTCTGCAGCCAAATTACTCTTCCATTCTTTCTGGCCAGTTTGAACAATTTCATTAAAAAAATTACAGATATTAGCCAGCCCCAGCCTCCCCTTCATTCTGGTGGTTAGGCCACTTTCCCCAAAAGTGGGAAACACAATCTTATCCCCCTGTGGCAAGAGGAGAGTCTAACCCCCCCAGAGCAGCACTTCTTTTGTGGATCCGGCAAGATCTTTGAGGAAGATAAGTGCTACGCTGTTCATTTCAACCAAGAAAGCAGCACTTCTGAGTGCACTTTATTTTAAGTTAAGGATCTCTCACAATTGGGAAGTTTCAGCACAATCAGGGCAGACAGAAGCTAAGAGGAGGTTCTTGGGATCACAAGATTTCATTTAGGTACTTCGGCTATGTCACTGTTCACGTTAAACACTTGCAGATCTGAGCCTAAGTGCAGCTTCAGTTAAAGGGAACAAGATATTCCCTGTGTAAAGAAAATGGATGTGGTTGGAATAAAATCCCCTGACAGGAAACGGGCTGGAAGTACATGTAAACTCCAGAGTTTGAATCTGGTAGTTAGCAATCTCTTGAAATTAGTATCTTTGATTCTGAAAAATATAAATGTGTGCTACATCTTTATTATCTGCTCGAAGCCACTCAAATGTCCAAGGAGTGGCAAAAGTTAATTTTTGTTAAGTTTTACTGTCAAACCACACCAGGATATGTGCAGGACTCATCACAGGGCTCTTGCAGTACAGTTAAATTATCCACTCAGCCAAGACAACATAAGACAGCAGCACTATGTACATGAACTAAGTACTATGGGATTATCAGGGTTCTCTCTCAAACAAAACTTCAAAGACACTTGGTCATTTCTGAACATTGTGACTACATAATGAACACGCTTTGTTTTCAACATGCACCACCAAAAAATACATATCATGTCATCTCTAGATACAGACAACATCACTGAGGTAAAGATGAGCTGCCTAATAATTCAAAGAGGTGACCAGAGGGCAGGAATTCCTCAATTTGCAATGCCAGTGTTGGTCCAGCTTCTTTCAGATCTTTAAGGTCTTGTCAAACCCAGCACTAGGCATCCCAATCCTAAAAAAATGCCTCTAGTTATTTTATGGGGCTTCCAAGACTAGTTAATTTTTTTACAGCACTTTCAAAATAGAGAATAGTGCATAAGTGCACAGAATTGCTCCAAGAACTTACCAATGGATCTTTGGTGAAACTGTTGTATCAACAGCCACACTCTCACTATTTTCTTTAACTAATTGTGAGTATGTTACTGACTTCTCTAATACTCAGCAAGGAATGGAGAGAACAAGACAAAAGTTCAGACTGGAGTGGATTTCAGTGGGACTACATTCTGCACCTTCCTCTGATATCCTCTCATCAATCATCTATTACTAAAGTGGCAGAGATGGTGCAAGGGATGGAATACTATTTACTGGATGACCTGGAAATGTCATGAACATTCATTTTGAGAAATAAAAATAATCAAGGTATGCTCAGACTTAGTTTGCCTTTTTGGGGATTTATGACTGTTTTGAAAAGATGAGGCTCACAGTGGTGGCCATCGTAGCTGACATGTTCTTTGGTGTGGTATTTGGATTTTGGTCAACAGAGCATTTTGCTTTATATGCATGTCAAAAATCCAAGATCTTGGGTAACTGATAAATCTTGAGTGGTTGATTAACCAGAAAAACCATTTGTTGCAAATCTGATAGATTTCATATCATTGATAGGGCAAACAAGCCTTTTATCTTGTATTGTATACTATTTGCTTCTAATTAAACCTGGAAATAAAAAAGCAAGGAAGAAGACAAAAAGACCAACAAAACTCAGAACTTTTTAAGTTCTTCAAAATGGTTCTGTTCAAACAGCAGATCAAAGTATAGACTGGTTCTTATTTTATCCAGAGTTGGCTTATCCCTCCACCATAAGGACTTCTTTAATTCCTGTAAAACAACTGTGTGTTCAGGAGAGTGTCTATTCTGAAAATGTTTCTATTCATAAAAATGGTATTGCTGAATTCTAGCTCTCCAGTATGTTTGCAACTCAATGTGAGATTTACTGGCTGACAGATAAAAGATGTCTTTTTCAAGCACCAGTCCTGAACACTCAGTGAGGGATCATAAAATCAATCTGGTTACCTAGTGTCTCATCCAGCAACAATAGGCAGAGACAATTTGTTCACTGTCAACACGTGGACAACTCCATTGCCTCGACTGTCTTCAGAGGGGCCACACAGCCCTGTGGAGGAGCCACGTTCAGATGCCCACTCCTGATGCACGGAACAAAGGGAGTCTCATCCCACTGTTCTGTGAGTCTGGAGCAGGGGTCGGCAACCTTCCAACAGGGATATGCCAGATTGTAATTTTCTTTCCCAAATTAGAGTTTAAGAATGCTGGCAGGAACTTTGCAGGAGCCAACAGACGCTGCCTCTCAAAGAGGCGACATGCTGCCAATCAGCTGATTGGCACTGTCTTGCCTCTGTGTGAGGCAGGGGCTCTGGGCTCCTGGGGAATCAGGATCTCAGTAGGGGCCAATGCTTTTCTGAGATGCCTCCTGCACTGACCTTCCTATGTGCCATTCTATAATCTGACCTACTGATGCCATAAAATCCATCCAGAATTTTTACCCTTGAAAATCCATCCAGAATTCAAAGCCATACCCCAGCTTGGACACCGATTCTAGCATGGAGGTAAAGGACCAAAGGAAAATAGCCTTTAACATTCCCTGAAACTTGCAAAGTCATAGGAAATACATACTTCCTCAGTTGTGCCAGTTTATTTTTAACTCTTGAATTTCTGTCTAGAAGCGTGTGGGCAACTCCAGTGATTGAACACACACTTTAGAGAAAAGAAACACCTAAAATATCACATATACCCTTGCAATTGCTACCAATTCACATACCTCTTTCACTTTCAGGAGCAGACAAACATTTTCAATTAGTCAGCGAGTAAATACACATAAATACAATACAGTGGTTAGGGTAGACTAGATAAAGGAAAGCAACTGCACATTTTAAAATTCAAGATGCTTGAGGAAACAGAGACTAATTTTCTGAGGTTTTTGGCAAGGCATTTTTCTGAGCTTAACTGATACATAAAATCTACTATCCCTACTCTTTCATTCAAAAAACTGTAAAAGGGGAGAAAAGTCATCCCATTTCTTTCAGGTCTTTAGTGAGTAGCTGTCATGTTTTGAAGGCTTACAAACTGTGCGCATAACCAGCAGCAGCACTGTCAACCAGTGAAGTAATACAAGCAAAGTGGAACTTTTCTCTCCACAGTTTTACACTTTCCAGCCAAACTGAGTAGCAATCAACTGAGAGAGCTGCCACCAGGTCCTCTTTGGGGTATTTAAGAGCAGGGCTGTCTAGTTCCCCTCTTCCTGCTTCCTTTTCCATGAAGGCTGTAGTTCACACTCCTCTAAGAATAGCAGCGGCTCCAACTTCTGTGCCACTGGCAGTACTTCCCTGGCTTTTGTTCAGTAAATAGTCTAATTCTGCTGAGCTGGTAGCAGCTGAGATTGTTAGTGATATATTGTCCCAGCATTAAACACAGTGTCACCTGGCAGGATGATTGACTGGAGCTTGGATCTTGGCAGAATAGTGTTTTGCAGTTAGTTTGGCATTTCTTTATTAAGTTCAGGTTAGATTCACTTAAGGAATGTGCTTGCCAGCTATGCCATGTTTTCAACTTTATATCCATCATTATGATAAATGGTCTATTTACAAAGATATTCATAATTAAATTCTTACCTTCTTTTCCCAGCCCAACATAAAACACACCTATTATTGTATTCTGTTGAAGCAAGCCAAATTCCGTTGGAAACATTTTCAGACATCAGCATAGGATCCTTCCCTACTTTGCTTGCATCCTGAACTTTCTAAAGATAAGTGCCTATTTTTAGGGGTTGATATTGTTAAAAAAAAATTACAAATTATACACTAACAACCTTCCCTCCTTCTTTTTCCCTCCTCTTTTCTTTGCCTCTGTATTCCTGCAATTCAGTGAGCCATCTAGGAATATACGAAATACTTAGCATCTGCCTCTTTACCTATGCAATTATCAGAACAGAACTGTTATAATGGTAGTGCCTAGGAACCTCAGCCACCAGTGGATGGTAGCTGCTACTATGAAAAATCATAGTTCCTGCCCCAGGCAGTTGGCAAGTTATGAAACAAGAGGCAGCAGTTAGACTGCGGCAGTATGGAAGTAATGAAATACATTTGCTCAAGATTATTATGCAGTGGTCTCACAGAGACCTAACAAGCTATTTTAGATATTAAGACAAACTATCAGTCCAGCCAGAGTTTAAACAACTTCGTGCACCTCTTTGTCAAGATTTGCAGACAACCATTGTTTTCTGGTTTATTGCTTGAGAATGGCTCAACTGTACCATTTCACCTCCTGCAGTAATGGACTTCTGTCCAGGGCTGTCACTGCTACTCTGAAAGCTGAGAGTGCAGACTGAGAGACACAGCTGTGCTATGAAGCAGTTATGAAGTAAAGAAGTTATTAATCCCTACAAGCATATAAATCACTCTGCCCAAATGCAGCACAGTTTCTCTAGTACATTTTACTCCCTCTCTGAAATATGAATTTCTCTTGCTCAACCTCCCTTATAATATCCATAGGGTTTTTTTTTCTTCTGAAGTACCTAGGGATGGATTCTAAAAAATGCCTTAAAATGTAACTAGACAATCACTCTGTAACATTCAAAACTGCTTAAACAAGTAGTGCTTAAGCACATTTTAACATTCCAGATGAACCTCCCTGTGCCTAAGTAACTTAGGCACTGACCCATCATGCTAAAAACTTTGCTCTAAAATTTCTCTGCTCCCTATTTAAAGCTCAGTACTCTGTGAAAATAAACCCTGTCTTTCTGAGCTAAATCTGGTAGCAGTCAAGTTTTCTCTTTGAGTATCTAATTAATCTTATTGCCAAAGTATTCTTCTTGAAACCTTGATAAAGAGCCACTTAGCACTCAGAATTAAAATTTATGGGAAGGGAAGCTTGGATGGGATCTGTCTCTCCTACTACTACACATCTTCAGCATAGCTGGTAATACCAGATCTAGACTCCATTCATAGCAGAGAAAAGTGGGATCTCACAGGACAGAATTAATTTGACACCTCCTAAATAACTACTAAAGCATTTATTGAGTTGCAACTCTGCTTTCACCAGAAAGAAAGAAGAGGTAAGTCATTTTGCCACAGCCTCCACTTTAAAGGCAGCTGAAGTTAGGTGAGATGGATTGCACCACTGTGTCTGGAGGTTAAACCAGGATATTGATAGTCCAGTTTTATGAATTCTTTCCTTCCTATCCTTGACTCTGAACATAACCACCAGCAAATCATTGAACTTCTCAATGTTTCAGTTTATATATCTATAAAAAAGGTATATTATAGTGCTATTACAGTCTAGATATGCTGCAGAGTCATAGCAAAGCAAAAGTAGCTCTTGAAAGTGTGCTGAGAACCTCAGAGGGAATATATTAAGTATGTGCAAACCATATTAAAGAGGCTACTAAAGAATGGGGGGAAACAACTGACAAGACTTGGAGCAAGAAATAAAAGAGATTAAATTCCACTGGCTGCACATAAATGTTGTGAATAGTCTATCTTACAAATGTTTAGCATGTTACACATGCTCAAGAGAGCTAATATTTCAAGGTGGATTTTCTCCACGCCACGAGGAGAAGCAAAGGACTTGGTTAAATTCTCACCTGGAATTAAAGAGCATATTCCAGGCAGGAGAGTTGATTGTGCCACTAAGCCTGGCAATACCACAAATGAAGCTCTTGTTGCAGGGTGCTTATCTTCCCAGAATTCTTATTAAAAATGGATGACTACGTGTGCTTCCAAACAGCCAGGACACCAGTTTTTTATTTATTAATCCCAGGAGCATTGCCCCTGGTGCATTTCTGCAAGCTTTTCACAAAAATGAAAGGGGGAAAAAATTGTGAGTTAAGATGGCCATCTGCATGGAATTTTTTCCCAGCTAAGGAAGTCTAAAGGAGGCACATGTTTAATTTGTTGGTCATGACAACACAGTAAATTTTGGTTTTGTATCTGGCGCTCTCCTGGCCTATGTCTGGAAGCGAATAGTTAATGTTCCACGTGCAGCCAGAGGTGCTGTAAAGGAGGGAGGAATTGAGCACCCAAGGTGATTATAGCTGAAAACATGGCTCTAATGTAGGGAAATAATTCATATTTAAATAATTGATTATTATCTACAAAGTTATCATTATAATCATGTTTATAATGAATGCATGTTTTACCAATTTGAAATAACTAAGTATTCTAATCTTAGCAAGCGTAAAGAAAGTCTGTTAATGAGATAAGAATATTTTTCTTTCTGCATATGCATTAACTGCTCTTTTTTTCACTTCAGAAAAGATGCTTGCAAATGGATTACGCTGGGATGTGTGGATGTGTTCTTGCAAATCCACTACTGGGAATTCAGGTAGTACCAGGAGATACACTGCAGGGGAAAATCTAGGTTTTAACTGTGCTTGTTGCTTCCAATTGATATGACATTTCCCTTCAGTTCATTGTGCCTTTCCATTCAGTTCCATGATATCGTCACTTCTATATTCCATCAGTGGCTGAGCCAAATCACACTCCTGAGTATCTGGGAAGCACTTTTAACTTAAGGCTGAGACACAAAACATCCTCTTTTTTAGTGGGAACAGATGATGATCTTGTAGGAGCACATCCTTTGAGTTTCCTCAGTTGCTATTTTTCATTCTTCCCAGGCAGAGAACAACCTCCCATTTCAAATTAAACCTGTACTATAAGTGTCCACACCACAGTCCTTTAGAAACTCCTGGTAATACTGTGTTTTCAGTGCTAACCTCCACCAATATTAGTAGAATTCAGGAATTTAAATCATAGAATCATAGAATAATTTGGGTTTGATGTGGAAAACATTATGAAATGGAACATTATGTAATTCCAAACACCTTGCCCTGGGCAGGGACACCTTGCACTATCACAGGTTGCTCAGAGCCCAATCCAACCTGGCCTTGGACACTTCCAGGGAGGGGGAAGACACAGCTTCTCTGGGCACCCTGTGCCAGTATTTTACCACACTCATAGTAAGGAATTTCTTCCTAAAATCCAATCTAAACCCACTCTCTGCTAGCTAGAAGCCATTCCACTTTATCCTTTCACTACAGGCCCCTGCAACAACTTCCTCTCTAGGTTTCTTGTAGCCCCTTTAGGGTCTTCCTGGAGCCTCCCACTGCCAGGCTGAACAACCCCAACTCACTCAGCCTGTCCCCTTGGAGAGGTGGTCTCAGTCCCGTGATCAGCTTAGTTGCTCTTCCTCTGGACTTGCTTCAGCATACCTACATCCTGCTTATTTTGGGGCCCCAAAGATGAACGTAGACTTAAATCTCCTTAAGGACTGGACATTTAGTCTAATATAATGAATTGTAAAGGTATTTTACTTTGAAACCAACTGACAAATACAGTCACTGGAGAATATTCCTGCTTATTTTACAAACAGAGCCTCACATATCCCCCATTTTACAGAGGGTTGGTGAATCGCTGATGGCCCTCTTAAGGTGATCAGCTTTGATACAAGGCAGGTACCTTCCCCACATGCAAAACTCATAGCTTTGGTGAACAGCTGGATTCAAATTCAACATATCTGTTTTGGAAGATGAAAGACTGGCAACAGATATTTTGCTTGTTGTGTATTCAGGGCCTTTTTATCTGCTTCCCTAATAGTGCTTTGAATTGATCCTCTTTGGGTCATGACAGCAAAAGGCACTGTTTCTTCCCATTCCAGATCAAAAGGAGAGTATTGGGATATAAAGAACTTTAGGTTATTACTTGTCCAATTAGATGGACTGTGATGGATTTTCTGTTGTGTAATTTGAAGGATTTGTGATAGGAAGGGAACAGAAGTTTGAAGCATTTAAAAACTGGCTGAAAATACTTTTTTGCCAGACATTCACAAATTAAAGTGCCATCTTTTTTGCCACACGGCAAAGCACTGATTACCAGTAACAGGAAAAGAACAAGCCTTACAGCTACAGTACTGCCATTGTCAAGAGACAAGTTACTCTGATAACCCTAATCAGCACTTGATATTCCACTTAATGTTATTGAACATCCTTTCTTCAGAAGTTTGTAAACTGAAACAGCACTTCTACTTTTCCTATTCAAATTGTAGCTCCTCTGTGTATTTTAGCTCAAAGCAGGAATCTGGACTAAACTTATATTTGTCAAAATACCAGACCTAAACTCTGTCTGCAGGTTACACATTGCATGTGTACTTGCCTGTTTGCACAAGAGAGAAATGGAAAAGCAATGGGAAGTAATTTCCAGCATCACAGCCATCCTGCTTTTCCTTGTGTACTCCCTTCCTTATTTTATGAGCTCCTGCAAAGGGAAAGTCTGGGAACAGGTCTTCTCAAGAAGCAGAGCTGCTATGGAGTCTAGAAATACCGGAAACAAAACAAAAGCCCTGGAGTCTTGTAAACAACATGCAGTCTCTGAGGACTCTCATCCACTTGGAATGATTATTTTAACAGCATCCAAAAGGGCAGTGCATATCCTGATATGAGCTCCAGCAGCAGGAATTATGCCTTTGCCTCCACAGTGAGCAGATGGAGAAGCAGTACCCTTCAGTGAGGTCTGTGGAGACAAAGAGAAGACATGCACCAGACATGTCTCAGGCTCCCAGCCAATCCTTCTTCCAACTTGGTAGGAAGTCAGCTACCCTGTGCTTCCCTTCAGTTCAGTTATAAACTTCTCCTACCATTTAGTTCTTACAGAGCATAAAACAGCTGCTAACACAAAGAGCAGTACAGTATCAGTGTCCTGCAGTTTTAGCCCAAATACAACTGACTGACTGATTACTGGTAGCTGGTGATCCCATCCTGTTTCCTAAACAGTAATGCTCACCTTCAAATACCCTTAAAATTGTCTTTGAAAATGAGTTCACATTGCTGCCATTGTTAGTTTAGAAGATCTATCCAATTTCAGGCTTTTCATGCTTATTAATTAAAAAGTGACCAAAAATGACATTATCAGAGTCTGCATTAAATTGCTTTCTTTGTTTTAGGATGGTTTAAGGTCCCCAGATAGAATTGAAAAGGCCACATATGTTACGATATTATTATTTTTTAAGCAGACACTTCTTTGTCATAGACTAGATTCAAAGCTTGAGGCCACAGTCAAACACACAAAAGAATAGCTGGCTTTTTTCTCTTTCAAATTGTTGATATGGAAGAGACAGGACAGAGTAATTGTTTAATCACTGGCACATTGCTCTAAATCTCATTCTCAGCGCAAACAGAGAAAACAAAAATGGATGGAAAGGGCACTGAGGCATTTGAGTTGATTGATGGCAGGTCAGCGGCCAATGCACAATAGATATAAAATGTAGCAGATCAAGAGCATCACATTTGAAAAGCATTATATGAAGTTGATCTCCACCAGAGAGATAGTTAATACAATAAAAAGGTGGAAATACCAGACAATGTACAATATCATGTAATGGATTGCATCGGGAAAGAAAAGGTAGGAAATTGAGGATGGCATATATTTTTGCTACACTTTAGAGCACTCACTCTGTGAGTCATCAGTAAATGTTGTGCTCCAGAAGTTGACTCTTTCAACTACAAAAAAGTGGCAGTGTTACTCAGGAGAAGCAGTCCCTGTGACCTCAATGGGGCAGGCAAAACATCCTGATTTCCAGCTCATTCCGGTACATCCTAACAGCACAGGCAAAGTTCATTGACACAGCAGGTAACTCTTTACATAGCTAATATTTTGTACCTACTTTGCATGCACAGCACTCTAGTCTGGACAATCCACTTGGCCCCAAAGAAAAGGCAGGAGGAAATTCTTTGTGGTTATTACACTCTCCGAGGTTTCCCAACCACTTCACACAATTTGCTCTGTGAGGATTTAACGTGCCTCTCTTATTCCTGTGATGTGCATTAGATTTTTAACGTAAATATTTAATGTTTGCAGATCACAGGAGACCATGCAGCTGAACAGATTATAAAACATTGTAAAGTTTAAAGCAATACATAGCAGAGTAACAGAGTAGTAGCTGGCACTCCGGGAGGTTTATGAGGATAAGAAGCCCCCAGTTTTCTGATTGCCCTCATTGGAGTTCTGTGTCAAAGTAGCATGAAAGAGCAATTAAAAAGTATTTAAAATTAGGTTCTGGTTTGAATGGGTACAAGAGGAGAAAGTCACTGTCAACAGCTGGAGAGTCAGCAACTGACAGAAGAATCAACAGAATTCCTGAAAACCTCTGGAAGTGCAGCTGGAATCAGAAGCTGTTCAAGATAACTGTGGGAATTTGGGAGATAATAATTTTTTTTTTTTTTTTTTTTTTTTTTTTTTTTTTTTTTTTTTATGATGTAAGGTGCTACTGCTGAGGGCTACAGTCCCAGCTACTTTTTACATCCACATGAAGCTCAGTGGGTTGCCAGGACTCGAGCACTTTTTCAATACTCAGATCTGAGAACTCAAGTTAGAAGGGAGCCACAGGCTTCCATGCATGTATGAAATGTGAGTTAGGAAGTCCCTTCACATTAAAGTTCTTGTGAATCTGTTCATGTCGATGGAACCGATTTGGTTATTTACCAAAATGGTATCAGAATCTGCCCTTTGATTGCCAGGCAGAAAAGATCAGGCAGCTCACTGACTGATCAAGTGATTTGTTATGACCTACTTGTATATTTAGATGTAAATGTTGCCTTTGGATTTGCCTGTAAGGGCACAATTTGACCCTTTCCTTTTATTTTTTGGTTTGTTTTTTTTTTCCCCAACTGAAATGAAATTATGCCTAAGTAACACATCAAAAGAGGCAGGAATTTGCAGTTGGCACTATTTAAGGATTCATATTATCTATTGATATTACATTAATTAGATATTCCCCCTGTTCAAATGATTCAATTTTTTTTTTTTTTCAGGGCTGAGAAAAAGAAACATGTCTTGTACTAGAAATTAAGATGTGACGCAGCATTCAGCTGCAGCTTTTGCTCTTTTCTTGAAACTATCTTGCACAAGTGACAAGACAGGGAGAAAGCTTGGCTAAGAATACTAGAATACTTCCCTAGATCAGGGAAACGTACCAAAGCAATACATCACTCTTCTGAGTAGTGATTTCAATAGGACAGTTGCTTGTTTGCAACATTCAGCAAATTATATTCAGGTTTGGGCCTGACAAGCCTGATTTTGCCCAAGGAGCTACATGGGCCAAGAAATTAATCATACTGAGAGCTACCTATGTAAGGCTATCAGAAATCCATCATAAAATCAGGGCATTTCTGTAATATAGTGTGGCTGAACTTTGCTGCTGAGTGTGGTATAACAGCCTGGTGACTGGAGTGAGAATTTCAGTCCCTGGAGCTCAATTCATTAGCCTGTAAAAGCATCAAAGTTATTTCTTTGAAGCAGAAGAAGACTATTTCACAAGTACTATTTGCCTCATTTACAATATGACAGAATAGACCACATTTGTATATTTTAGTTCGATATCTGGCTACTAAGAGGGAATATTTACAATTAAAAATACATTACCCTGGCCTGAAAAGTTCTGATTTAACAAGTGAAGACTTTTTACAATTTGCCTGTAAATTTAGGAGCCTCAGAAAATTATCACATATCAATAATGTGCTATCTTCTCTGATGGTTAAGTATTTCACTGTGTTTTTTATAAAATTATGGGTTTTTTAGGATCACCCAGTCCAGGCTACAAGTTTCAGCCTTACTCCCCAGACACACTGGTTTTCTTTTCAGCCAAAACTGAAGGGAAAGTAAACATTGTCAAATCAGCCAGTGTTCTGAACAGTCATCATGACAACTTCATCTTAGTATGTCAACATACCGAGAGTTTCTCCTAGATACCTCCATGGGCCAGACCCAATGACCCCAGAGCCAGAGTAACTTCCAATGCTGGAAGCAGGTTTTCCTGCTGGCTAGATAAGAATAGCAACAAAATGGCAGTTCCTTAGAGAAAATAAGAGAGACAGAAAGAACCAGAGAAAGAGTAGGATGCTGGAAGAAGTCAAAACGGAAATGCAGAAGGAAAGGGGTTAAAGGAAACCATGGGATGCTTTGATAGCAAGGAAGGGCAAGACAAAAATTTGAGCTGCAAGTGACTGATTTTATACCCAAATCCATCTAATTTTCAGTCTCTTATTTTTTCCAGCCTCATAAATACACACAGATTGCTCTGCCATTCTCCTGCCAGACAGAAAGTCAACTGACTTTTCCCAAAGGGATCCCCTATACTACATCCAGAGGCATGAAGGCCATCCAAGATCTTTTGCTTCAGGCCTAACTCTCTGAGCAGTTTCTTTTCATGCCAGCAGTTTGCCTTTTTTTTTGTCTCACTATTAGATTCTGTAGCTGCCATCCACTGTGGACCATAGGTGGTATAGAAGAAGGAGGGGAAGACACCAGAAAGGAGCCAGGTAAAACTATCACCTTTTGCCAGATGTTTATTTAGATAATCCAGGAAGCCACCTGAGCAGCCAACTTTTGCCAATAAACACTACTGTAATAAATTTTTTGCAGTGCTACAGATCTGGAAAATCCTGAATGATCAGAAAGTATTTTTGGTTTTATATTTGTTAGATTCAAGGAGACAAGCTGTTATTTTATTGCTCTGTGTAGACGCTCCTATTTTGATGGACAAAATGTCTAGCACAATTGGACCACAAAGCGACATAAATCCCAGCAGAACAAAAATATATCCATTACCTACGGTATGTCTGGAATCAATCTCTGTGAGGGATGATTATGGTATTGACCTGAGATCTGTCAGTACATTTTCCTCTGAGAAGTCCCTAGTGCTTGTAGACAGAACCCCTGTGGGGGTTATCTTTCATGTACACCAATATGAACTGAAGACTAAAAACTTGCCTCATGTGTGTGCTTTTCATAGCCAGATTAAAAACATTAATGACTATTGGATTAGTAGCTCAATACAAGTTGTGCTAAAAGCATAAACGAAATGAATATATATGGTACAACAAATCTATGTCACCAAGTCCTCAGCAAGAGACACTAAGCAAGTCGCTCCATAATACAAACTTTTACACCTCAGTGCTCTCTGTACCTGGATAAACTTCAGTAAATATCTGCATAAATTTGGGAATTACGATGGCAGCAGAAAGGAAACAAATGCTGAACAGGGTATACTCAACAACAGGAAGCCTTTAGTGCCTAATGCATTGTAGCTTGTATTTATTATGAAGACCCTCACATTCACCTGGAATTAATATAAGCAGATTTATTTTGTAGATTGTCTTTTGGTCTCTGGGGAAGAATGCATCCCAGTTTGAGTGCAATAATTGCAAGTGAATTAACCACCCAGAATTACCTGCAAAGACCACCCAGACCCAAAAAATCCATCCATAGCTAAAGAATTAATTCATGTACAACACCAGTGTTGTGCTAGAGGGAAGAAAACTCTATAGAGCACAAACCTTGTCATGTATCCCTGTATGGTGTAGGTAGAAGAATCACTCTCTTTATCCCCTAGACACTAACCAAAATAAAGTCTGGAATTTAGGTTTGCTTCTAACTAATAGGATTAAAACCAGGTACATGAAATTTGAGAATGTCTCCCAACACTTAAGGCTCTTTTGGCAGTTTGTTCATCAGGATAGGAGTGAAACCCTATTATGAGAAGCAATATAACACGCTGAACACCATAGCCCTGGGCCTTCATGCAATCAGACTATATCATACCATTTTCTGATACATCCAGGAAAACAGATCAGCTGAGCTGGCCACAACAAAGTACTCAAAAGAAATTCATGTGCCGTTTCAGTCTTTAAGGAGTCAGAACCCCAGCTCTCCCTGAACATAAAAACATAAAAGGGAAATTCAAAGTCAGTTCCTCTGCTTGTGACACTCATTGTTGCTGGGGCGGCTGGGACCTCACCCTCAAGAGCTGTGTGATAAAAACCTTCTGTGGCCAGGATCCTCAGCACTTTTATCACAGAGATGGAGAGTCACAGCAAGGAGAAGCTCACAGACAGGAGATGGCAAAGCTCCACCAGGAATCCCAGTGCTGTATGCCCTGTCAGAATAGGGCTGAGCGTGTGTTAGAATCCCAAAGACACCTGGTAATGCCAGATTTAGATTGCTTTCAGACCTTGTGACAGCGTGCCCTTATGGCTGATCCCGTGACACTGTTCAGGCTTGGAAGCCACGCTTCTGTTTTTTAAGAATCAATGGTAACCCAGCCTTACCCTGGGGAGAAGCATTTGAAGAACACTGAGTTCCTTTGCATTTGCATTTTTTAAACACTTCAACAAGTTTGTCTCAGAAGTTTTATAAATTAAAAATTTGCCACTGAGACTAGAACTGTTTATAATGGGCATAAAGTCAGTATAACTGTCTTAAACTCTTATATAAAAAGATGAGTTTTACCTGGCATTCTGCAGCAATTCCAGGTTTTAGCATCATAAGAGTTTAAAGGATGGGACATGGATTGCACATTACAGTGTCTGATGCATTCAAAAGGGGGTTTTCAGCCATTTTACTGTACATCTGCAGTCAAGCTGGGACTATCACCCCATCAAATTGGAATAAATAAATATTTTGCATGCTTAAGCACCCATAAACAAAGTCAAATATGCACTTCTCTATAAGAACTCACAGAATTTTTCAAGCATTGGTTGATTAACCAAAGAAAATTGCAGAAAAGGACACAAATGTTCCCATATCCACTCTGTAGTGAAGTGAGGTTAAACCCCAGCAGGAGGTGAGTCTCTGACTGTCAGGAGTACTGAGTGGCAGTCCTTAGCCAAGAGCTCACCCTGGCTCTGCTACAGGGCTTGCTCCTGCCCCAGCACTCCCACTGAAGATCCTACAAACCACTCACTCATATTTAATCACGGAAGTACTCTGGACACTGCAAGATCAAGCCTCAATGAAATATTTAAGGGATGTGCATACAAAACCAACAGTAACTGACATCAGGAATAGCCAGGGAGTCTAACAAATTACTTTAAAGAAAGGAAATCGGCCTAATGATATTAAGGAAAAAAACCAACAAAACAAACCTTCTAGGAGAAAATAATTCAAATATCATAAATTTGAATCTGATAGGGTAGCAAAACCGTGAATTAATGTACAATAAACATCAGTGCAACAGATGTGGGGACAGTCGAAGCAATCACATGAGGACTCAGGTTGTACTGGGTAGTGCTGAGGTAACTTCAGCTACAGCAGCACAAAGGCTGTTCCTGTTTACCAAGTCCCATATAAATCTCATCAAGCTAATGCTAATTTCAAGAGTGTTTTAGCACAGCTGGGAAAAAATCATACCATAGAAAACTTGGCTTTACAAAAACAGTAGTTTCTGAAGTATGCTAATTATTTTATAAGTATACAATGACTGGAAATACTTTAAAGGCAAACAGAAAAAAGAGTGGATTGACGCTGTGGGTTAAAATTGAGATGCAAGACCTTTCAGCAGAAGCATGCAAACATTTTATGCACACATTTTAATGGCTTACTATGTTCTGCTTCCTCTATTCTCCCCCTCCCCAAATTGCATCAAAATTTAATGAGGAAAAAATGTATGGAAAAGGAAAAATAATTATGGATACAGTTAGACAGAAAACATTTGATGGCCATAAAAAAATTTGAAGAAGATGTCATTATTACTATTTATACTACACTAGTGGTCACAAAATAACGCACACTTTACAGAGAGATATAATCTTGTCCTAAAAAAAAAGTTCACATTCAAAGACAATGAGCATGAGGATCTGGACCTCCTTGCTGGGCTGGGTTTCAAGACAACACCTATGGCTTTATTCACCACTGAGAAGTGCAGCCAAACAAGTGAACTCTCTCATGGTACAACCATGGTTTTATGGCATGGCTATTTCTGTCATGGAAATACATTAACTCTGGTATGCAATGGCTGCTACAAAATATTTTTAAACTTCCTTGGTTTCACTTCCTAGTTTCTTCCACATTGCTGCTGGAGAGAGAAATTCCCAAAGTCCCTGCATTTCTAGAGGCTCAAAGAGGAATAGAAGTAAACTAATTTAAAAGAAAATTCAGACATTTTCCTGTGGATTACCCTCATTACTGAGGCTGGCTGATCATTCCCAGCAGCCTTCCATTCCCTCCTTGACCCATGTCCAAAACCAGGACTGACACCACAGAGGTACGCCTCATAGAAAATGTCCTCTCCTTTGCCTAACGTCCCAAGCATTGCATAATCTTGGAGAGTGGATAGTTGGAGAGTTAAAGAGAAAGAAAATGATTGCAGAGAAGATGATCTTATCACGATCTTATCATTTTGCTCGTGTTGACTTTTCCAGGCCAGTTATCAATATCATCTGCATCATCTGAAGGAAGCTAAAATTCAGTATGCTGGGAACCCAGCAAGAATATACCCCAGGAAAAGAGAGGTCCAAACAGAAACTCTCTCAGAAATTCTTTCAAGTGGGATTAAAGGCATGTGCAACTACGGTGTGGGGGACAGAATCCATTTGGACCATTCCTGCTGTAAATAAACACCAATAGGTCTGATCTGCCCAAAGTCAGCACATTTGTTGGAAGACAGGTGTGTCTGCTGATCCTTATATGTACAGAAAGTGATCACATATCACAAAATCCTCCCGCCATCCACCACAGCAGTTCTGTCCTAGTTTTGGCTGGGATAGAGTTAATTCTCTTCCTAGTAGTTAGTACAGTGCTGTGTTATGGATTTAGGATGAGAATATCACTGATAACACACTGAAGATTCAGTTCTTGCTAAGCAGTGTTTACCAGAAGTTGAGAACTTGTCAGTTCCTCACACTGCCCAGCCAGGAAAGGGCCTGGAGGTGCGCAAGAAGCTGGGAAAGGACACAGCCAGAACATTTGGAGGAAAGCTGGCCAATGGCTGAGGAACATACCAGGAATCACTGGGCTGATGGTGAGCAATTACTGCTTTTTATTTGCATCTCTTATTTCCCTTTGGGTTTGTTTTTATCTCTTTCTGTTACTTTCCTTTTCATTACAGCAATTGATACTTTCACTTTCATTCAGTTATTAAACTGCTCTTATCTCAACTCACTTTTACCCTTCCCAATTCCACAGGAAGGGGAAAGGGAGCCTGTGCAGTGGTTAGTTGCCAGCTGGGGTTAAACTACAACTAATTCCCTACTTGCTCTTCAGCAGCACCTGAAGGAAACTGGAAGCGGAGTGACTGCTCAGATGCGATGATCTTCAATGTCCAAACAACAACCAACATAAAATTTAATTCAAGCTACACTACAGGGCATGTTTTCAGCATTTCTGGAGGGAGATGATGCTTGGGGAATTAACTGCAAAATTCCCATTATTAACAGAAGTCACACAGCTAAATCCCCACAACCTATAACGAAAATATTGCCTTACATTTCTCTCTGGTATCACTCCTGATCTGTGCTGACAGCACTCTCATCACGAATAACATTATGTCAGGCTGCCCAATGATTCCTGAAACTGTCAACAATGTTTAAAGTCAAGTTCTCCAAACTTTTTAAAAGTTAATCATCTTCACTCTGGAAGCATAAAAGTTGAATGCAATAGAAAATGTGCAGATTCACAGCAAGTTTTATTGACTTACTGGCCAAAGACTTCATTTAGCTGCTGAAACATTTACATACTACAAAGCACTATCTATAGAAAGGACGTCCTTAAAGGCCAGAATATACATGAGATGGCAGAAAGAGTTGAGAAAGTGTGGTGAATAGTGCACAGTGTACTTGACTTTTACACTAAATTATAAAAGCCTTCAGTCAATCCAATGTATGCAATCAGCCTAGTTTAGGGAATTTCACTGTAACACCATGTACAAGCACAGCTGAGAAGGAAAAACTCTTGAGAGACCTTAATTTCCTTGTCTTCTTCTGTTGCAATCTGACTTACAATGTCACATTTTTCAAAGCATGAAAAATCATCAGTCCTTCACTTTCCCTCAAATTATTTATTTTTTTAATTACTACCCATCAATGTGATGAAAAGTCCCAGAGCGAAAGCCTGAAGAAAGAGCCATCAACATGCTCTTTACTAGTAAAAAAGTGTAAATTTTCTTTACTGGTGCCCCCTAGGCAGGTCCATAGGGGGCACTAGTAAAGAAAATACCTTTCTGAAAGGCAGCCAATCAACTTTGCATTTTTAAATGGTTCAACTACAAACAAATACATATATAAATTGTTTCAAATTGAGTTCCCGATAGATGTTGTATACTCCTTAAACACCTGTGTTGAGCATCCTTTTCTTGTTACTTTTGCACTTCCCTTTTGCTATCTAAAGGGGTGTTTTCAGCAATAATGACATTAACTTGTACTCCAGACCTCTGAACTATCAACCTACAGATAGCCAAGATTTCAGGAGTTGATCCAAACTAAACTGACTTTCTGAATCTTCTATTAGCCTTCATGACTCACAAATCTTCCAGTCTGTGCACCTCTCAAAGCTGCAATTCTTTCAATCATTAGATCACACTGGATTCACTTTTTAAAAGTTGAGATTTACTGTTAATGCCCAGTGAATGTACTGAAGAAGTCCAGAAACAAAAATTCAAAAAAAAAAAAAGGAGGCAGGAACTATTATTTTATAATACTAAGACCATTATGCCAAGCTTACATTTTGAGATTTAATTTATTATTTTCAAATTTTACTTGCTGGCAGCACTTCTATTTTACTCTTTGGACTGTTGAACTAAAGCATTTAACAAAGCTGCCAACAAAATCTCTGTGCACTGGATTGAAGTCCTCTTCAAAGATCTCCAGCATATGTTTTTTTAAGAAATAGAGGTTGTATTTGTCAGCTTCTCCCAAGAGCTAATAGGGAACAGTACCATGTGCAGAGGAAGGCACTGTTATTCTGCTGGTTCCGTATTAACCTGGGAAAGCCTTTAAACCATGGATATTTCCTCAAAATGTGTTTCTACTGGTCTTTTTCACTTTTGAAGGAACAGAAAGAGGATGAAGTAGAATGGGGAAACAGTCACATGATAGGGCCTGTCTTAAGGAAAGCTCTTATCTGTAAGAAATTTATTCAGTCATGAGAATCTAAACATAGCTCCCTGCTCACAGAGAAAATACAAATGATACACAAAAGTCCTCTCATTTTGGGACTGGGTAACCATGGATAAAAATAAAGCAAGGAAGAAGTAAAAGTGATCAGAAACTGTTTGCTTGAAGTCCTTTCAAGTGCCCCCAGACAAGCCATTGATGTGGTGTGGCCTAGAAAGGGATAAAGCAAAAGAGGATCTACACTTCATTTGTATATTTGAACACTGGCGTCTTAGACTGGATATGCTTCCCAAGAAACAGGAGGATTTTCTCTCTCTTTTCCTCCCCTCCTTTCTTCTCCATTGTCAGAAGCCAGATAGCTGTACTGGTGAGAGGAGGTTACTCATGAGCACCACGTTCCCTGATAGCCAGCATGAACCAATAATTTCATCATCTCAGGGGATTCAGCCACAATGTGCATCCCCCTCATTTGCCAATAATTGCACTAATGTTCAATCCTATACCATGTAAATTCCTTCCATCAGACAGATACATTTGACATGGTCCTGAAATGTGACAAATGTTTTTAGATCCAGCCCATGCTGTTCAGCAGTGCCGTTAAAATAAAGGAAATAATGATAAATATAAAGGAAAAAGTACTGAGTGAGGGTGATACAGCACTGGACTGGGTGCTTAGAAATGGAACAAGATCCTGAAGAACCTGAATTAACTTCCAAGCTGAGTGAACAGTTGAACCAGATGGCTTTCAGAGGGTTTGTTCCAGCATAAATTCTGACTCTAAGTGTGGTTTAAATGGCCAAACTGCCCAGTGCTAGTGGCTAGTTGAGGGTTGTTTATGTGGCAAACATTTGCCATGCATCCCATTCTCCCAGGGAAATTTCTCATTATGGTGAAAGAGAAGGTAAAATTGTTTAAAGTGCCAGAACAAGAAACATGAATTACTGTAACTTGTCCCTCCAAGTTCTTCACGTCTCCTCAAAGTCCTATATGAAAAATAATTACCAATTCTTAGAAAAAACACGGATCTTCATACTTCCAATGACTATTCAGAAATTATTTTGGTACAGGAGTAGGTTTGCCAAGACAACATTCATTCAGGGGTTGCTTCAAGCTCTGCTTGAATGTTTATAGCAACTTTTATGCAATCTGACATTCCAAAAAGAACTGACAGTAATGGACTGGAAACACAGGGAAACCTTTACAGAACACAGAAAAAAAGAGTTTCAAAAGAAACAGAATTTAAGAACTAAATTTCTTTAACTGGCTCTGATAAAGGACTGGCTGAACAGAAATCCTTTGAGAAGCTTTCAGACTAACAAAATGACACTCTGCATTGCTCCAAAACGCAAGACAGAAGTTGGGATGTGAAGCTGAAGAAATACTCCCCTCTGGCTTTTATTTTGTCAGATTTGATGGAGCCAAGCAGACTTTACACCAATTAGCAATAAAGATGGAAAGGCCTTCCAGGA